>JAFBJS010000977.1:0-19792 GCA_016785265.1 Paraplagusia blochii
TGGTGTTTGAATTAAAAGCAATTTAGCAAATAATACAGTCTTAGTTTGTCAGAGATGGACATTGCAAAATTGCAAAATTATTATTATTAAAGTATAAATTATTTCCTAACTAAAACTGGCCTTCAAACAGGGAGTGATGATGAAATGTATGGTATTGGGTCTTGTCAATTACCCTGCCTACAGTTAGAAACAATATATTTTCTCCCTACAGATCAATTTATGGCTTTTGGTGAACATTTTTTTTACCATTTATTTGGTAACAACAAAATATGGTATTCCAACATATGTAAACGTTATACTTTCTCCAAAGGGTTTTTGTACAAATAAATATTTTATTTTTGATGATTTTTGTTTCTCTTCCTAAACCTTGATCTGAGGTGTCCATGAAAAGCACTACATACCAAATTCTTTCAATTTAAGGCACAAAAAAAATCCCAAACCTGAAAATAAACTGGACAAACACAACTTAGTCAAGGATACAGAAACATTATAACTAAAAATTCTTTTGATTCTGTAATTTAACTCAAAGAGTAGTTGGTTTTAACATCCCATCCTCAAACTCCAGCCCCCTTCGTTTATTGGGTCTGTCTGACCACCGTCCTCAGTCAAATCGCAGCACTACGGAGACGCCACACAGACGAGGGATGAATGTCCTGACCATGAAGGTCTTTGTCCACTTTGAGAACTATCGAGAAACTTTTGACGTTGCTTCAGATCTGACTGTGAGGAGCATGAAGCAGAAAGTGAAGGTATTGTGATATTTCTTTGAGAAAGTTTTGCAAAGGAAAGATAATAAATATAGGGAATATTGCTTGTGTTTTTTTCTTTACTGTAGTTACATCTACTTTAGTAGTAAAATATCTTAATATGTAATAAAGTAAAGAGTGTCAGAGACCATTTGTTGGAGATGAGCTTGTGATCTTTACTACAGAGAGTTCAGTTTCTGGTTGTATTGTAAACAGTATTTCAGCTGACCTTTCTTTACTACTTCTTCTAGGAAAATTTTCTTGTGCAACTTTACAATGACAAGCAGGTCCACTGCTATCTGGAGCTGAGACATGGTGGTGCAGCACTGCAGGACAGTTGGTGTCTGTGTGACGTGGGCATCATTAGTGGCAGTACCATTGAATGCCTGATTAAGGTATTAGAAATTAAACAGATTAAAGGGATTAGCTGGGCTCTAAAATTGTTGCAAAAAAGTAATTGAAATGGGATTGAATTTAATTAATTTATTACATTTTCAAAGGATTGAATTAAATATAACTTTACAATAACAAACAATTAAAAGTTAAAATGAATCATATTAAGTGCCTGCATTGGTCTATAGAACCTTGAAAGACCAACTCACTGTCCATAAAAATATAAAAATGTAATAATTTTTATTTATTTAAGATGTATAATGTGATTAAAAATATTTTTTATTTATTTTTTATTTATTTAAGATGTATAATGTGATTAAAAAAATACTGATTCTTTGTTTGTGTTTAAGGTTAAGCAGTTGCAGTGTATAAAAGTGTGCGCATGTCTCTTTCACTCTCTGTAACTTCTAGAAGAAATTCCAATCTCAGGGAGTCTTCGTAGTAAAATAAAGGTTACAGTCCAATCAAAGCCCAAGCCTTCAACGTCTGCATATTTCCCTCTGGGTGTATTATACTGCAGCCTTTTCAGTCAAAGTGACGGATACTCATTTGTAGCCACAAGGTGGCAGCAAACAACGCTACATGGATTTTATAATCGATGCTTATTATGTGTCTCTTCAGCGCCATAACTGATGCTGATGATTGTTTTCAGACTGAACGGAGGCCTGACCTTCATGTGTTCAATGCTGTGACAGGAGAAACCTTATCCATCACACTGAGCGACAGTCTTCTGCACGTGACTGTTGCTCAGTTAAAAAGCACTGTGTCCTCACAGAGTGGTCTTCCTGTCAGCAGCTTCAGACTGAGCACGCTCAATCAAGTGCAACTCTATGACTGCAACAGGCTGCATGACTATGCCATCGATGCAGGTAATGATTCCTCTCTGTGCTCCTCCTGTCTACATGGATCTGTGGTCCAAGAGCAGGGGTCTCAAACTCGTGGCCAGTGGAGTGATATTTTGCCACCTTGTTGTGAAATCCACCTTTAGTTGAATTTATAATAATGATGTATAGATTTGTTCTGCACATTTTATGGTAAATCCTATAGTTCTGAAAACCCTGATCCACAGACTCCTTCTGGTTCAGCGTTGTGTTACACAAAAACAATGGAAACTGATTTTTCTATAAAGATTTTTACTTTTTGTTTTGATTGAAAGCTGAAGCAGCCCTTTGGTGATAGTGTGGATGGTGACCCTCTACTTTTTTGAGTTTGAGACCCCTGTCCTTGATTGAGGGAAGAGCAGGAGCCTTATTGTTCAAATACAATAGTCGACCTTATAAAATCCAGTCCATGATCTACCTTGTTTTTGAAAACATAGGAATCACAATCAGTTTGGACCCATGGGATGGGTGGCTGGCTTTTCTTCATAGTTGTCTTCGAGGTCACAGGTTGGCAGTTCAGAGTCATCTATCAGAGGAGAAGTTAGTGATGAGGTCAGATCATGAACTGACTTAACCCCAACTTTTACATGGATTTTGTTGTGCAAAGTCGTTTTTCTGTTCCTTCAAACAAGTAGAATTAACATCTTCCTTCCCGCAGGTTTCAGTTACGGGTTGCGCTGTACATAGCTGCCTCTCTGGGCCACCTGGACCTGGCAGGCTGGCTGCTGGAGAGAGGAGTACATGCTGAGGAACCAGTGGGAGTCCATCCACACCGCCAATGGTGCCATCAAACCTCACATCGAGATGCTGGAAAATGTCCCATCCATGTTGCCGTGGAGAACTGTCAGCTCCTCGTCCTCAAACTCTTCATCACCAAGAATCCTCTGGCTTTGGTCTGCCAAGACCCTGATGGCCGCGACCCTTTGAAAATTGCCATACAGTACGGCCATAGAGAGTGTGCGCGCTACTTAGCCAATAAACTGTGCTCTGTGGTGTCCCTGTCAAATGTATCTCTGCCCATGCGTATATACCTCCAGGTGAAGCGGTGGGTGAGAGTGGGGCAGAAAAGAACAGCCTCTAAGCAGTCTCACTACAGCAGTGTTCCATGCAGAGACAAGGTGGGAGGACTATTGCTGGTAGATGGATTTAACCAGCCACAGGCGTCCTCAAGATTTAGGAAAAAAAAGTCTGAAGCAAAAAGAAGAATCACGACTAAGTCTGTGCAGCCTTTGCTGCTTCTAAACAACATATTGTCAGCATCAAAATCCAAACAAGAACAACACCAGGTCAGAGATAAAACTCAAACCGGCGAAATGGTTGGTTCTTCAGTCAATAATAATCTGACGCCATCAGTGGAGTCCTTCTCTCAGCACTGCTGTCGAACACCAAGGGAAAATGCCACGTACTACCTGAGTATTGCCAGGTCTGTATATTGCCTGTAATTTCATTATCAGTGTTTGATATTAAAATTATCAACTGCACTCAGTGGACATATCATATTGGTCATAAGAATATCATTTAAATATAAAAGAGGAACGTGATATCATGACATTTGTACAATACCTGCTTATTGATTGTTAAATTTTACTTTTTTTTCTTTGATACAGTACCTTCACAGAGAAACCTTGGTCCAAGCAGCTGGGCATAGCCAGGACCCTGGCAAGGAAACATCCTCACTGTTAAGACATGAGAGTCTGACTCTGACGTGCTGTTTGTGTTAGCTGTTAGGGCTAACCTTAATCACTTAATAGTCTTTCTTATGCTATATATTCCTGTAGAAAAAGCAAATCTGTGTTTGACTGCAATCTTAATGTCTGCAACAGGGATCTCAAACTCGTGGCCCGTGGGCCATTTGTTGCCTGTGGAATGATATTTGCATCCCCACCTTGATGTGTAAGTTGAATTTATAATAATATTTTATAGATTTGTTCTCCACATTTTATGATAGAACCTATAGATCTCAAATCATGGACGCAGCCCTTTGGTGAAATAATAGTTTGGGTGGTGGCCCTCAACTTATTTGAGTTTGAGACCCCTGCTTTACAAGGTTGACAACAAAAACATGCATAGACGACAACAGTGTTGTTAATAACGATTGAATGATGTTTTTTGGACAAAGTTTCAATCTTGAACTGCCATTACTTAGGACAGAAAACTTTACATTTACAGTTATATAAGTACTGTATCTTTAAATTACTCTAGTTAATAAACAATTTCATCGTTGTCTGTCTTTTAACATAAAAGCTAAGATGAATCTTCTAAAATCCCATGAAAGGAAAACTGCGCAGCCCCTCCATTCCTTTTCTTGTTTTTCAACTGTTTTTCAATAGACAGTGACTAAAGTGTTCTCTGTACTTTGACATGGCCAAAAGCTATTTAGAAAACAGCAAAAATAGAACTGTTAGAAAAATAGACCTATTTATAACGCTAATACCTATTAAGCTTATTTTCGGCTATAGTTTAATTGGTTAAATTGCAGCCTCGAAAGTTCTTAGCTTCTTACTTCCGGCTGCATAACAGTTTCTACATGGGTTAGTGCCACTTACGTCCATGTCATATACTTGTAATACTTACTCCGGTGCGGCAGGGGGCGTTGGCTCATTCATCTAAGCCTCTAACCGCTGTTAGACACAAAAGATTAAGACGTGCGTTCAGCCGTTGTACTGTCAAGAGTGTCAGTCAGTCAGAGAGGCGAGGAACCGGTGGGTAGACATGCAGAGGCGTTAGGCTGCTTTTGCAAAGTCTGTCTGAGCTTTTGGACCGAGTGATGACGGTGAGTGTGATCAAAACTGAGCCGGACGAGTCAGACGAATCACCGAAACCAAAAATCCAGTGAAGCAGCAACAGTGAAGCAAAGGTCCAGGCACACAGAGCCGGGTGTGACTGACAGCGTGTGGGAATGGCAGCTCCTCGGCCGATTAAAGGCATCCTGAAAAACAAAAACACCGGCACTAACGTCAAGTCGCAGCCCGAGGAGGCGCCCAGAGAGAAACCCGAACAAACCCCGGGACTGTCGGAGGAGGAACAGCAGTGAGTTTGAACGTTTTACTGCCTCACCGAGATCAGAAGTCCACCAACGTTTCAGCTAGCTGAACTTGTTAGCTTCGGTTGCCTTACGGTTAACTTAGTCTCTTCCGTTGTTGTTAAATGTCGCCAACAGTTTTTATCTTGAATACCCTGAATACACCATATGAAACGTAATTTTCTCCAGTCGTCAGCAAATATTTATGTTAAGCATTTTCTCTTCTGAAAGAGTTCATTATTAAACACAGTAAACGAGCTATAAACAAAGTTTGAATCAGTCAGATAGGTGCCGTCTATATTAATGGTCCCCAACAACTGGGCCGGGGACCAGTACCGGTCCATGGGTAAATTGGTGCCAGGCCGCAGAGAAATTATGTTTCCTTTTGGCTTCATCTGTCTATTACTTCCACTTGATCCATACCCATATCAACAAAAGAACTGACCAATAGAATGGCTAGGATTCCATCGTCAATAATGCAGCTATATTTGATTAGGAAATATTTTCTCAGTGAAGACAACAATAAACTCAAAATGACGCAGAGTCATTGATATAAGATTCTAACTTTTTATACCGGTCTGGTAGGAGAAAGTTATAGACTGTGTGCACTTTAGAAATCATTGTTGTGCCCATGCACAGTTAATTTGGCTTGGAAGATTTTATAGGTAGGAAATATGTATAATAAATATAAACAGAATAAGGTTTCTTCTATCTTGACTCTAGATAGATAAAACCTAATGCTGTCTGTCTGTCTTTCATTTTATCAATGGTGAATCTAGACAGCACAACCTGGGAGGGTGGGGTAAAAATGGGGAATGGCACTATTTTCAAAACATTTACCAATATGTTGTCCCTGGCTCATTATATTTGTGTATAAATTGAAGATTGTTTTTGATTATCTGTGCTGATGTTTTGGTGGAAGGTCAGTACGACACCGTCTGCAATATGTTTTCTGTTGACGACACCACAATAGTAAAGGGTATTTTTCAGTTGCCATGACTCGAATTGGTCCATAAAAGTGTAATAAAATATGATTGTAAAATTTAATTTAGCCACGTCTTTTGACGTTTAGTTATTTTACTCAGGTCATATGTGACACATGTCACATTGTTTGTGAAAATACAGATTGTTTGTGACAATACTGACCGAAGGTGAACAAAAATACACTTTAACAATGTACATTTCACAACTCACAGTTCGCAGTATGAGACATAGAGCCACATTTGTGGTACAGATTTAATCCTGTACAAGAAATAACCTTGAGGGAAAACCACTGACACGAGAAAAAGAATGGGGGTAGAGCACTGGGAATATTCCAGCACAAGTAGCACTATAATAAGTGTAAGTATAACTAAGACCAGTTGTTTTAAGAACCTAACCCATAGTAAAGTATTGAAGTGATTTGAGTTTTAGATGCTGGTAAAAAATTCTAAGCATTTTGTCAAAAAACAAATGTTAAATGGAAAATTCTGCACTTATTAAAAGTGATGGAAGTGTAAACATGTGGTGGGCTGCTGGAGATGTGCTGGAGGACATTTCTATTTTAATACTTTATGACTCGAGTAGATTCCATAGTTCTAGATTCTATTCATCTGAGATTTTTTTTTTCACCCCAGCTTAAATGATGCAGTATTATGAACAAGGACAAACACTGTTTGATATATAGTCGGTGATATTGGCAACATCTTTGGCAACACTTGTTGTTTAATGTGACACTGGCAGCTGTGTTAGACACTGAGATGCATCAGCTTTATGAATAAAGAGAGGCTCCAAACAAACCTTGAAATGTACAGGTTACTCACAATTTTATGTTGCTCTTAGTTACCAGCACCAGTCTACTTGTTGTCAAAGCCATTTGTTTCTAACCCGATCTTACACTGCCTTTAGTCTGCAGTAAATGTTCCAGATCCAGTGACTGTGCACATTGCTTGGCAAGTCCTCCACTCTGTTACTGGCCAGGGTAACATGTTGGCTCCTTCACCTTGTCGGAGTGCAGTAAGGCCCCAGGGTGTCCCATGACACTCTTTGAAGAGGTCAGAAGCATTGCGGGGCCAATCAAACCGTTTTGTGCCAGCAGTGCCACAGTCAGGGAGATGCACTTTAGACTCTATTGATTGATCTTAATGCAGACTTTACTGAACACCAGTATCAGCAGTTTAGTTGTTTATAACACACCATCCACAAGGGACCACATCTATCTTTCTTGTAAACTGGGCACTTGTACGAATCTGAGGAGCTTCAGTTTTTGTTTTACGTACGTGTAGTTATCCATCAGTTGTTTTCACTAAATATTGCCATTGCTGATGTACTGCAGCAAGGGTTTTTAGTCCAGTTAAAAAGCACAGTCAGGTCCTAGCTATAGCTTATTTTTACAGTGCTTATACATGTAGTGATTGACAGCTACATTGTGGCATTGAGATGGTGCCAGAACTGCTCTGTTCCAGCCAACTTTGTCTCTCCTCTGGGCAGAGATCCCTGAGTGATGCACTCCATCCTTCATTGAAATTTCCTGAAATGATACTCATTGATTAAATGTGTGAGGCTGTGTGCAGGGCCATGATTCTGATCTCATCTTTTTTTTTTTTTTATTAAAGTGCACTCAAGTGTAAGTATAACTACCAAATTACATTTGCCAGAGAATTCCCATCTTTTCACAGCATCAAAATATGAATGTTTACTAGAATACGTGTGCACATACGTCAAGGCATTTATTACTTCTAACAGGATTGAATTATGTATGATTCAGAGTCAGTGTGATGCATTGACACCTCCCACAACCAAATGCTGTTAAATCATTGCTGCAGCATGGGGGACTCTGCCTGCTGTGTTGCCGGGTGGCTTACTTTAGTTGGTAGCTTCATCACCGTAATGTAAACACAGATGTGGGGAATTGAAGCAGCTTTGGATTGGTCGTTAAGTTGTGGCAGATGAATACCCTTTATTAAAAGTAGGGTTCCAGTGTTCTGAAATATTTTCCTACCTATAAAATCTTCCTACCCAAACCAACTGGGCATCGTTTTTTAAGTGCACACAGCCTAGAATTTTCTGCTACCAGACTGGTATAGAAAGTTAGAATCTTGTATCAATGACTCGACCGCTGATGGTCCATCCAAATGATCTAAATTTAAGATTGAGTTTAAATATTGCAGTATTAACTTGACCTTGACTTTGCCATACAGTCAAAACAGTGAACAGAATTGTAAAAAGCACTTTGAAAAGACCTTTCTCAGTCAGGTCAAAATAAATTGACAGATATCCTGCCTGAAGACAGGCCTTTGTTCATTTCTGCCACTGTGTTTATTATTGCAACTTGAAAATAATGCCTTTGTTTGTTCACACTGTTCCGCTTTCTTCCATTATCTGGGATTTTTGGCAGAACCAAAGGTAATCTCCAGAGATTTAGCAGTCATTCCACAAATTATTAAGGTTACAAGACTTTCCTGCAAGTACTATGCAATACAGGACTGTGTACAATGACAGTTTTCCTTCCTAGAAAATCCAATTGTTGCATGTAACCCATCGACTTGAATCCCTGTCACACAATATTCGTTTGCTCTGCCATCTGTCCTTGTTTAAGGTTTTCAACTTCCCAAAATAAATGTATACTCACAAAATAAAATCACAAGCTGCAGCTCCAATGCTCTACAGTCAAGCTGCTCTGCAGATGACTGAAGACAAACACAATCTATGGTTATAAATGAGTGAGGAGTAGGACAAGAACATGCAATAATGTGCATTACTATTAGATATTAGATTGTGGGGTTTTGCTCTGTCTGGATAAATCCCAATTGTAACACACTCCTTTTACCGTGCCTGCAAACTGAATATCTCCAGGGGTGCCGACAGCCATTGTTGTTCTTTTGATGCAACCGCAGACCTTTGTCAACTCTTGAATCTCCCACTATTATTTTGTTAATAGTCGTGTATGAGCCTCACACCCATTCATGTATAATTGAACAATGCCTCCATGAAACCCAATCTTTCTTTCACTGTCCTCAAAGCCTCATCCTGCTTGTTTGCCAATGAGCTCAATGCCAGAAAGGGAGTTGTTTCCTCTCCATAGTATGAAAAGGAACCCTGTGGTAAAGTATAGTCATCACAGGGCTCCAACAATCAACAAGGTAAATGTTGTTGAAACTTTTTCCTTTACAATAAGAAGATTACGGATCCGATCCCTTACCTTTCTTTATGTAATTTGAAAGTTCTCCTTGTGTGTGGAATTTCACCAGGTACTCCGGTTTCCTCCCATAGTCCAAGAAACTCATTAGGGGATTATGTTGATCCGGCAGTTGAAATCGACCAGAGGTGTGAATGTGAGTGTGATTGTGAAAGTGATTAATGGGAAAAATAGATGAACCTTCCAACATCCATGCTTTGTATCATGATCTGCTGAACAATGTATTTGTTCTGGTCACTGATGAGACTAACAAATAGACAAGTCATGACAGAGGTTCCTGACCCGGTCAGTCACACGGTCAATGATCATTCATGTGTTTGAACTCCAGACACCTATCTGTCTGTGGGGAAAAAAGTCCAGGCCTTTGAGAATGAGCATCTCCCCCTGTCCTATGTATCCTCAACCCTAACTCCAACTACCTCCATGTCCTCCCTTACTGCGTCCATCAATCTCCTCTTTGTCTCCTACCTGGTAGCTCCATCTCTAGGATCATTCTTCTACCAATGTATCCACTGTCCCTCCTCTGAACACGTCCAAACCAACTCAATCTGTCTTCTCTAGCTTTTTCCCCCAAACCTTCCTGTCTGTGTTGTCCCTCTAATCACCTCATTCCTGATCCTGTCCATCCTTGTCTCTCCTTCCTTTCTTTAACTCTTCCACCTCCAGCTTTGACCCCTGTTTTCTGCCTATTCCTTGTGTCTCTAAACCATACATCGTGGTATACTATCAGTAAATTGCAATAAATTGTATTGTCAAATTCTTGCCAATACTTTTTTAATTAGATGATTCCCCTTCTATGCAATAATCAGTTATTGCAAAGTTAATCTTGTGAATTCACTTTGCTGTGAGGTCATTTTGGTGCTCTTGCTTCTCACATGCTTATTAGTGTTTATTACTGCAGGTGTATCACTTTCAGTTTGTGCCATCCCTGTAAAACAAAAGCCTCTCAAGCTTCTCTTGTACAGGGTCCAGTTCTGGACCTTTCCCCCCGTCCCTGTCTTCCTATGCTACCTGATAGCACAGCCATTCTCTCACTGATGATTCACTCTGTTTAATGACTTCTCCCTAAGTGTTACGTTGATCACCCTCCATTTTCATCATCACGTGGTGGTTACTGCTTATTCCTGCAGTTCTGCTGCCTTAGTGCTGCTGTCACTTTATCACAGCACATGTGATGATGTGTCTGGGTGAATTCAGGGGATAAGAGCTATTGTTATGGTGGAAACACAGCATGGATGGCTGCTCCTGGGGTTGTGTTACTGCATACACACCTCAGTAAGGCACTACACACGGATTATCACCCAGGATCGCAGCAAACACTATGTCTCACTGAGCTGTTTGAGATAAAGATCCAATCACCGGATGAGATTGTTATTGTCCGTGTCCGTCCAGCAGGGACGTAAAACTTGATTGCAAGTTCTCAGTTAAGATACATGTGGTGAAGCATCTTATCACCAGGTATAAACTGACTCACAGTACATAGGTCTGTACACATAATGATACATCACATCTGATGCATGCTGATGTCAGGTAGAAATACTGCCAAAAACAAGTCAAGCAGTGGTGGGCTGTAAGGGCCAGCAAAGCCTTCTCTGCTGGCCTAATCATACTCAGAAAAACACATTTATTTATAAATATTTTTAAATAAAATTGTATTATTATGTATCTTATTAATATAAAATGAGTTTTTACAATAACAAAGTTGGGTAAAAACCTTTTATCCTATCTAAAAAATATTTCAGTTAGCTTGTGTTGTCAGGTTCCATAAAATCTCCCAGAGCCTTCAGAATCAAAAGTGAAGGCTCTCCCCACTGTAAGTGAATGGACATAACCCGTTCAGTTTACAGGGGTCAGACCAATCATCTTGTGAGATTGCAACCTCCGGGCCTTCTAGCTGGCACTATGTAGAAGTAAACATGTACGTGTACCGTGATTTAATAAACTCTCCCAAGAGTCTGACAATGTCATTTTGCTACATATTGAATTTGAACTGGGAGATTTGCTAGCGTGATTTTCAAGTCCTGGTGTCAAACTGATGTTATGATGAGGCGTATTAATTTGATGTCACAGAACTATGACGTCACTGAAGGCCTATGGTTGTGCATTTCAACCATAAGCCTTCAGTGACATCATAGGCCCGCCACTGAAGTCAGGTATATTTCTAGAATAGAAGGACCAACGGCAGCAAGTTTGCGACTATTCAGAATGATGGTATTATTGATGTAGTAAAAGGTTAGTGATAAATACCAAAATATTTACTGCTGGATTATAGTTATTACTGTGCAGCTTAACACAGAGGATTGTAGAATGTCTAGTGTTCCTTTCATAACTTTGACAAAGCTGGTGTCCTCAACCATAGCCTGTAGTCCCTCTCAGTTCATTTCTATTTTTTTTTTGGAATCGGTGACTTCCCAAAATAATTCAGTCTGTGAGGTGAAAGTGGGACAAGTTCAGTCCTAGATTAAATCTGGTTTCTTTCACTCCCAGAGGAAGTTGTCGTGGTGTGTGGGTGTCTGCTGCATGGAGAGCAATATCATGTTGTTCTATTTGACCCTTTTGTTAATGTTGCACCCTTATTATTCTATCAATTCACAGGAAGAAATCACAGAAATGGGATGAGATGAACATCCTCGCCACGTACCATCCTGCCGACAAAGACTACGGCCTGATGAAGATCGACGAACCCAGCACTCCTTACAATAGGTCAGAGCATTTTGACTGCAGTACAGTCCGTATTTGATTCAATTTTTTTATACTTTGTACATAACATTATGATCTTGACAGTGTCAAGATCTTAAATTATGATTGGATGGCTCGTGCTAAGTTATGTCAAAATAGGGTTGTAATTTACAACAGTAAATTTACAATTTACAATAATTTACAGCAGTACAGGCCACTCCCTTTTTTCCCTTGTGCATCTCCTCCCTCTATTAATGTTTTTCCTTCTTAATCCCTTTCTTTATTCTCTATTTTTCATTTAACCTAATGTGGTGAATTATTTCCCTACAGGATGGTGGGGGACGAGGATGATGAGGGTGGGCTCAGTGACTCGGACAGTCACACTGGCCTGACAGCCGATGACCTGGCCTCGAAGTAAGTGGCTAATACTGTATAATGTGTAAATGAAGTTCAGAGGCAGAGAGGAGGCGTCAGTGGCAGATGCTGTCCTACTACACTAGTTCACAAACGCACCTTGCCGTCATCCATTTTGTCAAATGTTACAGACCTGAACACACACCAGTGACCTTGTTCTCAAAGTGTTTCATAAAAGTTACTGATAAGCTGGTACAACAACTTTTTCCCTTTGCTGTGGTAAGATAAGGAATAAAAGCATTTACTGGATATTTTATTTTTGGATTAACAAATAGAAAAAAATAGATGTTTGACTCAAAGTTTTCAAAATACTATGTATGCGATGCCTGTACAATCAACTGGCAGTTCTGAGGTCTTACTGCGACACAAACATGAACTTACACACATTTTTTGCTTTGTTATTAATAATAAAAGAGTTTTGCCTACAGTGCTGTAGAAAATCCTTAATTTCCCCATGGATACTACCCAGGAATCAATAACGTTCTTTCTATCCATCTGTCAATATGGTTTTGTGAAACAATATGTGGTTGCTATATAAAGAGGCAAAGTTCAACTGAAATAGTTTGCTGCCCTGTAAAAACTTAATACAAATGCCGATGTCTAATAGTTTGCCCGACAAGTCTTCATGTTTACCTAGAGGTGAAGTTTGTCTGGCTTTGTCCTTGTCTGTGACACATTTAGAAAAGTCCAGATTTCCGAGGAACAGCTGAATTTTGTCTCCTGAAGCAAATGTCAGCGTGGTTCCTCAGCCCATCACCGTCAGTTGGCTGCACATGAATGAACCATATTGGTCTAGAGTGCAGAAAAGTACTGTAATATTCAGTAGACCTCTTTTGTTGAGCTCCATATGGACAAAATGTAAAGTTTGGTGTCATTAGCAGTGACTGCAATGACTACAAGCAGTGGTAGTAGGTGATTAAAAAAAAAAAAAAAAAAATTATATAAAATATATACAGTATATATGTGTTTGTGTGTGTGTGTGTGTATATATATATATATATATATATATATATATATAGTTGATGTGGGTCATTCAGCGGTTGATGGTAAAAATTGCTATGGGCTACATAAATGCAGGAATATGGATGAGTTGAGTCAATATGACTGAAAGGTTATTGATTATTGATGCCTGTGACACGTTTGATTGCGTTCACAATATATGGTTTACTTTGTTCCAAACCAACTATTTAAAATTCTCCATCCTCAAATACTTTTTTAATTGTTAATAATTGCATATCTAGACTACACTCTGGGTAAATTGAGGCCACACTGAAGAGAGAACAAGTGGAGTAAATTCAAGGCCTCCCAGAGGCAGAGGGACATGGAGCGATATATTCACATCCATCCAGTCAGCCATGAACTCTAATTCATTCTGTTTTTTTATGAGTAAGAGAGCTGTGGGCAGTAGATTGTTATATTTGTGTCAGGCTGGAGCACACACACACACACACACACACACACACACTCACTGTCTGTCTCCTTCTCTACACCCAAATTCCCCCTCCATCTGTGTTTTCTCACTAGTCTCTATCTTTAGCTGTATTTACAGTCCCTCCAGATTCTGAGGTGAGCAGGGAGCAGTGTTGAGTTGCTCTGTCTGTTTGATTATTATTTACTGGTTAGTTTCAGGAGCACTAACAACAATAAAATCCAAATTAAAATCCAAATCTTCTATCTGGGTCATTAACTGATTTTCATTCTCTTTTTATAGGCTGGTGGCTGCAGAGGGTTCTGAGCCTCGCTTCATGAATAAAGAGGAGGAGAGTAGTGAGGAAGAGGAGGAGGAGCTGACTCCTGAAGAGCAAGGTGAACAAACCTTTATAGTCATAGACAAAAGAACAGAGTACAAATAAAATATTATTCACTTGTTATTGGAAGGAGAAGGAGTGACACATTATATTACACATTGATTTAACAAGTATTATAAATAGATATTAATAGAACTGTGAAACAGCTATAGTTGAATCCAAATCTTTCCCACGTCTATAGTGTTCTACTTGCTGGTTTCCGTTCCTCGACATTAACCATTTTCTTTTCATTTGTTTTTACCACTTGCAGCCAAAAAGAAGCAATTCCAGATGATGAGGAAGATGCACTACAATGAAGGCCTGAACATCAAGCTGGCCCGCCAGCTCATCGCTAGTGAACTCGAAGAGGATGAGGATGCTGATGAAGAGATGAGGGAGGACACTGAGGAGACGGAGGAGATCAGTGTTGACCCACCACCAGAAGGTAGAGACACAGGTTTTTTTTTTCCCCTACTGTGTGTTTGGATAAATAATTTTCACATCCCCCGCATTTTTCTGTGCTATTGGATTGTTGAGCAACCATACAGGTTTATTTTTAGTCCCAGTAACAATTGGTGAGTTCACTGATCTGTCGCCACAAAATCCTGAAAGTATTTATCTCTGCATATTGTGTCAACAATGTTGTTCACTATAAGTAATTTTGAAAATGTTATTGATTTAGCTTTTATTTATTCTATTCATCTTATAAATGAGATGAGTCTATGTTTTGTTTTCTAGAGCTACCAGGGAGGTCCAAAACAGTCGCAGGGAGATTCAGAGGTGAGACAAAAAGGGCCAGAGGAGACGCAGGAAGGGCCAGAGTGGAGACGGGAAGGTCCAGAGGAGATTTAGGGAAGTCCAAAGTGGAATCATTGAGGTTAAGATCAAATCCAGGGAAGCCACGAGCAGAAATAGGCAAGTCCAAGGCAGACTCAGTTAGATCCAGACCTAATGCAGGCAAGTCCAAAGGCGACACATTAAGGTCCAAAGCAGACATAGATGCCTTCAGAATTAATCCTGAGAGGATTCAGGTGGACATAGACATGTCCAGATCAGACGCAGACAGGTCTGGAGCAACACCTGATAAATAGGAATTCTACCTGCAATGGACTCTATAAACAAAAGGAAGTCTGATTGAAAACTTGGTCAAATATATTTATTCATTCATCTTCATCCACTCATCTGTTACGGAGTTCCCTTCCAGACCCTTGAGACCCATTTGAGAATCAGGAATACAGGCTCCTCTAACTGTCCTCTGTTTTTAATCATAAATATAGAAGTGTTGTGTATAAAGAACCAAATCCAGCTTTCCAGAAAAGTTGGTATAATTCCTTAAATTGCAATGACTTTAGTCTTAACTCTGAGTCTTAACTTGTTTACAAAATGTTTATAAATATGGCTAAAGTTGCACAACATGTTTTGTGTACAATAAAAAGACCTTTAAATGAAAGAAGTTGTTCTCTTTGTGTGACGTCTTACAAGGATGTAAAGTTTTTCTTTATTATTTTGTAGAAGTGTCACTTCTATTCAGACAAATAAACGTAATGTAATGATTTTTTTGGCACTAATCCCATGAACACATTACTGAGGAGCAGGGATAGCTTTAGATCAGGGGTCTCAAACTCGCGGCACGTGGTCCATTTGCAGACCGTGGAACGATATTTTACGGCCCCCATCTTGATGTAAAAGTTTGGTTTTTTTTACAAAAGGAAGTCTGATTGAAAACTTTAACATATATTTATTCATTCATCTTCATTCGACCCCCACCTTTAGGTAACAGTTTTTTTTTATTTTTTTACAAAAGGAAGTCTGATTGAAAACTTGGTCAAATATATTTATTCATTCATCTTCATCCACTCCTCTGTTACAGAGTTCCCTTCCAGACCCTTGAAACCTATTTGAGAATCAGGAATTTAATCAATAATATTTTTTGTTTTTGTGTCCACATTTTATGGTAAATCCTATAGTTCCCAAAACCCTGATCCACAGTCTCCTTCTGGTTCAGTGTGGTAATGCACAGAATCTATGGGAAACTGACTTTTTTATTATATTTTTTCTTTTGTATTGAACACTGAGAGCTGATGCGGACCTAGGTGAAATGATAGTGAGGGTGGTGGCCCTCAAGTTATTTGAGTTTGAAACCCTTGATTTAGATGGAAGGCCATTAATGCTTGCTCACTGCACCACAGTTTAACCATCACATGGCTTATTCCTTCTTGTCCCAAAAAACAAATCGCACCTTTGGAAATCAATTCAGGTCTGTAAATATCTACAAACGAATTTCAGTAAGTGTTTAGTGATCATTATCATAATGAATCATAGTGTACATAAATGGCATCGCCTTTTCCATAAGGTTGCATTAGATACTACCATCCTAACACAATCATGAACATATTGTATTTGGGTATACTTCAGGAAGTCATGTCTGTTACAACAATCTGATGATGCATCATGTTTATCATCAGTCCAGCTTACTGTGTCTCCTGTCTTCTTTCCAGCTGATTCTCTGGACTCATAGGTGAAGCCAACTCTCCCACCTTCTGTGTGTCAGATCAAGACAGACAATGCCACTACTGCGCTGTGTTTGAACTCAGCCGTAGAGTATAGACACACGCTTCAACCCCACAAATACACACCCCAATAGCCAATAACCCTCTGGTCACCTGCCTGTCTCTACTATTTCACAGAACTGTGCAATAAAACCTCTCAAACACACTGTTTATTTTACCTCCCAGAATCAGAACAATGGAGTGACGACTGTTGAATCCCCTGAATCCTGTTTCTCCTGTTGCCAAGAATTTTAGTCCTCCCGCCTCATTTAGACTGACGTGTACGTATTTCTGAAAGGATGATCAGCCTCTAAACCACACTGTTCACAGAACTCCCATCTGACCCCTCCACAGTCTCCACAGCACTCCCTCTGCAGGCTACAGAGCCAGTATGACAGGCCTCTGAAAACAGCAGGGAATCCCTGCGGTCTTTAAATGGATGTTTCCTGTACCTGCTGCACTTCAGAATGATCTCAACTTCTTCATGACCCGTGACCCACATATCACATGCATTTCCTTCCAGCCTCAGTCCATTCAATTTTGAATAATATCAAGGCTCTCTTTTTGGTTCCGTACCCATCTATAGACCAATGAATGACGAGATTTTGTTTTTGTTTTACAGTGCCATCAATTATGAATCAGTTCTTATTCTCAGATTATGTATTATGAGAAGATTATGCGTCAAGATATTAGGTTTTTAACAATTTGACCACATCCCACAGTATTGTGTAGACAAACTCCAGTTAACTCTTACAAGCTAGTGTTTGGTTTCTGCTCATTTAATCATGAGATTGCTGCATTGTTAGCATAACAGCCATTAAACTATATTAAAAAAAAAACTGTCCCATATACTTCACTATGGCCTCCATATGATACACGATTTCTCAATATTTATCAACATGTCTTGCAGTAATGCTTCGTAAAGAAGTTGTATCCTGTATAAGTGGATTGAGAATAATTCTGTATTATCTTACATTATACTGGTCTTTAGGAATACTGGGATCAAATCATTAAGGCCTTTGCTTCCCATATGTTTTTATGCTGCTTAGTTTGTAGGCCTATACACCTGAGTACTATGGCACCTGTAATCATTTGATTGAGAAAAAAAAAATATTATACATATTATCCATGAACTGTTTTTCTGCCATGGATTTTGTCACCTTCTAAAAACAACCTATATGTTTATATTTTGCCCCTATTTTACAAGAACTCTTTATGGCCTGTGAATCGCCTAAGTGTGACAGTTTAAGTCCGAAAATTAGAAAGCCCTCTGAACCCTGTAAATCTAGACCATAAATGTTTTCTAAGTTTCACTGAAGATTACATCTAGTACAACAGCAGTCTAAAATCGGGCACTTTGTGTTTTAAACAAAGCAGTGATTTGTACAATTCCTCAGCATTTCCCCACTTTTTCCTTCCTTGAATTATCCTTGAAAGGCAGTTACAGGAAGTGTTTATAATATATTTCCTTTCACACATTCAGGCATTTATGACTTGTTTTTAGTTCACAGTTCTGATGTTTCACATCTGACGTGGAATGCAATGCTACTGAAAACATGGGAAACAGGCTTTCTGTGTAGATGTGACCAAATAGCAGCTCTAACTTGGATCATTTCCCTTCACCTGGAGCTTAACGATTTGTGCACACATCATAGTTATTTGACACACCATAATTGAGTTTGTATTTTATCACCTATTTAACACTTATTTATGACACACTTCCTCATGATTTATTTGTGTAATACAGGCCAGAGGCGTTGAATAAAGATTAAGCTGATGCTACTGATGGGACAGAGCTGAGCAGATCATGTCTGAAATAATTTAGTGTAAGGCTTGTGGTTTGTTAAAGCAATAGAAGTCTTAAATGTACAAAAAAGGAGAAAAGGACTGTGAATTCTTATGGTTGAGACTAAAGATTTCACTGAAAAGTGTTGAAGGCTGATTAGTTGTCGAATGTATGGCACGGACTTTTGCCTCTGTACGATTTGTTTAATTTTTGTTTTAATTATTAATGAACTTTGATTGGATATAAGTTTGACCATAGATAACAAACAACAGCAAGACAAAATGTTGTCTATTTTTCTTTCATTTAATGAACTGATTTTCTTGTGTACGGACAATACCTCCATCTTCCCATATTGGTTATACAAAAGTGGAGATATGTGTTGGAATAGTCTTTGAATCCACTGTTCATTTTTCCAAAAATGTCATTTACAGCATCAGTGAGACCTGAGATGATTTGTTAATATTCACATGTAAGACAAAAGGACAGCCTTGTCCAGAACATGACTGATGTGATCACCTGGTGGTCCTTACTTGTCTAATGTGCCTCTTTAGTCATTATGTACATGTGTGTAAAGTGAACAGATAATTGTCTTTACTGTCCATTTTATTTTTGTCTGGTTTGTTTTCTAAGAGTGACTTGTGTGTCCAGCAGCCCCACCATTGCACTGAATTTCTCTCCAAAATATAAGGATATTAAATCATGTCCTTTTTTTTGTATTTACCATTTGCATGATGTTAATCACCCGACTGTGTGAATTCTGTTTGTCAAATAAACAGATGTTATTAGATGTTGGTTGTTATGTTTTTGTGTTGGGATTAATATAAAATAAAGGAAAAATCAATGGGATAAAAGTCAGCGAATAGATAAGGAAATATTGAAGAGGAGTGTTATAAAAATTTATTTGAAGTGAGAATTATTTCATTATAATATTATACTATGCCTTTAAAATTATGCATTTGGTGACCCAGAGTTCTGTAGATTTATATACAGTATATATATATATATATATATACGGTATACAGTATATTTTAAATGTAGTTGTGTGTGCAAGTGTCATGCTCCTACCGTTAGGTGGAGCTGAAACACAATATCTGTCGTTCCCTGTTGGGATTCTTTTCTACTCCATAAGGATAAGAGTAGCAGATGAGTAAAATCGAACCAGGATTATCCTGCATGTTAGCGTTGCGTGAGGGTTCCGTGAACGCATCATTATTCGTAAACCTAAATCCGCTACATACTTACACTAAACTGGGAAAATGGAATTAATAAAACATTTGGGAAGAATATATTGGCATCTAATGTGTCGCGTGTTAGTATGATAACTTTGATTTTCTGGTTAGGAGACATAATTTATTAAT
>JAFBJS010000980.1:0-22757 GCA_016785265.1 Paraplagusia blochii
GAGTCACTGATACAAGATTCTAACTTTTTATACTGGTCTGGTAGCAGAAAGTTATGGGTGCACTTGGGAAACCCTTGTTGTGCCCATGTACAGTTAATTTGGGTAGGGAGATTTTATAGGCAGGAAAATATTTCAGAACACCAGACATTTAATTTTATTAAGGGGTATTTATCTGCCACAACATATCAAAAATCGTATTGTCACCTCTCTGGTTCGGGATTAAAAAATAAAAATGACATTCCTGAACTGGTTATACAAATAAATGTTGTTCTGTTGGAACCGTTTATTATGTTTATTATTATTATTATTATTATTATTATTATTATGTCAGTTGGACATGATACATGTATATATACATATATACAAGATACGCAGATTCCCAGTAAAAGGTTTCCCTTTATTACGACTCCACATCCCTTGCATTTAGACTTATATAGAATAAGTTTATCCTTATATAGAATATATATCCAACAACATATATATATATACATATATATATATATATATTCGAATAAATAGAATTAGTTTGTTTGCACTTTACTAAAGAAATACTGTAGTCTAACTGGACAGGATGTTAAAAATGCATTCTAACACATTGACATGGATAAATATATTGATATATTTTATATATATATACGTGTGTGTGTGTGTGTATATATCATATGTATTTGTGACTTAAACTAACATTTCCCATATTGACAGACTCCAATATTGACCTCTTATTGTGTCCATTGAGATGTGACAGTAGTTGGTAGTCAGTCTGATGGTCCACCCACTCTCTCCATTCAGTCAGTGAACGTCACAGGAAGTCAACCTCATCAGGTCATGGTAGACTACGATAGACTGGACTAGGAGACCAATGACTTTGATTGTAGGATACAAAGGATTTCTAAAGAACAAATAATGCCCGTCATTAACCAGAATCAAAACCTTATAATGTTTCGGATTTCTTTCTGTTACAAGCAAAATGGCAAAGGTTCTGGGTTTCTTTTTCTTTCCTATAACTGGTTCAAAGTCCTGAAAATAATATAAAATTCTTTTTTCAGCCATTTCACGGTCAAGCAGCACAGCAAACTCACACTCAGGGTCAGTGTTACGGTCACTTGGGGCTTCAAGCAAGATATCGCTGGGGCCCCAGCCCTATCAGTGCATACAGCCAAAAAAAAGAAAAGTAGCTTTTTTGCCTTGGCCCCCTAGTGGCCAGAGCCCCAAGCTACTGCCTGGCTTGCTTGTCCTTAAGCGACACCCCTGCTCACACTAACAAGCTGCATAACTACACAGTATTTAACTTTAGGCTGTTTACAATCAAATTTAATTACGTGTTACTGTGGACCAGCTTGTCCTTCATTAGTACAGAATGTCGCCCACAGCCTATTTGTAGACCCTCTGCATTATTACAATCTCCTATAGCAGTGGCATCCAAACCTTGGCCTGAGGACCGGCATCAGTCCGTGGATCACTTGGAACCAGGTCACACAGAAAGAATAAGGTCATCTCTGTTTCGTTTTATTGTCAGATTCTGAAAAATGTCTTTTGTTGAAAGATTTTTCCTTGATTTTGATGACCTTGATTTTTCCTTGATCGATGTGAAGCTGTTTGTCTCACCGACAGAAAACCATCTTTGGAAAGATTCTTTGTGCAAGGTAAGGAGACAAGAGAGGAGCCTAGGTCTCCACGGGAGAAGAAATCTACATTTAACAGATAATTCCAGAAGTCCTGCATGACATATGGATTTATTGCGACAAGTTGTTCCAATGCATCAATCCTGCGCTTCCTGATACTCTGTGAATGGCCCTTTAATAAGGTGAGAAGATGCAATTAAAGACAAGAGCAATGTTACAATAGAACAGTGCATCTCAATTATTCTCTGTTACGCCCCCCCAGCAAGAAGAAAACAATACACCCACCCACTCTCCATCACAACTAAAAATAATAGTATTTGTCTATAAAATAGTTCTAGCTACACCTCTGCATAACATTGTATACTTGCTAACATAAAGAAACAAAAAGAAAGAGATATAATTCAAATCACTGCGCACAATGGGCAAAGAGAGCACCACCGCCAACTACTGGAGTGGATGTGCAATTACACTTTATTGTAGTACGGCGGGAAAAAAATCATGCTCCCCAGGGTCACACGCACCCCCCTCAGCATCGCACCGCGCCCCCCCAGGGGGGCCTGCCCCACTATTTTATAAGCACTGCAATAGAATACCATGCATAGGGACTTCATTAAAAAAAATGATTTAATGAAATGTCTTTTCTTGTCATTGTAACATTGTGATTCACACCACGAAATGTCACCTCTGTATTTACCCAATCACCAAAGTGAACAGTGGGCAACTTTGATCGCCTGGGTGGGGGCAATATCCTTAGCGGCCCCTCAGTGATAACTTGGCGGTAGGGTATGGAGCCAGAATAGTCTCAAAAAGAACACACGCGTAAACACGGATCCGTGTGCGTATTCTTAGAAGAACACAAAAGACCAAAAGCGTAAACACGGATCCGCGTGCGTATTCTGAGAAGAGCACACAAACAACGCTTCACACGTCAATATACATTTGTGAATTCTTCCAAATACGTTTGTGAATTGTGGTACGCGCACGCAAATTGTGCTTTTACTTTGTGAAACTACGCGCACGCTAATTTGTATTTTTGAGACTCATTTTACACCGACCAGATTTGTTAGCGTAATTTTGCTACGTCACTAAACTGTTTTTACAAATGTATTACAAACGTAAAACAAACGTATTTGGAAGAATTCACAAATGTATATTGACGTGTGAAGCGATGTTTGTGTGCTCTTCTCAGAATACGCACACGGATCCGTGTTTACGCGTGTGTTCTTTTTGAGACTATTCTGGCTCCATAGTAGGGGAATTTGAACCAGGGGCCTTGTGGACCCAAGTCTGTTTCCTTAACCACAAGGTCACCAACTGCCATCAACGTTTATTAACATATTTAGAAAACACAACATTTTATGCTTATTTTTTAATGTTTTTGTCTGTCACACCTTAAAGACCTGTCCTTAAAATAAAAAAGAATAATTTAATTGATCTATGATGTAAAAAAAAAGTTGAAGACCAATGTCCTAAAGCACGAACGACAAACTCAAGGCCACTGGGACACATCCAGCCCATCACATCTTATCTGACATTCCTCCATACTGTCCCATTACTCTTAGATCATTTAGCATGCTAAGTTCACAGTTAGCAGTGCAATAATAGAGTTACCGGTTCTATAATATTCTATATTCTTCAAAGGCTGCACCCTGGATGAATACATTTGTGGATGTTGGTTCAGCAATCAATGGAAGTGACTTGATTTGATTATGAAATAATTTACAGCTAAATGAGGCTGAAAATTAATGCATATGGTTTTATTGTACCCAATGACCCCAGTGAACATGTTAATTAATCTCTTTAATCATCTTCATTTCCATCAGTCACAGTGCATGGATGGGACGCACCGTCACGGGGCAGCGGGAACGTTCTCAATCAAAGCACTTAGGGCGGAGGCATTAATTAGCGTTGTTATGATAAGTCCAGGCACAATAACAGTCAAGGTGTCTAGAGTCTAAAAGTCAAGGTGGAAAAATATGTGGGCGGCCTGTGACACAAACTCTCCGTCCAGGGATATTTTCAGATCCAACCGTCTTCTGGACCAGAGGGACCAACACGTACCATATGGTAAAGTATAGAAAACCCAGTTGTAGGTGTTTTATAGTGCGTGGCATGGATTGGTGGGTTAGTCAACAATGCTTATGAGTGTTGTGGTACATAATAATCACATGTGGTCATTAACCTGTAATTGTCAATGCCAGAGCCTGTAATTTGGTAGAAGTTGTATGGAGACCTTTATTCTGAAAGGCAGCCATCAATACAGCCATGTAGAACAATATGAAAATAAAACAGCTGCCAAAAGAATTGATAATAAATTCATGTTATATTTTTAGGAAGGAAGGAAGGAAGGAAGGAAGGAAAACTGAGTTTTCACTGTGATTCACACCACTGCGCACACAAAGTCTGACCTCATCAGTTAACCCATCACCAAAGTGGACAGTGGACAGTGAGTGGGGACAGTGCATTGTCATGCTCTGTGCACCTCAGTGCACCAGGTTTGTACACCTTGCAGCTGGTGGATTCAAACCAGGAACCCTCTGTACACGTCAAGTCCAGATCATTAAACCAATTGGCCCCCACTGCACTAAAAGCATAGCACAGAGGACAGACCCACATAACTTCCAGTGGGCTCACCAGCCAAAGGATAGTCACAGTATGAAGCAGTGTGATTTGGGTGCCAGTCGTGGAGACTGCTGACCCTGCAATTCAGTAATGGTGATGTGAAACTATAAAAATAAAATATTTTTCTTGTTTTTGTTTACAATTTTTCACAAAAAAATATCAAACAAGGAAATAATCTTCTGTGGAAAAAAAAGGATGAAAATACAAATTAAAAATATTTTTTATCACAATTTTTCACGCAAAACTCACAATCAAATAAGGAAAAAAATCATCCGTTGAAAAAAAGGAAGAAAATACAAAATAAAATAAAATGATCTGTCACATTTTCATTTGTAATTATTATTATGAATAAGAAATACATTTGAATTCCTCTGACTCCTTAGGATTATTTTTAAAGAAATCCAAGGATTTTGTAAGTTGTTGGTCTGAATATTTGTTTCCCAACAGGTTAACTTTGGTTAAAACCATTTCCAACAGCCTGTCATTTCGGCGACAGACTGCTCCCGTGGAGAACATCCATTTAACACACAATCGGCAACAACCGCTAAGAGAACTTGCAGCTTGAAGGTGACACAATGAGTGTCTGCTCAACCAGATAGATGCAGGAACTGGAATGAGGTTTGAGTGTTTTTGTTTGTTGTTCAGCATCGGCAACAGATCAAGAAGACTGACTAAGCGAGCCAGCCAAGGCCGAGCCAAGAATCCATATCAGGAGTGAAGCAGGGTAGTGAAAGGGAGATCAATGTGCAAATAACCCAGCCTGGCCACGGTACGGCAAAGTCAGCCATCTGCTGTGGCCGGAGGACGACTTCCTTTACGGAATAATCTGCGTCCTTATCCAAAGTCAGAGAGAAAAAAAAATGGAAATCATCTTTTTGTCTTATGACTTTAGATCCTTACTGCTGCCAGTGTTTGAGCACTTTCCTCTGTGGTGAACACTCATCACAAGAACAGAACATGTCCTTGTATAACAACAATGGAACGCACACTTGTGTTGGATGTTTTCTTACATGGAAACGGCGCGATTGTTCAGAAGGGATTCACCCTCGAGTTGAGTTGAAATATCAATTGTCTTGCTTTTATGTCCCAGAGTTGAAAAAAAAAAAAAAACAGCCTTTAGTTGTTGTGGATGATTATGTGTTATCATTACAGGGAGGGTAAAGGCGATAAGAAATAGATGTAGAGCAGCTTTCTTCTGCAAAGACACTAAATTATCCCATGTAAAAGCAGCAATAAATTAGCAGCCTCGCATTTCCAGCAGGCTGAGGTAAATAAGGGGCAGGTTGGTGAAGGACGTGACGAGGCTTTGTGTTTGTGAAATTGCGCCATCCGTGTAGAATTCTCTTTCTCTCCTTTGTCAGACACCAGGGCCATTTCAGCACACACAATGTGGCATGATGAGCTGCTGTACGCCGCAGCAGGGCAGACAGAATGAGATACACCGACAGATTAGCAGACAGACAGATCAGGAGGCGGCTGAATTATCTATGCAGCGAATCGCAGCAGTTACAAGTTGCGATCACAGAAGGAGCAGGAGGCAAGGGGGAAGGAGGAGGTGGAGAGGGAGGAGAGTGACAGGCGTAGGGGGAGAAGGAAGAGACGAAGACGAAAAAAAAAAAACAGGTGAGGAGAGGGGCGGAGGTGTGAGCAGGCGAGGGAGAATGGAAGAAGGGGGAAGGAATCAATGTTCTCCATGCAATCCATACGACTCTCAATTATCCCCTGCTGCAGCCCCGGCGACAGCAGATATGGAGGAGATGAAGAGCACGGAAGGAAAGGCGGTGGAGGTAACGTCGGTGCAAGGTGGAACGCTGATGGCAAACTCATGCAAATTTGCCGACCTGTGTCTGGCAGCTGCAGGGGCTGCAGAAGACAGGAACAAATCTGAGAGAGAGGGGGAAAAAAACTCCAGCAGATGCAGAGAGAGGAGTAGTAGTGACAGAAGAGAAAAAAAGTGAAATCAAGTAGAGAGATAAAAGAAAACAGAAGGGAGGGGGGTCTTTGAATGAAAGTGGTAACAAGGCGAAACAGACACAGAGGCGAGAAGAAAAAGAATAAAAAGGTTTGAATTGGAACCTCCTACTTAGAGCAGTTGACTTTCTCAGAGGAAAATCAATAGAGAGTGAAGCCAGAGTCCCTGCAGGCCTGAGTGAAAAGATCCTCTCAGCATGAACGTTCACCCATCAACATACTGTACCCTGGTTAAGCTACACCTGCAGGGACACTGCTGTTGACTCCACGGGAGGACGCCACGTAACACCCCGCGATACGAGACGGGGCGCGTCACGCAGACTGGGGAGTTAGGAAGTAAACAAGCCATGTGGAAGGAAACAAACATGAAGACACGAGAAAGTTGTCTTTTTAATTTAGCTTCAAACCCCTGGTGTTTGCATCAATGTGTTCTGTTGATGTGGACTGAGTTTACAAGTAATCGAGTATTGACTCATGAGTACATGAGTAATTCAACCTCTGAATTTCTTTCTATATACTGTTTATATATGTACTGTATATATGTGCGTCAAGGTTTGAAACAGTTCAAGGAATGAAACCCAGAAAACTTTGTCATTTTGCCTGGAACAGAAATCACTACTATCAAAGTCAATTGTCTCCAGAATATTTTTTTTTTTTCAACTGGTTGGGGAACATTACTGTCATGGTGGAAACCCAAAACCAGAAATGTTAAAATATTGTTTCTGTTCCAAACTTTATATACTTTCCAAACTTTATATATACAGTACATACATATATATATATATAGGGTCTTGAAACAGATTTTTTTGCCAGAATTTTAAATATATACATACATATATATATATTATATATATTATATATGTGTGTATATATATATATATCAGCCTTGATATATTTATATATATGTATATATATTTATATATAAAAATATCAGCCTTGAAACAGAATTTTTTGCCAATAATATATATAGAATATATATGCCAATAATACATATAATATATGTATATATTTAACAACTTTTCACTATTTAATTCAATTATATACATATATATATATTTATATATATATTAATTTAAATAGTCAGAAGTTGTTAGCCTTAAAAAGTTAGCCTTAAAAAAAGCATATTGTAATCCATTGTATAACATCCCTTGAAAAAGCATGCAAATAAAGCTAAGCACATTCGTTCATTCATCATCTTCTTCGTTAATGCAGTAGTCAGAGTCTCCATGACTGCCACCCAAATCACACTGCATCATACTATAGGCCGGCCTGTGGGCGGTGAGCCCACTGGAAGTTATGTGGGTCGGGACAGTGCTATGATCAGAGCATCTCAGTGGCAACGTGGCAGCTGTTGGAGTCGAACCTGAAGCCTTGCAGACCCAAGGCTGCTTCCTTAACCACTAAGCCACCACTGCCATTGAAGGTTTTTTTTTGGAGGAAAATTTCAATGTTTTCTGAAAAATATAGAATCAATCAAGCGCAATCTGATGTTATTTATGTCTTTTTTGTGTGAAAAGGCTACTCCTTCTCTGGAAGCCAACCTGGACATCTGCCTTCATCTGGATGCTCTGACCTACTTTCTGCTCCTACCTAGCGGCTGCTGCTGTTGTCCCCGTGTCTATAGATTCTCTCAAGCGGAACAGGTTGATCGTGACACACAAATTACACACAGGGCGTCCTGAAACTTCAGGTTTTTTTTTTTTTTTTTTTTTTTTTTAGAAAACACAGCAGCTAACAGGTCTTGAATATGAAGAGGAAGTGCTCAATAGAAGCACGGCACATAATAAATACCTGTTCCAGCTCATGTTATCTGCACCGTGCTTAATACCACGGCTCTATAATTGGATTTACAACCTTCTGTAGTAAGAAAAAGAAAGTCAATACTGTGACAGCTCTACATTCTACAACACAAGAAACGGGAAAAATGTGCTTTAATCAAGCAGCAAAGCAAGGCGGGTTTGAAGGAGCCGCCAGTTGTGAAAGCCTTTCTCTTCCATTTCTGCTCCTGCTCCGTTCTTTTCTATTCTTAAATTCTCTGATGGCTCTGACACAGAGAAATGACAGAGCATGTAATTAATGGAAGGATTTTGCATATTGCCCCTTAACCACACACTCAGAGCGTGCAATCATTTCCAGGTTGTTTCAGTAAATAAACAGCATCTAGCTTTGACATCCTGCCCTACAGGTGGTGCTGTAAATGTCATTTGAAGGCGCTTCACCATTTACATTTGGCCTTTAGGAAAATATTTATCTTTTCCTAAAGCGAATGATGTCTTTGCATAAGTGAATGTCAGACATAACTGTCTTAAGTCAATTATATACTATATTTGGCAAATGTTTGTTTGTTTGTATATATACACACACACACACACACACACACACACACACACACACACACACACACACACACACACACTGGGTTCCAAATTATTATGCAAATCATATTTTCTCAGATTTTCCAAAATGATTATCTATAATAATGGCAGTCCTCATGATCTTCCAGTCACCAACCATTAGAGTACAATTCAAATGGTTTTGAATGAACCTCCCAATGATAATAATACATTTAAAAAAAATAAAAATCACAACCGATCCACTGAGCAGAAGCACCGATATGGCGAGCGTTCCAGTCTAAGTATTATGTTCTAATGTGCTTACGTAGTAACACTCGAACGCTCGCTTCCAGACATCATTTTTGTAGGACGTCAACTTGGTTCTCAGGCACAGTTTAATGACGTCACAGACGGATCCTCGTGTGATTGGCTGTAAACGCGTGAGACTTCTGATTGGCTGGTGACGGACTGACGTAGCAAAATTACCAATGCGAATGTGGTCCACGTAAAACCAGTCTCAAAAATAAGAAATTGCATGAGTGTAGTTTCACAAATTAAAAGCACGATTTGCATGCACGTACTACAAATCACTAACGGATTTTGAAGAATTCCCAAACGTATCTGGATGTGTGAAGCGTTGTTTGTGTGCTCTTCTCAGAATACGCTTGTGGATTTGTGTTTACGCGAGTGGATCCGTGCTAAGGCGTGTGTTCCTTTTTAAATCTATTCTGGCTCCATAGTGATTTTTTTACATTTAATTTTTACAGCTGCTCCTTTGATCAGACATATTTTCCTGTTAGAAAGAGTCCTGGATTTTCCTTTATCCGCACGCACACGTGTGTGTGCTCTGAATCAGCTACATACTTCTCCATAGTGCGATGATCTCGATAAAGTTTCAAATTTGATTGTCGTCATTCCTTGACCCAAACATTCAACTCTTTGTTGTTTTTCAGGTCCTTCTTCTTCTTCTTGCCCACCCTGGTTGAAAATGGTAACCCACTTAATAATGTGTATCAACCCTCTATAGTAGTCTCCCCTTTAATTGGACTCACCTGCCAAACTAATTAGCACAGGTGTCTTTAATTGGTTTCAGTGATACACAGAGCCATGATACACATTACCGTCCATGATTTTAAACTGACAAATAAAAAATCTTACCGTACCACTGTTGAACACTTTTTGCATAATAATTTAGAACGCAGTGCTTATACATGTGTATATTTATACGGTATATACAGTATGTATTTATGGCTATATATATAAATATACATCTACCTACCAAGGATAAAATTACATATATATGTAAATTTATATATTGCTTTATATATTGTTAACTTAATTGTCTTTTTTTTTACATTTTCAGTATTTTTTTGTGTGTTTTGCCTCTGTCAAACAGTTAACAATTCTCTTAGAATTTAACCATTTCATTAGATATTTTCTAAGAAATATTTCAATGTCCTTACATTAAGTAATTAAGTAACTTTCCGAGGAACTAGCCCCAGCTGCCTAATGGATAAGGCACCTCCTAAGCTAGGGATTGTAGGTTCGAGTACCATCTTGGGTGGATGATGCTTTTATGGGGCTGTGGTGCTTAAGGAAGTGGACTTGGGTCCTGAAGGTTCCATGTTCGAATTCACCAGTTGTCAAGTTAACACCGTGGGTCCAATGAGCATGGTATTTAACCACTTTGTTGATGGGCTAAATGCTCACCACTTGCAATATGGTCCAGTGTGATTTGGGTGGCAGTCTTGGAGACAGCTGCACATGCCACATGGCAACAGATAAGCAGATTTGAATGAATACATGGAGATAAGACTTAATATACTGTATGAATAAGAAATCATACAAAAAAGTAAGGTTTGTTGGACCTTGAACTCAGGCCTTTAAAACATATTTTAAAGCAGAAAAGGCTGGTGAAAAGGTGGTGAATTAACACATAATCCTCACAGTCCTGCGGTCATGAAACCTTCCCAGCACTGCCATGGTGTTAGGCTAAAATATGAATCAGCTCCAACTCGTAAACCAACACAGTCCCAAGACTGGGAGAGAAAATAATAAGCCTATATTTTCCGGAATGACAGGAATACTGTCGGAGTCTTAACAACAATGGGAATGTATGGTGTCAGTGAAGGTCAAGGCACCACGACATTTCACAAAATCTAACATTTCAAATAAAGCGTGGGACAACAGCTCCTGTGATGGATTAGAACTCCCACTTTTTGGCTGCAACTCAAGTTCCTGTTCTGTTCCTCGCACAACTAATAAACTGAAGAAGAAATATAATTAAAAGACTTTGGAAGTTCTTTGTTGTGCGTGATAAATGGAAAAGAAGCTCCGCCTGAGCTGAGGTTACGGCAACCCTACAAAGTTAATCAGACACAACATTAGTTTAAGGGCTGAGACAGGTTCAGGTTAGACCACCATGAGAGGTCTTTCATCAAGGAGCTGCGGTTTGACTTCCAGCCAATGAAGTACTGGGTATTTCTTAGCTGCAAATTTTGGTATAAAAATTGAGAAACAGGCTGGATTAGCTGCAGTTCACACTCTGTCTGATGAAGAGAAAACAGAAGGAGAAAGAATTGTGGGAAAGTTAATGGAGTGGTAAAAAAGTACATGAATGTGGTGCCAATTTTTTTAGGGAGTCAAATTCAGTTAACTTTTTTTTTTTTTGTAAATACTGAATCCAATGGAATCACAAAAAACACTTTCTGAAAACCACTTTATTTCACTTGTGCAATATCATGTTAATACTGTTTAAGCCCTCACTGCCACACTACCCCATTGTATATAGTTTTTAATAAAACATTTTTTTATGTTGTTTTAAACACAACATATTTTTTAGCATTTTTACCTTATCCTTTCTTAACTTCTGTACCTGTGCTGTTGGAAAATGCTATTTCTTCACTGCAATGAGGAAATTGCAAGGTTTTCTTAATCTTCATCTTAAGAAAAGGTTCTTTTTACTTGTCTGAAAGCTGGTTTCTTTCCATGTTTTTTAGTTTTGGACAAAGAACAACATCCACTGGGGTTAGAAAAGAAAAGAAAAGAAAGTTGTACATTAATGATCCCAATGTGGGAAATGATTGTTTTAACTGCAGCAGTTGTTCTAACTGCTGTTAACAGGCTGCCCCTGACAAGCACCAACCTCATGATTCCTCTGGGAATCAAACGCAGGACTTTGTGCTTTAAAGACAGGTGTGCCAACCAATACAAAAGGCATGGGCAAACTAAGGCCAGGGGGCCAGATGTAGGCCGTCCAGCTTTGTAATCCGGCCTGTGAAACGTCTCTAAATCAAATAATTGCTTTGTATTGTTACATGCATGTCAGTATGTTCGACTATGTGTGACTTTAACATGTCATTTAGCTTAAAACACATGAATGCTCCACTCTACCCCCTATAAGTCCAATTTTTGTGGTCAGTGAGTCTAAAATTGTGCCCACGCCTGCGTTACACTATGGAACCCACAAATCTAGATCACAAATCTCAGCAAAGGTTTCGAAAATGTAACAGGTTTGGATTTAAACAGTGTGAAAGTCTAAATTTGATGTCTGATTTGAAATGTTTTATTAATTTTTTTTCAGTTTGAAAAATATCTAGGGAAAATACTAAAAGATGAAGATACTAAAGAGATATATCGTAACTATTCGGAAAACTGTTGGCATTGGCCATTCTAGAACTTTGACTACTTTTTGTACAACATTACATCATTTTTAAGACTTGAAAAAAAAAACCCAAGAGAATGGCATGGGCTAATGAGGACTTGGATTCTGCAGAACCAGCGTTTTCCCTAGAACCATTTAAAGCCCATCAGGATAATATCTGGGGCATATTCTAATTTTTAAATGTCCTTCTGCCCTGGGTGATCTTCATGGACACATCACAGCACATATAGACATCGCCTACAGACTGATGACAGACATTAAATTCCATCATATTGACATTGGCATTCTGCAGCGTTTAAAAAAATGAATGCAATCCCCGGGCCTATTGACGAGTCATCGTAATCGATGGGAGACGGTCTGGATGCTTTAAGTCTCCGGGGACGTTTGCTTCTCTCACTGCTCAGCGGTGGATCACTGGGATAGATCCAGCAGATCAATAGATCACTTACACACTGAAAAGGTACGAGAGGAGCAAAAACCAATCCATGAATTGGTTGAGCTATGTGGGGAGGAGAAAAAGGGGGAGGCTAGAGAGAGGGGAGGAGAGGGAAGGAGAAGAGATAGATGACAGGAGAGGAATAAAAAAAGGAAAAGGGGAGTTAGAGACGAAGGGAAAGGAAAGACGAGGAGAAAAGATAGACGTTAGGTAGGAAGTAGAAAGAAAAGGGAATATGGAAGGAGCAGAGAGGGAGGAGAGGAGAGAATATAGGTGAGAGGAAAGAGATAGATAAAAGAAAAGCAAGGAGGACCGAAAGGGAAAGGATAGGGAAAAATATGGAAAGAGAGAAAAAGAAAAATGGAGCATGAGATTAAAATAGGAGATGAGATGGATAAATAAGGCCACGAGAAAAAAAAACAACTCTGTTTTCCCGGTAACAAACAAGATATTCTGTGTCCGAATTGCAGATCTTACATTTTTCATAACCAATTTCCCTGGATAGTGTTAGTTAACTCTTTAATTCTTAATTCTTTGTTTCAACTCATTCCAGCATTTCTACTGTATAAAGCACTGTTTAGAATGAATTTGGTCCACTGTAGAAGACCACAGGGAGTCAAACCATGGAGGCAGCCTTGTTGTTGGACTGTTGGAATCAATCAGTCCCTCTACTGGTCAAACTGTGCCACTACAAGCAAACCTAAATCTGATTACACTCTGAAGGAGCTTGTTGCGATGTTTTGACAAAAGCTTAACATAACTTGTTATTTTTTATTAACTTGGTATCATGTAGTTAAGGAGACGTCGATCTCATTATCTGTGTTGTTCACTTTTAATTTAAGAAAAATCCACTTTTTCCCACCAACCATACATTAACTTGTCATGTTATTGGCAACATACTATTACTTTGGGCGGCCTAATAAGAAAGGAGTGAAAGGGGGGAGGAGACAAGAGGGAGAGGCAAAGAGGAGAAGAAAAGATAGGATAGGTGGAAAGAGAGGTAGAAAATGAGAAGGAGGAGGAGGTGAGGAGAGAGGAGACGCCATAAAAGAAGATGGGAGAGGATAGGAGGTATGAGAGGAGAAGAAAATATAGATGATAGAATAGTAGGAAAAGGAGAGGGGAAGACAAGAAAAAGGAATAAAGAAAAGAGGGGAGGGGAGGAGAGAAGGGGAGAGAAGAAGAGATCAGAGGGCAGGGGAGGAGAGGAAAGGAGAGGAGAAGAGAGGAGAGGAGAGAATAGGAGATGAGAGGAGATTAGAGTACAGAAGAGAAGAGAGGAAAAGAGAGGAGAGGAAAGTAGAGGAGAAGAGAGGATAAGAGAGGAGAGGAGAGGAGAGGAGAGAAGAGGAAATGAAAGGAAAGGAGAGAAAAGGCGAATAAATGAGAGGAGAGGACAGGACAGGAGGGGACAGGTGCGGAGAGGAGAAGAGGACGAGAGGAGAGGAGGGGAGGGGAAGAGGAGAGAAGAGGAGGGGGAGAGGAGAGTAGAGGAAAGGAGAGTAGAGAAGAGGAGAGGAGGGGAGAGGATAGGATATGATAGGATAGGATAGGTTAGGAGAGGAGAGGAGAGGAGAGGGGAGGAGAGAAGAGAAGAGAAGAGGAGGGGGAGAGAAGAGGAGAGGACAGGAGAGGAGAGAAGAGGAGAGGAGAGGACAGGAGAGAAGAGAAGAGGAGAGGGGTAGAGGGGAGAGAAGATCTTGGCAGTAACAGCTCTTATGGGTTTGCAGGACCAATCTGTCTTTTAAAGAACTTCATCCTCCCTGCCTTTAGGTGTGCGAGAGAGACAGAGAGAGAGAGAGAGAGAGTGTGTGTGTGTGTGTGTGTGTGTGTGTGTGTGTGTGTGTGTGTGTGTGTGTGTGTGAGATAATCGTGGTAAACAACAATGAGACAGTAATTAGGAAGATGCCATTTCTCTTTTCTTCTCAGCTCTATTGTCTTTAAAGGTGCCTGTGATTATGATTGATGTTCTTATTACACATGCATGCAGTGTATGCATGTGTGTGCGTGAGCGTGTGTATACATTTACTGTACGTGTGTATGCGGGATTGTGTGTGTGTGTGTGTGTGTTTTAAAAAGGTTATTGTCTCTGGACCCCCGCTGTGCCACAATGAAAGAGGGCTGCACCCAGTCATTATGGTCAGTGAGACACCCATAGATCAACCTGTCAGGTGTCCTGCAACTGTGTGTGTGTGTCTGCTGCAGTGTGTGTGTGTGTGTGTGTGCATGTGCTGTTGCCTGATAAGTTAATTGCCCCTCGGCCAATAGGAAAACACAGTTAATGACTCAGAAACATGGAGTCAATTAGCACATATATCAACAGGCTATGATGTAGTTAGTCGACAACACGTTCGCCGTCACGGACTGAATTATTCAATTGTTTGTCGTTAGCGGTGTGTTTGTTCTTTTCTTCTCGGCGCGGCGAGAATTAAACGTCTCCACGACCTGAGAGATTTCCTGTTTTTTTAATTAAAAACTGAAAAAAAACAAGGAAACGCGTTCATTTACCTTCTACCCCTTGGAAAACACCTATAATCTGTACACGTCGCAGGAAACTAATATACGTTAAAACAATAAAGTAAAAAATCAACAGGATTTTTTAATCAATGGATTTATTCTGCGGATATAAATCACATCCCCCTGAAGTGGTGTGGTCCAAAAATGATTTCTCCACAAACTGGTACAAGAAGAAGTGTTTTCATTTGTGTGTCTCTCAACAGGAAATACTGATAGAGGTTTGTCTTTAGGTTCATTTTTATGTTAGTGTCATCTAAGTGTGTGCTATCTATATAGCTGGAACATGGTGTGGGACCTGTTGTGGGACCTACACTGTCCCACAACAGATAATAGTGGGACAGTGTAGGTCAATAATGAAATGAACAACAATGGAAACAAAATGATAAAACTTTGAGCGGAGCTTTAACACCAACAGTGCATTTCTGTTGAAAACGCTGTCTCCTGCATTGCAGTGAATTAAAGTTTTACAGGGGAGCAGTGGGAGGGGGTGATACCATGCTCAGGGCACCTCAGCGATAACTTGCCGGTAAGTGGGATTTGAACCGGCAAATTTGAGACCCAAGTGCACTTCCTTAACCACTAGCTCACCAACTGCCCGGCACCTGTATCAAATCTGATCCAATTCAGTCTATTGCACAGTTTCAAGAAACAAATGTTGGTCAAGTAGTAAGTCTAAAGTACAAAACTAACATATAAAGTACTGAGCAGGATTGCTAATGCGATGACACGTCATCAGTAGGGTAGAACTAACTAGGCAGTGCTTCTCAAAGTGTGGGGCGAGCCCCCCTTGGGGGGCGTGGTGTAATGCTCTGGGGGGCGCATGTGACCCTGGGGAACATGTTTTTTTCTGCCGTATTACAATAAAGTGTAATTGCACATCCTTGTTAGCTGAACTATATCTCTTTCTTTTTGTTTTCTTTATGTTAACAAGGATACGATGTTATGCAGAGGTGTAGCTAGAACTATTTTATAGACAAATGATATTATTTACAGTTCCAAAGTGTTTTCTTCTTGCTGGGGGGGCGAAACAGAAAATAATTGGGATGCACTGGACTTAGGCAAGTCCAGGTGCCTCACTTTCTTCTATCATTTAATAAAAACACTGTTGTCTCCACCTCTCTGTCTCCGAAAAAGCATTTTATCAAGTGTAAAACAACGCCTCTGTCACTGACACCTTGAAAACATCAGCTGACCACCTGGTAACAGTGACATAGTAAGTAAAAGTATTGCATTGCTGGAAGTGTTTTTGTAGTTAAATGAAGTACTTGGCCCAATATCCATACCAGTTCCTAAGTCTAATGTACTTTACAAGACTATAAGTCGCTCTGGAGTGTAAGTCACTCGAGCCTAAAGATGAAAACTGTAGGACTTAAAGAAGTAGCAGATAGTCGTACACTAGCCCAGGGAGCCTTTCACAGCTGTTAGCGTGAAAGATGCGATACATGCGATAGGTATTTGTTCATTCTTCTATAAACTCATCCTTTGCTGGGTTTCGGGGCAATAGTCTCCATGACTGCCACCCAAATCACACTGCATCACATTATATGAGCCTTCCTGTGGGTGATGAGCCCATTGGAAGTTATGTGGGTCAGGACGGTGCTATAATTAGAGCAACTCAGTGGCCACCTGGTAGCTGGTGGATTAGAACCTGAAGCCTCACTTCCCCAAACGCTGCTGCCCACATGGGAAATTACAGTATATATTTGAATCAATCAATCAACAAGGACATGCACTGAGAAAAAGAAGGTGGAGGGAAACTTTGGTTGGTGAACAATCCACCAGTGAGGGTCACGTATACCGAGGCACAGACGACCTCACAGTCAAAATACAAATATATGAACCCTACAGAATTGGTACCTAACCATCAGGGTTTGGACCAGTACCACTCTGTAGGTCAATTGGTACCAGGCCACAGAGAGATAATTATAAAATCCAGTCTTGTCTCTGTCCAATCGTGGCATCATCCACTACGTTCTTAACAATAGAACTGCCAGGATTCCAGAACTACTAGAAATAGAACTTCCATGATGACAGATGAGGCTCTGCCTCACTTGCCTCCTCTGACTGCATGTCACTGCAATCCACATCAGGGCTCTCACCAACAGCACACACCAGGACTAGGCAGACCTGACCACAGCGAGGACCACAAGCATAACTCACCCAAGCTACATCGGGAAGTCCCCCGTCTGTCCCCAATGCGGAGGGCTCCACAAGAGAACATTGGAGGTAGAGAAACGCTTGATTTAATTCCATATATAGGACACACCTGAGTAGAAGTTTTAAATTCAGTCAGAAGATGGAAAAAGAAGTGAACTTAACTTGTAGTTGAGGGAATACTTTTCAACATAAACCCCAGTATTGAACTGAATACGCAGTCAATTTTACATTGAGACAGAAAGAATGGAATGAGGTTGACAAATATAGATATTATATCAAAGTAGAGGACAAACCCTGAGGTATCGACGTGAAACTCATGGTTCAGTTATAGTGGAGTCAGTTATCAAATGTAACAGATTCAATCAATTAAATTTTATTTAAATAGCCCACATTTACAAATAGGCCTTCACTTTGGCCCAGAGGCAATGTCTCTGTCCTTGGTGTAAGACTCCAGGGTCCACCTCCTGGACAAGTTTGAATCCTGTTTAGGGCAGTTGATTTCCTGTGGGCTCACCACCTGCAGGAAGGTACAGTATGGTGCATTGTGATTTGGGTGGCAGTTGTGGAGACTGCTGCCCTTCCGACCCCGTAATGGATAAGTGGGTGAAAACGGACGGACATTTACAAATCAGATTTGTCACATAGGGCTTTACAGGGTTGGCTAATAGGGTTTTCCCTGCTAAAAACCTGTTTTAGCAGGGAAAAGAAAACCTTAGGGAGAACCACAAGAGGGGGATCCACACCCTGGATGGACAGACAGGGCTATGGAAGTTGCCAGAGAATAAAATTACAATAAAATTAAACAAGTACAAAGGTTTTGGACAATGAACAATTTGACATTTCTACATATATGTAACAAACACAGTTGAAGTTCTTCCAGTAAGAAATCAAAGTTTAAAAATGGCTTATAATGTCAGTGGTGATTTAGGTTTTGATCCTGATAGTCCTAGTCCTGGTCGTTCTAGTCCTGGTCGTCCTAGTCCTGGTAGTTCCAGTCCTAGTTGTCGTAGTCCTGGTCGTCCTAGTCCTGGTCGTTCTAGTCCTGGTCGTCCTAGTCCTGGTTGTTCTAATCCTTGTCACCCTAGTCCTGGTAGTTCCAGTCCTGGTAGTTCTAGTCCTGGTCGTCCTAGCCCTGGTCGTTCTAGTCCTGGTCGTCCTAGTCCTTGTCGTTCTAATCCTGGTCACCCTAGTCCTAGTAGTTCTAGTCCTGGTCGTTCTAGTCCTGGTCGTCCTAGTCCTGGTCGTTCTAGTCCTGGTCGTTCTAGTCCCGGTAGTCCTAGTCCTGGTTGTCCTAGTCCTGGTCGTTCTAGTCCTGGTCGTTCTAGTCCTGGTATCAGCCCATTCACCAGCAACAACAATGGGAATGGGAAAGAGAAACAGAAAAAAACTGTAGTTTTAAAACCCAGCCTCTTGGGAGTACAAGACATTGTTTTTTTAGTGCTTGTCCCAAGAGCGGAAAAATGGTGAGGGTTGGATCAGGAAGGGCATCCGGCGTAAAAATGTTTTGCCAAATCTAAGATGCGAAACAACAAAAAGATTTCTATAATGGATCGGTAGGGGCCGGGGTTAACAACGACCGCCAACAGCGCTGTTGACCTACAGGGTACTGTTGGAAATTGGACTACTGTTGGTCGAAGACGAAGAAGATGCAGTGAGGGAGGACATGGAGGTGGTTGGAGTTGGAGTTGAGGATGCGGAGGACAGGGTGAGATGGAAATTGTTGACCCGCTGTGGCAACCCCTGAAAACTGGGATAAGCCGAAAGGAGAAGAAGAAGAAGAAGAAGAAGTTTTAAAACAGATTTTATAAGATTGATTCCCGTAAAGTTGGACAAAAACTCCAGTCAAACCATCCAAATGTCCGTACTCGGAAAAAATCAAAAGTTCCATCGTGACAGAGTGGGAGCTTTGACCTGAATCCCTATCATTAAAATAATCTGTGTGGCGACTGGAGGACGGCTGTGCTCTGCAGATGCTCTCACAATTACACTGATTCGGAAGATTTCTGTGAGGACATGTGGGCAACAGATGTCATGGTGAATCATGACGGTTCCAGCACTGAAGGTTCATCTGTCAAAGGCACAGATTAAAGGTCTGGCTGAAAGCAGAGAAGCTTCTGAGAGAACTAACCTGTGTGTCCGTCCTTTACATTATAACCAGCTGACATTTTAACCAGGGCTGTGTGAAACACACACACACACAGATTTCCAGTTTATAAAAATGTAAAGTTGTGCAGGACGACTTGTAAATGAGGCTACAAAACGGAAAGAAGGCTGGGAGGTAGGTGATACCTCAGGGAGCAGGAGTGCGTTAACACACGCGCCTGGACAGATTCGTGGAGACAGTCGCACGCCGTCATGATAATTTATTCAGTCTAAAAAAAGGATCTGGCTCCTCTGAAAGCCTCCATCAACACAATGCCTTTGAAAGCACACACACACACACACACGTACTGTATACACACATATTTCTGAATGCACACGCAAACATCGCAATAATAGGCACGCATGCTGTATATATACAGATCAGCAGGATCACACCCACAGAGCCATCTGCAATAAAATGGGATTAACTCCAGCTCGGGCTAATCCTGTTTGTTTGCTTGTTGTTGGTTATTTTTTTGTCAGATTCTTTTTTTTTTCTTTTCCATTTCTGCTCCACATCCTCAAAAGACTGGGGAGTTCAAACCTAAATCTGTCAACTTCAACTTTACTCACAGACTAAAAGGGACGACGAATCCACTGTATCGCACACCCAGGGAGGTCATTTTACTCTGAGTTAGGGTGGAGACGACAGTAGGTTCTGAGTCAATGTGAAGCCCTCGTCATTAGAGTTGTGTGCTAGCCTTTGTGAATGATAACATTTAGTTATTAAGGTTTTCCATTTCACTTTTTTAGGCAAGGAAATAGCTAGGTAGCTAGGTAGCTAGGTAGATAGATAGATAGATAGATAGATAGATAGATAGATAGATAGATAGATAGAAAAATCATCTCTTTTAACATACTCATTTTATTCAGCAGCGTGTGCCTTTCAAAATAAAAGATTTTCCAAAATAAAACACATGCTCAACAGCTGATTCATTTTTTTTTTTTGACCAGCTTTTCACGACCAATTCAGACCCACTTTTAGGTCTGGACCCGGCAGTTGAGAACCACTAGATGCTTTACGCCTCTAGAAAAGGCGTAAAGCATCTGAGCATTTTTAGCCTTTATTTAATACTTAATACGCAACATTTATCTTATTTTACCCAAATACTCAATCTTTCTGAACTTTACCTGGCCCATGACTCAAATTTTACTTCCAACTGTGGCCCACAAGTCAAAATAATGGCCCAGACCTGATCTGGAGACACCATTTTAGCCTAATATATGTTCATTCGGACGGAAAAGTTTTCTTCTTAAATTAGACTTGAAGGGTAAATAATGCAAGAGTGCATGTTCTGCACAAGAAGCTGCACCCATGTTTATGTAATGTGAGTCCTATCATTGTTGCATCTCCCAACTACACAATCATACATTCATAAAAAAGCGACATATGTTAAGATGATGGAAATACATTGTTGCAATAAATAAATAATAATAAATCCTCTGCATTCACTTTGGCGATGGCATAGTTTGACACGGGATCGTGCTAGACCAGGGGTGGGCAAACTTTTTGACTCATGGGTCACATTGAGTTCAGGAATTGAACACGGGCGCTGAGTAAAGAACAGAAAAGTCAAGTGTTTGTTACTAAGATAAATGGCATGTAAAACCCATGTATAAAACCTAAAATGCTAAATTTCTAATAGCTTTCATGGTGTCATCTCATGGGGAATTGCAGAAAGTGAAGGGAAAATGCAGAAGTATAATGATAATACACATTAATAATTTAATTTGGGCAAGGTTGGCGGGCCGCGTTCAAAAGCTCAGTGGGCCGCATCTGGCCCCCAGGCCTTAGTTTGCCCCCGATTGATGACAACAGTACAACAACATGGCTGTCTCCATGCATGGTTCTACTTAACGCTACAGATACAAGACATCTCCCTGTACCAAAATGGATTCCAAACAGTGCTTTATACATATTATGGAGTGAAACATAGAATAGTGACTAATTACACAAAAATATTGAGGAACATTTGTCATAAAAATGTTAATGTCCGCAGAAATTCTCAGTCACACAGGTTAGCAGAAACATGTTTTTTTATCATTTTTTATTTGGCCAAACGTTAATAAACTATGCTTTGATCAGCTCTGGCAGTTTTGCATTTTTTTTCCCACTGTGCCTTTTTTTGAAATAATTTAATTATTCCATCTGAATATTTTTTTCAGTTCCTTGAATATGTTTAACTTATTAGATTAATTCCCAGTGAGTCACTTATTTTGCTCAGTCCAACAGAAGAGTCATTTCTATCTGCCTAAGTGAAAACGATCAAAATGGAAATCTTTCCCTTTATTGTGTCTTTTTAATTGACCTCTTATGGCCCTGTACCAAGCCCTTCAGGGCTCACAATGGAGTTGCAGCCCACGCGTTGGGAATCTCTGTAGAAGCTGTAGAAGAGCGTGTTTTATGTCATTATCCTACCACTGCAACCATCGGTGCAGAGATTGGAATCCTTCGTAGCTGGCAGCATAATTCCATGAATATATTCTATCGGCCTAATAGCCTCAAGGTAAAATATAAAAAAAAAAAAAAAAAAAAATCAAGACTGACAGGAATTTGGTTCAGCTCCAAGGGTCAGCAGCACGATGGAGAGAGCACGCTTTGGAAGGATGAATAAGAAAAGCCAGTTAGTGTTCAGATGATTCAGTGGAGCTGTTCAACTGTTGACATCTGCAGAAAAGTGGATCAAGATCCTGGTGTGGGTGTTTGTTCAGGCTGAAACATGTTGGAATTCTTAAAGTAATTAGACAAAAAATAATCATTCCAAATATTAATAAATAAAAAGTGTATATATGTGTGTGGCATACACATCTGTTGGAATCTTATCTCAAAATCCAAGACACAAAAACATCAGTCTCACAAACACTTGCGAATAATAATGAAAAAAAAAAAAAGATTTTATGACGACAGGGGATGTGAAGTATGTGAAGCAAACAGGTTGTGCGTTCATATGGTTCCTCTGGCATGGTATACCAGAGATGTTACCTTCTTCTTTTTTTTAGGCTGTCCCTCATTTAGAGGTTGCCAGAGCAAATGTGCCTTTTCCATCTCCCCCTGTCCTCTGTATCTCCTACTCTGACTCCAACTACCTCCATGTCCTCCCTCACTGCATCCATCAATCTCTTTGTCTCCTACCTGGTAGCTCCATCTCTAGGATCATTCTTCTCCCAATATAACCACTGCCCCCCCTCTGAACATGTCCAAACCATCTCAATCTGTCTTCTCTAGCTTTGTCTCCGAACCTTCCTGTCTGTGTTGTCCCTCTAATCACCTCATTCCTGATCCTGTCCATCCT
>JAFBJS010000980.1:22816-33561 GCA_016785265.1 Paraplagusia blochii
CAGGCTGGTATCTGTCCTGATACCAGCCAACTGTCCTGTAAACCTTTCCCTTCACTTTAACTGACATTTTTCTATCACAAATCACTCCTGACTCTTTTCTCCAGCTGTTCCATTCTACCTCCACTCTATTCTTCTCCTCTCTTCCACAGTCTCCACTGCTCTGAACAATTGATCCTCAGTTCAAACACCTCCACCTTCTCCACCTCTGCTCATTGTAACCTCACCATTCCACTGTTCTCTCTTTCATTCACATATGTACTCAGTTTTGTCATGACTGACCTTCATTCTTTTGTCTTCTTCTCTTCTAGCTGCTACGCACTCTCACTGTAGATCACGTCATCTGCAAACGTCATTGTTTGTGAAAACTCTCTAGACATTAACACAACATTCAAATATGCTATGACTGGTCAGTGTATTTAAATGACCAGGGCAGAAAATATCTACTGTAATATACAGTATGTAATGAATATCATGCAACTGTACAGTATGTATTACTGTATGCTCAACCTAAGACTGTAGAGTAATGGCTGCTTGGTTTCCCCAATGTAAAGGTCCGAACACTCCATGCTGCACTGAATGGCATAAACCACGTTGTCCAGCTTGTGTCTTGGGATCTTGTCTTTGGGATGAACCAGTTTCTGTCTCAGGGTGTTGCCAGGTTTGAAATTCGTACGGATCTGATATTGATTAAAAATTCGTCTGAGTTTCCCAGAGACCCCAGTGCCGTAAGGAATTACAACATTACCCTTCTTGTGGCCCATGGTGTTGCTGGCCACGCCCATGTTAATGTTGTGATGTGATGCTGAGGCTGGTGGAGATCTGCACCTGCACCTGAGTCATCGCTGATTCCTCTACACAGCTGGTAGGAATTGGCTCGTCAGCAACAATACGAACTCCACGACGACGATGATTCAGTGCCGCATCGTTTCTTCTTCTGGTGTGGTAAACAGTTGGTTCCTTTGCTTGTATTTTAACGTCTCACCCTAAATTAATCTTACATTTCTCTCCGCCCGTCGTGGATGACTTCACCAGCTCAATACGACCTTCACTTTTGCCGCCATCTGCCAAGCCCCTACTATTTCATTCAACGTAGCCTGTCTACTCTCAACAGCGAGCCAGCACCCAGCCTCCGCCCGCTTGGCTCCTAGTCATGTACAGTAGCTTGGTTCCTGGTTCTGCTGCGCCCATCAATCCCACAGAATCTTACCTCTACCGTACCCCTCACGGTGACATTAAAACACCATAAATAACTCGAGGTAGCGAAAAAGTCTATACACATATGTAAAGTAAAACATTAAGACAAAATGGAAAAATGGCTAAGCACTGGTCTTTGACCAAAAAGAAAAGTGTCTGTAGGGTAATTTTAAAAATGATTCATGGCACAATCTAAGTTATTACTACCCTAGTTGAGAAAAAAGTTATAGTCTTCCCTGGTTCAGACCCCGTCGTTGTATCTCCCTGTTCTTTTCACTCCCAGCTGTAATGATTCCAGGAGCCTCCTCACAAGTGCAGTCATAACCATCAGAGAAAATGAATCACATCCTTCCCCACACTGTTAGACGCAGCAAACCCTGTAAAAGCTTGATTTATTACTTTCATAGACCCGGCTGAGATTGTTACAATAATTTTTACTTTTTACACATAAACCATAAAGGTGTCTTTGAGATCTTATTCTAACGAGAGCCTTTCTGCTTTAATTAACACTTCCGTATTAGCGGTTGATCAATTTATCTCTAACAAGCTGCATACTGTCTGCTTTTAGGGCCGCGGTAATTAAACCTGCAGCCTATTCCTGGCCTAGTTGTCTCAGCCAACTATTGACCCACTTTAAACCTCTTTCTCATTTCTTCACCTAAATCCTGGGAGAAAAATAAATAAAATCCAAATCAATTATGTGATTATTTGCAGAGAATTTTTTGGTCTTTAGACGGGATTTAGGGAAACAACATTGCAGTGCAGACCACGACAGTCTAGTCAGCATTGATTCGAGATATCGTGGACGAAAAGTTGTCATGTAAATAAACTACTGCTAGTTTATTTACATGACAACTTTTCGTCCACGATATCTCAAATCAATACCGACACAACACGGCTGCTGAGAAATATTGGACTGGATCGATACAAAATGTTTAAGACTTGTGAGAAAATGTTCGGATTCCCTGTCTTCTCATGACGCTGTGGTTCAGAGAAAGACTTAAATTGGAAGAAGAGCAATAATCTGTTTGTCTAACTCTGCAATTAATGAATTAGGTCTGCTGTACCGAAGGTTTTCATTTTGTCTTTGGTTTTCCAATGTTTCCTTACTGCGTTTTTTGTCAATGAATATGTCTCCATTTATGGCCAATAACAAATGCGGCTTCAGAATGCAGTCAATTTACCCTTCGGCTGCACACTCGCCACAATAAATGCAGCAAAAATCGTTGGCCGTTATATTAGTTTAAATAAAAGGCACAGTTAATAAAAGGACTTTTCACATAGAGAATACAAATGATGTTGAATGGAAGACAAAGTTATTTCTAGTGATTATACATGATGCAAAGATGCCGCCCTCTGTCGACATTTTTCTTGTTTTTTTTTCTTGTCAGTTTTCGTAATACTACAGTCATAGTTTAACAATGAAACCGAAAGACGGGCTGTTATATTGTTGGTTATCAGCTCTAGGCTAGGCTAGGCTAGGCTTTTGAACAGGTATAAAATGTCTACTGTGAACATTTGTGACACCAGTCCATATACATTATTTGTAATGTATTGACATTTATGAGGATATTTTCTTGTTGACTGAGTGACATCTCAACAAGTAGTATTTCTCAAGTTTTAAAGAACAAAAAAGAGTAAATGATCCAGCAGGAATATGAAGCAACCAAATGATGGGCAGTTGGTGGCGTGGTGGTAAAGGGACCGGACTTGGGTCCGCAAGGTCCCTGGTTTGAATCCCCCTACCGCCAAGTTACCGCTGAGGTGCCCTGAGCATGGTATCATCCCCACTCACTGCTCCCCGGGCGCAGGCTTAGCCAGCAGCTCCTGCTTGCTAAGGTGATGGGTTAAATGAGTATCACGAAGGATACTCCCTAGAGAATATTATAGTTCTAATTATTATTATTATTATTAACCCAAAAAAAAAAACTCTTTTTGACCCACCTGATGGTCGCAACCCAATCTTTGGGAAACAATAATATAGGGTGTGGTAGCACTGCAAAAAAAATTAATTAGTGATAGGGGGCGCTAAATCTTTACCTCTGACTAGACTGACTCCAATGTGGGCTTCTCATATCTCATGCTATTGGTTCAAATCCCGAGTCTGTGCATGAGTGTTTCTTTAAAAAAGTCATGAAATTCTTTCTTCACACCAGAGTGTAGGTGTAATGGTTCAGATATGTAAGATATAATTTGGACATTTTGATTCACTAATGTTGGAGTTGAACGAGTCCATCAAATATCAGACGCTCTATTAAACTCCATCAGCAGAGCTGGTCGCTGTGATTGAGATCATCAATCACCGACTTACCTCCGTTGTAATGGCCGTCCAGGGGAAGACGCAGTAACTGTACGTTTGTTTATTTACGGTAGGTTCCTTTTTTAACGGTACCTCCCCTACATCACTGAAGTTATGATGTAATAATGTAGATATTTACTGCCGCCAAATTATTGCCTTCAGTTTGTAGCTATTTCATCCCAGGGGTGACCTTGAGTGGACACAATAGATCTCAGCAACAACAGCACGGCTGTTAACATTCTGCCGGAGCTCTTCTTCACTGCACGTCGATGTTTTTCACTGAATTCCTGAAGTGGCAACACTTTCCCAGGCAACGGTCCAAATATATCTGGAATAGCAGTGATCCACAGACACACTGCTGTGTTATGTGGTGCAGACTTATGTTTGTTTAATGATTTCCAATAAAAAGAGATTTCCTGATGAAACTCTTGGGCAGTTGGAAGGTCATAAAAACAGATTTGCTGGGCAGGTTTCTGACCATACATTTATGAATATGAGTAATTCTATGTACTACAACGGAGAGACTGTACTGTAAAGTACTGTATCCAGTACTTTTCCAAAAAGCTTTCAATGTCAAGAATCTCTTCAGTTTAGATGCAGGTTTGGAAAGTTCAGAAAGCATAGGATTTCATCTCTGCTTTTTTGCAGATGACATCCTGATGGGTTCTTTGAACCAGGACCTGCAGCATGTGGTGGGGCAGTTTGCAGGTGAGTGTGAAGCTGCCAGGATGAAAATTAACACCAAAGTTCGAGGCCAAGGTTCTCAACCGGAAAAGCGTAGTCTGCACCCTCCGAGTTGGGAGGGAGACCCTGCCTCATGTTCACGAGTGATTGGAGGATGGAACTTGAGGTTGGCGGGCGGATTGGTGAAGCGAACACAGACGCACAGTAATGCGGTCGCTGTATGAGTCAATCGTGGTGTAGAAAGAGCAGAGATGGTGAAGAAAATTAGGTCTTTAGAAAAAGGCCAAGCTCTCAATTTACCGGTCAATCTACGTTTCTACCTTCACTTATGGTCATGAACTTTGGGTCAGGACCGCAAGAACGCAATCTCTGATAAAAGCAGCTGAGATGAGCTTTCTCCGTAGGGTGGAAGGTTGTAGAGCTCTGTCACCTGGAAGGAGCTCGGATTACAGCCACATCAAGGACATCTAGGAATTTTCATCGGATGCTTTCCACGGTAGGTGTTTGCCTCCTGTCCCACAAGGAGGAGACCCTGGGGAAGACGTAGGCCACGCAGGTGTGACTTTGTTGCCCGGCCGCCTGAGAACATCTGGGGATCCTCCCAGATGAGTTGGAGGAAATATCTAGGGAGAGAGAAGTCTGGGTATTGCTCCTCTGATAACTGGACAAAGATGGATGGATGGATGGTTCTGTTCAAGGGGGTGGAGAGGTATAGGGTTTGGGGTGGCACAATCCCAGCAGTCATAACGAGAGAGCCAGTCCACTGGTGGATCAAACATTCCGACCTCTAACACCCCATAACCATGGGGTGGGGACTTTAGCCAACTGAAACTATCAAGGAGACAACTGTGCCATAGCAACACTGTAGCACCATCTCTAAGTATTTGACTATATGACATACAGTATGTGTATAAGTAGTATACCAGTATAACTGGTTCCACAAAGGGGTGCTGTTGCTGCAGGTCCAACCAACCAGCAGCACACCTGACTTTGCTCTTTCAATCAACTTGATTAGAGTCTCCAAACAGTTGATTAGTCAACAATTTTACTCTGGATAGGTTGGCCACCTGCAGCCTATTGTCATTATCATCCAGCAAGTGGTGCTGTTATTGGTATGCAACAAAGGTTCACCTCCTGAGCAAGTTCCAATCCCAGTTAGGGTGGTTGGCTCCTTCTAGTGGACTCACCACCTGGAGGAAGGTTTTATGAATGGGCTGAGGAAGTCTGACTTGGGTGGTAGTCGTGCAGATTGTGACCCTTGGTGCCTACTATCAGATAAGCAGATAAAGATGGATAGTTGAATGAACAAGACTTTGAGCCATTGGGCTATTCATTAGCATGTTTTTCTAGATTTTGAGAACGACTTGCTCAACAAAAAATGATTAGATTAAAGGCCATCATGTCCACCGAGACTGGTGTTTGGCTCCTTTCAACCTCCTCCAGGTGGTGAGTCCTCAAGAAGGAGCCAACCCTATACTGGGATAAGATCTTACCCAAGAGGTGAACCCTGGAGTTCCACGCCATAGACATTGACTGTTGGACAAAGTGTCAAACCCTTGAATGTTTGAGGTTTGGGGACCATCAGAAGAAATATTACAATGTTAAAAACTGAAGTAAAATAAAGAAAAACAGCAAAGATCTGCAGTTCTCAAGCACAGCTAACCCTTTGCTGTTTGGCATAAAATTCGATTGGACAATAACGGTCAGTATTATTGTGAAAATAATCAGGAAGTCATGAGAAATCTTTGGAGAGACAGCTAAATGTGCATGACCTCCAAATGTTTTGTGGAGTTAGACTATAAACCACTGCCCGGCCATGACAAGCACAGTCAGAAGAAGCCACTCACTCAGAAACCTGCTGCTGCAGCATGAGGAGAAGAAATCCCTTTATCTGTTTTCTTATTCTGCCCAGCGTCCAGTATTAATTTTGTTTGGCTGCGCGTGCCTCTGCACACCTACTGGATCAAATTAAATTTCATCTCAAGCATTCACAAACACTCCATTTTGTCAGAAACATTCTCACACTTTCGCTTTCCTTCAGGAGTAGAGTACCCAAGTCTGGTCATTGATTTTCTACAGCGGCGCTCTTCCTGCAGACCTCTTCCTGCTGTAGTTAGGAGCTGGAGGCCATGAAGACGGAGCCGCACATGATAAAAAAAGGATGGATTAGAGAGCCTTGGTCGGCATCTTATCGACCTCTCGCTCTTTCATGAGAACTTCTCCTTGGCCACGATTAGAGAGGCGTGTAGCGAGATGTAAATTTAGACAAGATCATACGAAACGCTGCACGACTTAAACGGCCAGAAATGAAACCGACAAATCGGGTCATACAGAGCAGGAGACGAGAGCTGAGAGGAAGGCACACGTGGAGTGGTTCAAATCAAACGTGATGAGCCGTGTCGCTTTCATGGAAGTGTCCGACGCACCCTTGACCACATGCAAATTTGCAGCCCACTTTAATCCTCATTTGCATCACCTGTAATGAGCAACAGATGCATCCACAGATCTAACCAACAGTGTGGCATGGTTATTTATTTTTTTCACCTTTTCACCCAACGAACTGGTGCTGCAGTCCTCTGGTTTGTAGAGTTCATACTAGATTTTTTTGGATTCCGAGCCAAATTAATTGCTGCTGCCAGTGGAATATGGTCATTAAAATAGACAGAGAATGTTTTATCACCATCAGGCGATTGTTGTCACTGCTCTCACAGTAAATCTAAACATTAAAGTTGGGAAATTAAAGAGTTTTACAGACTGCAGATACTGTATATACACGAAAAGAACATACCGTATTTTTACGACCATAAGGCGCACATAAAGGTCTTAGACTTTCTTTGAAATGTGCTGCGCGCCTTATAGTGCAGTGTGTGTTGTTGTAAGGCGGTCGTGTTAGAGGACACCATGAGAACGTTAAAGGGGGAAGTGTGGGCGCCGGTTGTATATAAAACCCACATCAGGTGCGCCTTATGCGTGTGTTAAATATAGTAATGGTCGTGAAAATACAGTAGTTTAAGTCTGTGCTTTCCAGGGGGAGCTCAAAACAAAATTTTTTTGATGTGATCAAATCTCGTACAGTACATTAAACGTTAAGGTGGCCAGTACTCTTGTTTGTTCTTCAAAATTTCATCAATTGCGCAGCAATTATTAATATCATCGCTTTTTCCACTTTCTTTACTTTAGGTCCACCTGTGCATCTCTGCAAACTAGTGGATATTTATTCCACTGATAATCATTTCTAACCAGAAATGTTTCAACCATGAAATCTTCTGCATATCCTTTCCGCCTTTCCCTTGTTTAGGGGTTGTAAAGAAAATCTGCATCTTCTATCGCCCCCTGGTTCTGTTTCTCCTATAACTACCTCTTCGTCCTTTCTCAGTGCATCTATTGTCCAACCAGCAGTTGTCCAATTTCCAACCCTGTAGGTCTGGCATGAGTAAACTAAGGCCCTGGGGCCGAATGCTGCTCGTTCAGCTTAGTAATCTGGCCCAGCAAACTTCTCCAAATTACATAATTGATTTATAATGTCATTAGATTTGTTTGTTTTTTCTATATAATGCAGAATACAAATTTTTTCATTAATTCATGACTTTACAAGCCATATATCTTAGTTGGCGTGAACTCAGCCTCCCGCGTCCAATTTTGGGCGAATTGTTGCCCGCATGTGAAAAAGTTTGCCCGTGCTTGTTTTAGGTTAACAGCAACACAATCCGCTATGGAATTTTTTTCGTCCACTCGCATATTTGTTTTAAAATGTTTGTGATCTTATGCCATTCCTGACGCAACCCTTACCATTTATCCGGGCTTGGAACCGACACTGCAAAACATTGGCTTGCGCCCCCAAGTGGCTGGTTTTTGTTTCCTAGTGGCTGGCTTCAATCATGAAAGGGAAAGGAAAAAAAATGCAAACAGAGGGCGACACAGCAGCAGTAACACATGCAAAATACCAAATTGTATTTTTTTCTTTAAGGCAGACGGGGAATATTCTAAAGTCTAAAGCTTATTTGTTTTAAGACATTGTGATCCGCTTTCCCTTTAACAGAGAAGATTATAGATATACTTCTGAAATGAAACAAAAAACCTTAAGGTATTGAATTCAATTTGAACATTTGGACAGTCCTATCTTTTCTGTTTGATACTGAAACTTCGAGCCTTTTTATTTCCAGTGGGTTTGAACTGATGCCTTTGAAATTGAAGGAAATTGAAAGTGGATGTCATCTCATATGATAAAGAGCAGAAGCTTGTGTTCACAAATACAGATTTTGGAGAATCAGAGCCAGTCTGACCAGGCTACTTACATTCTGTCTTACATTGAGTGTATTCCTAAGTGAGGATAACATAATAACCTAAATGCAGCAACTAATTCTACTAATTGGGGCAGTTGGTGGCCCTGTGGTTAAGGAAGGGGACTTGGGTCCGTAAGGCCCCTTGTTCGAATCCCCCTACCGCCAAGCATTGTCCTCCCACACTGCTCCCCAGGCAGAATTGTTAATTGTTGATTTGTTATGATTTGTATTGTTAAAGTGGTTGAGATTGTTCTGACAAGGTGTGTTAAAGAAAAATGATATAAGCTGTTGCTACACCTTATTTCCCTTAAGTTAAGAGCTTTATTTGAAGATGTTAATATTACTACAACATATAACACTCTGGCAAGTTGGACATGTTGTTCTGGACCTTTATTTGAGTAAATTTTTTCTGACTGGACCTCTTGGTGTTTTAGTTGAATACCCCTGCCCTAGGGAATAATAGAGATATAGAAAATAAAAATAAATAAATAAAGCTGTCTTTCAGGTGAAGTAGGTTTGATCAGGTATCGAAAACAACAACACTCTTGGGGCGTGGAACCTCATGTAACAAGGTTGCCCAAGATTTCATCCCGAGAAAGAGCACAAGCACAAAGACGGAAACACTGACAATTTCAGATGTATCGATGTTCACAGCACAGGAATCCAAGGAGTTTCATTGGTTACATTTAATCAATGTGGAATTGAGTAACCAGACCGCTTCCCATATATGCAAATATATAATATATATACGAACTGCAGACATCTTCATCAAGACGAGAGGAAAATGATGACACTGAAGCTAAACTGTAGATCCTAGTCAGGGAGGAGGAGTGTTATTTTGTCACATGTTCACAGTCATGATGACACAGATTACTGAGTCAGGGGTTGAACCACTGAACCACAGTGTCACTAAGCTGTCTTTCAACATCACATATGATTTTCACATCAATGAAATGGAAATCGTTCAACTGGAAACAAATCCATGTTTCCTGGGCTTTTACCAACATCTTTGTTTATTGTGCTGCGCAACCTTGATACACAAGGATTTGCACATTTCTACAAACATTTCAGCGTGGATACCTCTGAACTGATCGTTAAAAAAAAAAGATCATATGCAACTTTGATACATGAGGTCAGGAGCAGATACATCAGAGCATTTGTGTGACTGAAATTATGCAAAAATGTAATTAAGGCCAAAATGCAGAACTTATTTTAGCCTTCTCTACACTGTCTCTAAGGGAAATGCAAGAATTGCAGGGAAAAGGCAGATAATGATAATGTAAATTATTAGTATAATTTGGACAAGTTTGGGGAGCCATGTTAAAAAGCCCAATGGGCTGCGTCTTCTCTGCGTGGCTCTGTTTCCACTGGGTCTATTCCTGAACATGGTCATCTCCATAAACATGTACTATTTAATACAACAACCTCTTAAATACATCAGTGGCTTCTTCAAACAGAACTCAACAACAGACGTGACACTCTCTCCTACGCAACAACCCACAAAGACTGAGTGAGGGGAAACGGGTATATATACAGTTCTATGGGCACCAGGGGACATTAGTGGGACTCACAAACATACAGGTGACTGTGATCACACTGATTAATCCAAAGACAGCAGGAACGAGGACAAACAAACCTTACAATTCCAATGACAAAAATGTAGATTTTTATAGAGCACTCAATGATATCTTGGCTCAACTTCATCTAAAGCTGATGCTGTGACTATAGTAGTCTTCTTCATGTCCTTTTGACTTGTCCCTTTTCTCAGGGGTTGCCACAGCGGGTCAACAATCTCCATCTCACTCTGCCCTCTTTATCCTCAGCTCCAACTCCAACTATTTCCATGTCCTCCATCACTGCATCCACCAATCTCTTCTTTGTCTTCTACCTGGTAGCTCCATCTCTAGGATCTTTCTTCTACCAATGTATCCACTGTCCCTCCTCGGAACATGTCCAAACCATCTCAATCTGTCTTCTCTAGCTTTTTCTCCAAACCTTCCTGTCTGTGTTGTCCCTCTAATCACCTCATTCCTGACCTTGTCCATCCTTGTCTTTCCTAAAGAGAATCTCAGGATCTTTAACTCCTCCACCTTCAGCTCTGTCTCCTGTCTTCTAACTATTCCTAGTGTCTCCAACCCATCAAACATGGCTGGTCTCACCACTGTCCTGTAAACCTGTCCCTTCACCTTAGCTGACTCTCTTCTATCACAGATCACTCCTGACTCTTTTCTCCAGCTGTTCCATCCTGACTCCACTCTATTCTTCTCCTCTCTTCCACAGTCTCC
>JAFBJS010000980.1:38981-48484 GCA_016785265.1 Paraplagusia blochii
AATATTGAATACTAACCAGTGTTAGGACTACCGTATTACTTGTAACGCCGTTACATAACGAAACTACTTTTCTCTGTAACTAATAATGTTACTTTTCCCATTCGGTAACACCGTTATTGTTACTGTGGTGTAACAGGGGTTGTTACTCATACTATCTATGATCAAAATAGATGGTTTCCCTCCTCGTAGAGAAATAAACAGTCTCACACACAGGTGACGCGGTACAACAACACACATCCACAAGCATGACGACGACAAGTGGCAAGTTGAGGTTACAATCAAGATGCCTGGCAAAATATCTAAACATCTATTTTGTTTTTATTGTCCAACTACATTTCATTATGATAGTTTCTACAGAACACAACAATATTTTAATGTGTTTTTAAAGTAAAGTAACTGGTTCAGTTAGTTACTTTTATAATATAGTAACTAGCAACGTAACCAGTTACTTTTTCAGAGCAGTAACTAAATAAGTAATAAGTTATTTTTTTAAGTAACTTGCCCAACACTGGTACTAACTATCTTGAAGAGACTCTGGTGCCAAAAAAACCCAAAATATAATAATTAGAAATATACTTTAGATCCGGATAGTTCCTGTTCTAAAGGTGACATAGCTAATAAACAGAGCCTAGGGGACAACAGGAAAATGTAAGTCTGATTCTTAACATTAACATTAGAACCAAAGTTCTAATAAAAAATTGTTGCTGAATGCCATTTTGTAGTACTCATGTTTACCACTATGTGGTGACATGACAGCATGTTCTGGCAGTACTGTATGGAGCAACCATGGGCAAACATTTTGACTGCAATAATCTTAAAATTGAACAATGATGTCAGGTTAGCAGCAACCGACCCAAGTCTGGACTTGGGTCTGCAAGTATCCTGGTTGTAATCCATCAGTTGCCACGTTGCCACTGTGGTGTTCCATCCTAACCCACATAACTACCACCCAAAAGAGAGCTCACAGTATGGTGCAGTCATTTTGGTGATGCCTAGCCTAGCCAAGCTAGAAAATACGTAACTTGCAATATTTCATTTTTTTTATAACGCTGAACAGTGTTTTATTTCGGATCAAAATCCCTGGTTCGACTCCCCCTACCTGTTCAGGTACCGCTAAGGTGCCCTGAGAAAGGTATCGTCCCGACACACTGCTCCCCTGCTCACTACGGTGATGGGTTAAATGCAAAAGCATGATTTCCTGAAGGATACTCTTGAGGGATTAATAAAGTAAAGTAAAATAGTAAAAAGTAAAAAAATAGCAAATGGCCGACTCCTTCTGTTGCCTATCACAGAGTGCGCATTCTATGTCTGATCGAGGACGTCCACATCGTAGTGTCTTTTTAATGAGGCAATGAAGCCTTAAAAACAGTTTTGCCATCTGGAGGTGAAGAGTTCTGCATTAAATGACAAACGTGATTATCAACTATGTGTGCTAATCAAGTTGCATACATAGTTCATTAACATTGATTTTTATACTTATAAAATACCAGTTTTTTGCCGGGCGTTTCATTTTATAAAGGGGTATTTAGTCGCTACACTTTAGACGCCGCTTTATGAAAAAATCACCAGACACTTAACTGTTAACATTGATTTGGTAAATTAGTACCTTCCTTAGTGTGGGCGTCGGCCTACACGCCCACTGTTCAATACTGCTGATTGGTGGATGGAAGGATCAATTCCAGAGTGCTATGCCCAGTGGTGGTGAGATGTCACTGAGCTTCTCTTTGGAAATTTCGGTCATGTTAATTAATTGCTGATTGTTTTCCACACAGGAATGGAACTTTTGTGATTCACGATATGGGAGAGAAAAACAATTTTGGTTGTCGACACATTTAACTAGAGCGCTGCAACTTGTGTTTTGAACATTCATCATCATTTAATAGGATTGACTGTAATATTGTTAATAAACTGTGCATCGGAGGTACGTCTAGTGTTTAAGTTGATAACTCCTTTAGAGGAATCATGACAGACCAATGCGTGGCACAAAAAAGGTCGGGGAACACTGCAGTACAGTACATCAATCAGTGAAAATACATCAGCTGTGAGGGTCTGAAGTTTAGATCATTACAGATCAACACTGGTCTCCGTGGATGAGAAAACTAAGTTGGATGAAAGTGAAAAGTACAACAGAGGAAAGCACTGCTCTACATCCATCCAGAGCAGTCTTTACCACTGAGTGCATCTAGCTTGACCATTTGCATCCTTGACTTGCGGTGAAACAATAAATTTCATATCAGAGCGTGGACCACAAAATATTGTTCAATGGGCCGTAAATGGCCCATGAGCCGCAGGTTTGAGAGTCTTGATCCATAAGGGAAACATGGACATAAAGCCCTGCGCACATGGGGAGGATTTGGCGCGCGCCGATTGCTCAGCACCAGATTCTCATCGTGTACGCGTAAATTTACGTGAGCCATTTGTCACTCGAGGCCGTGAGCAAAATATCGATCGACCTCGATTTCTCTCGGCGCAAGTGAACAAAGTCTCATCGTGTGTGGGCTACATGAGCATCTTTCTCACTACAAATGATTTGTGCGCATGCGTTACAATGACGCAACAAGATGGCAACCAGCAGCGACTTGTTGAATGAAACGATATTAGAAGACAAATTTGTGGATCTTTGGCAAGACCATCCTTATCTGAATAATATTCAACAACAACAACAACAACAATAATAGTAAATGTACCTCTTCGTCGGAGTCCGCGGTTTTAACTTAACATGTGACCTGGGAATTCAGCTGACTTACTAGTGAGACGTGAACAGAATTCTCATCGTGTGCGGGTGTACTATCAGCCCGCGCGGATGGTGCTGAGCAATCGGCGCGCACCAAATTTATCCCCGTGTGAGCAGGAGTATAATTTTGGAATTCAAGCAGGTTTGGTGGGTCGGACTACCAAGCCTGGTGGGCCACAAGTGGCCCCTCGGCCATAGGTTGCCCAGAACTGGTGTAAAGTCACTGGCATATAAAAACTTTATATACAAATTTACCAAATGTCGTGAATCAATTGTATGTACAGTCTTCTGGTGTTGACGTTTGGCTTTAAATGTCACATGGTAAGGTGTTTGGAGTTCCTGGTTTTCCCCATATGGATACTGTCTTTACCGTATGTGAGGAGCTGATGATCTGACAGAAAGTGGATGAACTTCTGTTGTCATTGTTGGAGACATAATATCACAGATCATTGGCTGGACAGCAGCAGACACCACTTATGCGTGTTTGATAATAATGACTGCGTGACTTAGCACTGGTAAAATAGTTCCTGCATTATCATGCACGTGACTGCATGACCAGCATCCTGTGGGATCTGTTATGAACCAGCTGGTGGCGCAGTTGTTTAGTCCAATCAGCACAGACTGGTTCATAAGATGAGAAAATAGATTTTTTTTCGATTAGGAAACAAGGAAAAGGTTATGATTTTGCTTCTTCATGCCCATAACAGGGCATTTACATGCATGGGCTGTGTGCACCTATTTATACTAGAGTGCGTGCTCAGCAGTAATGTATATATATGCATATATAAACATACATATCTGCTGTGACTTTCATGAGGTGCTGCATATTTATATGTTTCAATTCAAAGACGGTCTGTTCATAAGCGCCATCTGTCATAAACCACAGCACGACAGCACAGTCCAATCAAACACAGCAACAGGAACTCAGGCTTAATATCTGCTCTTTGCTGACATCTGCTGGTAGATATTACAATTTCTTTTTTTTTTTCCCTGCCTGAGATAGATTGTTTTTAACTTTAGATTATTTACAGATAGATAAGCACAATATAACTAATGGTGTTTGTCCAAAGTCAATGTCCCTGTCCTTAGCTTGAAACGCAAGGTTCAATTCCTGGGCAAGATCGAATCTTGGTTAAGGCTGTTGGCTTCAGTGGACTCACCAACTGCAAGAAGGTGCAGTGCAATGGTATGTAGGTGGCAACCTTGGGTGGAGACAGCTGTCCTCATGCAGAGATAGTCGGATAAACGTGGATGGATGGATATTTGTCAAACATTTGCTGCACCTGTGTCTTTAACCGCCCTTTGGTTTCACAGTTTACCTTAAGCCACAATGTCAAGGTTTTTACATTATTTGACTAATTGTTAGTTAGTAATTAGTTAATTTAGCCACTGACTAATACGTCCGAGTTTCTCCATCGTTATCACTCAATTGTTATGTTGTTTTTTTGAAGAGCAGCTGTGATTGTTGACTTCTGATAAAGAAGGAACAACGTGCGTCAGACAGAGATGGACAAGGTACTGGGTACAGTGGGACAAGGCCCTCGGTTTCCAAAGTGATAACAGATACTGCTTGTTTTGCGCCAATTCAAGGATTCAAGGACTCAAGTAAGCTTTATTGTCATTGCAACACAAGTTAGACATACAGTCATGGAAAAAAATGATTAGCCCACTCTGCTGTTTTCTTCAATTCCTTGTTCATCTTAATGCCTTGTTCCACTAAAGGGTTATCGCCTGGGGGAAACAATGAACACAAAACCATGCAATGACTAAAAGCACTGTATTTGTCAGTACAATGTTATTGCTAGTGATGTAGGAACGGAAGTGATTTTTGTCCCTGTCAATAAAACCATGCACTGACAAAATGGAGATTGTGTGTGTGTGTGTGTGTGCGTTGGGGGGGGGGGCAACAAGAGCAGCAGTTTACAGGTTTCCACTAGAATTCAACAGTCTAACAGCTTCAGGGAAGAAACTGTTCCTCAGTCAGGTGGTCCTGCTGCTTTTGATACAATGTGTCCTAATATCCATTTATACTCATTATTCTGGGACAAGATTCAAGAGGTTACATTTATTTACGGGACGGTTGTGAGACCAGCCATGATGGATGGATTAGAGACACAAGGAATAGGCAGAAGACGGGAGGCAGAGCAGTTAAAGATCCTCAAGGATGAGACAAGGATGGACAGGATCTGAAATGAGGTCATTAGAGGGACAACAAAGACAGGAAGAGGCAAAAGACAGGATATATTATAAGCAATACCTTTTCTGAACTATGTCTTTAGATATATATTTTTTTAATATTCATACAAAACCATCCATCCATCTTCAACCACTTATCTGTTACAGGGTCAAGGGGGCAGCAGTCTCCACAACTGCCACACAAATCACATTGCATTGTACCATACCTTCCTGCAGGTGGTGAGTCCACTGGAATCTAGCGCCACAACCAGGGTTTATACTTGCCCAGAAGGTGAACCCTGGAGTTTTGGAGAGACGTTGCCTCTGGGCCAAAGACGATAAATCATTTTTACCCTTTCAGCCCAACAGCGTCACAATGACCGCAGTGGATTTAGAGAAGCTAATGTTGGAATTTTGATTGCTACAGCGACATCTACAGTCTCAGGAGGGTAGTGTCTTTGAGCATTTGCCCAGGCTTTGGAGCTCTACCTGTGCTCTCTAGAGGAGATGTCCTAGTTTCCTCTTGTACATCTTTTTATTTCTAAAAAGATGTACATTAAATGATTTGAGAGGGCTACAAATAAAAAGACAGAATAACAAATAAATACTACTGTGTGTTATATTTCTTATTTAATTATCTTATTTAATTTGGCTGTTGGGGCAGTGGTTAGTGGCTAAGGAACTGGACTGTGGTCCCGGAAGGTCCGTGGTTCGAATCCACCAACTCCCAGGTTACCACTAAAGTCCACTGAGCAGAGCAATCGTCCTCACTCAACACTCCCCGGCTGCTCAGAGCTGACTTTGGTGATGGGTTGAGTGAAGATAAATACATGTATGTAGTTCTGTCGATTGGATCACAATGTCACACTGACGAGGAGTTAGCTTTTCTTTACTTCCTTTCTTTCTGTCCAGATTCAATCAACCTTTAATGTCTGATCGTACATATCCTTATCACAGATGGGTTCCATGTAGAACATGTCAAACTCAAGGCTCGGGGGCCAAATGAGGCCTGTCAAAGTCATTTCATATGGCCCGTGAGAATTTACAAACCTTTTATAATGTCAATGCAGCAGAGTTTCTCAACCCGAACAATTAAAATGGTTAAATTAACAGCAATAAACAATATTAGTTTTGTGGATAATGAACTGCAGTAACATTGAATAATATGTTATAGATTATTTACATCTATGTTGCATCTATGTATGTATCCTGAGCCCCTTCTTCTTTGCTTTAGTGATGGACAGATTGACAGATGAGGTCAGACTGGAGTCTCCATGGGCGATGAAGTTTGCAGATGATTAATCTGCAGTGAGAGTAGACAACAACTAAAAGAGAATCTGGAGAGGTGGAGTTTTGGACTAGAGAGAAAAGAAATGAAGGTCATTCATAACAAAACAAAAAAGTGTGTGTGAATGAAATGGAGAACAGTGGAATTGTGGGGTTACAAGGAGCAGAGGTGGAGAAGGTGGAGGAGTTTAGATACTGAGGATCAACTGTTCAGAGCAGTGGAGACTGTGGAAGAGAGGAGAAGAATAGAGTGGAGTCAGGATGGAACAACTGGAGAAAAGAGTCAGGAGTTTACAGGACAGTGGTGAGACCAGACATGATGGGTGGACTAGAGACACTAGGAATAGGTAGAAGACAGGAGACAGAGCTGGAGGTGGAGGAGTTAAAGATGCTGAGATTCTCTTTAGGAGAGACAAGGATGGACAGGATCAGGAATGAGGACATTAGAGGAGAAAAACCTAGAGAAGACAGATTGAGATGGTTTGGACATGTTCAGAGGAGGGACAGTGGACACATTGGTAGAAGAATGATCCTAGAGATGGAGCTACCAGGTAGGAGACAAAGAAAAGATTGATGGATGCAGTGAGGGAGGACATGGAGGTAGTTGGAGTCAGAGTAGAAGATACAGAGGACAGGGGGCGATGGGAAATGTTGACTTTCTGGGGCACCTCCTGAAAAAAGGGACAAGCTGAAAGGAGAAGAACTGGTTACATCTGTAATCTTGTACAACAGTCCCTATTTTTTTCTATCTTATCAATGCTGCCATCTGCTGCTGAGGGTGGGGACGGGGGGATTGATGAATCATGTTTCACAGTCAGAATTTACTTTTTTTTAACTCATCGGTGTAAATGGTATATTAACACATAGGTGCGTGTGTGTGTAACTACTGGCGTACAGGTATTAATCAGAGATTTTTGTATTTTAAGGAAATGAATGAATTTTACAATGTATTTTCACACACAATTTACCGTATGAAGATGCAACTCCCCTGAGATCCTGGGTGAGCAAAATGTAGATGCAAGGGGAGGGGCAAAGAAAAGAGCGGAAGGGTTATATCCAGAGAACTGTCACTGTCTGTCCACAGCGTGTGTCCTTCTTGAGTTATTTTGATGCAATCAAATGTCTTCACCGACAACCGGACTCTGTCTAACTCGGTCCTTCTAGTCTGGGAGTCCAGACCCAAGACCTTCACCTGAGCTGGGCTTCCACTGGAGGGTGTAGAAGAGAGGGAACTCCGAACTCGACTCAAGGTAAGACATCTTTTTTTTTTAACAAAGATGTTTTACGTGTTAGTAAGATGTTTAAACGAGTGAATTAAAGACCAGAGAGTCATTGTGAAGAGAAAACAAAAGCAATAAAACTCTGTGAACGTCAAAAGTCGAGGCAAACAGCAACAAGATAAAGAAAAAAGAGAAATATTCAGTCATGTATTCATTCATCTTCATCCACACATCCGTTACCGACTCTCTGGAGCAGCCGTCTCCACAACTGACACCCAAATGCACCATATTGTCGGCCTTCCATGAAGTACTTGTAAAATGAAAAGGTTTTATAACGTAAGTAGAACTTTTCTGCTTATCTAAATTTCGAATTCTTATTCCAACATTCCTACCTCCATCACTCTCCACCACTCTGTCACTCAGTGTTTATATCTTATTATGTATTTCTTTTATTTTTATTTTATGTGTATATATTCTTCTTTACTCTTACTATACTGTGTTTACTGCCTGCACCCTAAGGGAAGCTTTAAATCTCATTGTACCTTGTATAATGACAATAAAGGCTTTCTATTCTATTCTATTCTATTCCATAAAAATCTAAACAAGGGTAGATCCATCTATTCAACATATTTTTTTGTTTGTTTGTTTGTTTTTTACAATTTTGAATATATTTCTTTGTCCAAGAGTATTTGCAGTTTTGTCCTATTTTCCTGTTTTTTTTTCATTTTTTATTTTCAAAATAAGAGAATCTTGATGTTGGGCACAAAAAATAATTTCTATTTAAAATGTGTGTGTTGCAACCGGCCTATTAGTCAGTCTTCAACTTCAATCTTTAAATGGAGTTTAATCTTTAAATGGAGAAGGAGAAAATTGTTATTTTAATTCTTCTTATTGCACAGGTTCTCACACTGTGGTACACCGACAACTGTTGATAGTCAGGGGAGAGTAGTATATACTTGATGATGTCAGTTTCCATAGAGAAGATATCAGCAGTAACTGCTGCTCTACCTTAGTGGTGATCGTACTGGCAGTACAATGGCTTGAATTTGATGGAATACTATAATCTACTACATTTAGTGTACTTTGGTAAGGTACAACATGCCAATCCAATTCTGCAATGCACTATAAAGCAGTGGTCCCCAACCACTGGGCCGGGGACCTGTACCAGTCTATGGTCTGTGTTCTCTCTGTTGGCATCAGGTAGAAGGTTCCGCAGCATCTGCTGCAAAACAACTAGGTTTAAGAACAGTTTCTTTCCCTTGGCCATCAGACTCTTGAACACTACAAACAACCAGAACTCATTCTGACTCTAGAAAGTCCAGTGAAATGACATCCTTATTTGTGCAATTATATATACTCATTTATACCTTTGATTTCCTGTGCAATATGTAACACTGTACCTCAGCACTGTTTTTATTGTGGTATTTACTGTGTACATCTGTAAATGTTTTTAATTTATTTTCTTTTTTACACACTGCTGCACTTTAGACTGGTTTGCATGTAACTTCTCATCATCAACATCTCGAGTAATTGTTACCTCATGGCTATAAGCTTTTGTAGTGTAAACTGTGTATTCGGGTTGCCAAGCAATGACATTTCGTTGCCAGACTTCACTGTCGTGTTTTCTGTGCAATGACAATAAAGGTAGTCTAAGTCTAAGTCTAAGTGAATTGGTGCCGGGCCACAGAGAAATAATGTATTACTTCCACTTGATCCATACCCATATCAACAAAAGAACTGACCAATAGAATGGCTAGGATTCCATCATCAATAATGCAACTATATTTGATTAGGAAATATTTTCTCAGTGAAGACAACAACAATTTTCTCAGTAAAGACAATAACAATAAACTCAAAATGACGCAGAGTCATTGATACGAGATTCTAACTTTTTTACCGGGCTGGTAGCAGATAATTATAGGCTGTGTGCACTTGAGAAATCCTAAGGCTACCTTCATTGTCATTGCACAGAAAACACGACAGTGAGTCGTGAACGAAACGAAATGTCATTGGTCGGCAACCATATTCACTACAAAGCTTATAAACCACGTGGTAACAATTACTTGAGATATTATTACAATATATGC
>JAFBJS010000980.1:60058-71776 GCA_016785265.1 Paraplagusia blochii
TCCACCTCCAGCTCTGTCTCTTGTCTTCTACCTATTCCTAGTGTCTCTAGTCCATACATCATGGCTGGTCTCACCACTGTCCTGTAAACCTTTCCCTTTACCTTAGCTGACTCTCTTCTGCAGTGTATATAATAAGTAAAACACAATAAAATGACAAATATACCACATAATGTTTTATTAGAACATAAATACTGAAAAAAATTAAGTATTTTTACATTGCATCAATCCAGTAACTCTCCCTGTTGATGTTTCAGTAAAAAAAGTTAAGTTTTCTAGCCCTCACCTATAAAACGTGCCAAAGATATTCTTCAACAATCACTTGTGTCAAACTCCTAAGTGTTGGTAATGGCCCTCAAGTTAAAAACATCCCACTGCCTGTGGAGGGCTGCAAAACTCATGTATCATGTAAGATATGTTTGGTGTGAAGGGGTTAACTCTGGAACAGGAGCAATAAGAAATGACAAGTTCTGCTTCCCGGAAACATAGTTTTATTTTTGCGTAATAAATGATTGGCTTGTTGCAGTGTGGGTAGTTGGTTGATGAATTTTAAGTTGGTTTATTTTGTATTTTTGTATATTTGTTGCCTCTGTAATTGACTGTGAAATTGTCCATAGTGTTAACAACCCTCTCATGATCACTGTTGTGATTGGCTCTGGTGCCTGACATGTATGAAATGTATCCATAAGTAATATGCAACATGGCAGTGGTATCCTGGAACTTGAGGAAGCAGACTTGGGTCAGGAAAGCTTCAGGTTCGAATCCACCAGCTGCCAGGCTGCCACAGAGAACGCCTTGAGCAAAGCACTGTCCCAAGACACACATAACCTCCAGTCCAGAGGGGCTCACAGTATGGTGCAGTGTTATTTGGGTGGCAGTCTTGAAGACTGCTGGTAATTAGGGCTGGGTTCAAATAATCGATTAATCGATTTTAATGGATTTTTTTGTTAATAGGACGATATCGATTCATAAATCCAAAAATCGATCTTTTTTTTCCTTCTTTCCCAAACAACTTTACATGAACTCATGCACCACAGGTGATTACGTATTTATGTGGTAAAACAAATGTAAAAACAACATGGCACTAAAATCTAAAATCTAAAACTGGAGTCCACCTTGTAATTTTGGGTCAAGTCATGTTAAATAAAAAATGCATGATGGATTAATATGACTGCCTTGAGTAAATTTGTGATGGAAATAAATGTAAAAAAATACATTTTTTAGCAAATGGATTAAGTTTAAATTTTAGCTTTAATTCTTCTGAGAATAACGTTGGTACCGAACTATAATTGATATGACAAAAACTGAATCGAAAACCGAAGCGAATCGTGAATCGAATCGAATCGATTTAGAACATTTGAATCAATACCCAGCCCTACTGCTAATCAAGATGAATGAATGTAATAACCATAAAAGTTCCTTATGCTGTTTCGAATTCTTCTTCCTCAGATTTGGATGTCCCTCTGTCTGTGGCTGTATGGCCCACACAAAAGAACTAAGGGGGAAACTCCTCCAGCTCTTCATCGTCACTTGCCTCTTCATGACCATCTTCCTCATTACTTCACCGAGGATGGTCAGGCAAATGTCAAATCCAGGTTTTGCCCTAAAAACCCATCCCTTAAAGGTCTCAGAACAGACCATCAGCCCCCTTGAAAACACCCAGCACCTACTAGTATCAGCCTACATGGACCAAAGAGTGAAGGGGTTCGATGTTCGCATTATCAGCATATTCAAGCTGGACTCCATCCATCCTCTTCACTGTATATTCTACTGTTCAGATCACATGTCGGCTACGACTCCTGCAAACATTTTGCCCCACTCAGATAACTTTGGATTTCCCTACGGAACCACAGACGTCAGGTGTCAGATTCCTTCGACCTGTGGTCATGCCACACACGTTACCCTGTTGGCTGAGTCCAACAAACAGATTTCACCGGAGCAGCTTTGGTTGCCCATAAGAAGAACCACAGTGAATGTGAATGAACAGCTGCAGTTCAACTTCACAGTCTGCATCTCCACCATGTTTGGAAACTACAACAACGTGCTCCAGGTCGCTCAGTCGCTGGAGATGTACAGGTTAGTGCAGCAACATTGACTTGTTTCGGGGGTGAATAACCACCCAAAAAGATCAAGAGAGTCTACAAATACTCATCTATGTTGTCTGATACATTTGTGAAATCATTATTTTGCACCAACTTGGTTTTGTCCGAAGCAACTTTTTGGTGTGAGTAATTTGCAAGGTCATTTTCTTAACCCTCCCATTGTCATTTGTGTTTTGCTGGCTTGTTTGTGTGTGCATGTGTGAGTAGTACAGGTGAGTGTAGTACATTTGTTTTTTTTTATCATGGCATTCACTACTCAGCCACTAGGTCACCTGTACCAAGAGGGCGACAGGATGTAAGGCTTTATCAACCTAACCTGCTGCAGGCCTTTCTGAATGTTCTTTTTTTGTTTGCTATGTATATGTAGCCTTATATGTCCACATGCAGAATGTAAAAATGTTTCACAAAATGGTTTGGTGATTTTTTCTTTTATATTTTGCTGTTCAGATTGTTGGGTGTGGGTCGAGTGGTGATGTACAACACAAGCTGTGGCCCAGAGCTGGACCGTCTACTGCAAACCTACAGCCAGGAAGGCTTTGTGGAGATAATCCCTTGGCCAATAGACAAATATTTAATTCCATCTAAGGGTTGGTTATTCTCTCAACATGGAGGGGACCTGCATTACTTTGGTCAACTGGTTACACTCAACGACTGCCTCTACAGATCAATGTCACGATCACATTACGCTACCCTTCATGACATTGATGAAATTGTGATGCCGTACCAACACAACAACTTGGCAGATCTGATGGGCACGCTCCAACAGCAACATCCTAATGTAGGTTTCTATTTTCAGTTGCATAAAAAAAGAAATCAACTGCAGGTCTGTGTTTTAAGATGTTAACAATCTGCAGACTGGGGTCTTCCTCATCGAGAACCACATCTTCCCAAAGATATACTCAGAACCAACAGGTAGGTTCCACCTGTCTCGATGGAAGGATGTCCCAGGAGTGAACATCCTAGAGCACATCTACAGAGAAGAGCCTGACAGGAGCGTATACCACCCTTTCAAGATGATTGTTCAACCGAGGTGAACGAACGGCTTCATCACTTAGTTTGAATAAATGCTAACCTTTAGAGGCTAAAAGGCTAACTCTAATAATAAGTTTCTTAGCTTCTTTTCCAACTGAACCCAATTGTCAGCTGTTGTACATAGCTAATGTGTCTCTTGTTAGTAACATGCATCATGGGATACATTTTTGCTCTTCCAAATCCTTTTGTTTTTTGTCAGCTATCATTATCTTTTTGGTTGGTGCTTATTTAAATTACTGGACTTATATATTTGTATTATTTTATAACGCATCTATTTTTTTACGTTACGGTCAGGACAGTTACAGACATGCTAACAATGTGATATTATATTCTGCCAATAGTTTAAATTTATCTCTACACTTTCTAAAGTGTGGCTGAATGTATTTTTTTGCTCGGTCAAATATTGTGTATTTTTAGGCCTATTTCTGGATTTTTTTTTTTTTTTTTTAAGTTTTAAGCTTTTACTTTATTTCTGTGATTCAATTACCAGTTAAGTTTAGGCCTCTTGCTTTTTTGCTTTCAAGATCATTTGAAAAAAAGATTAAAGATTAAAAATTCCTTTTTTTTGTCATTGTGACGTTGTGATTCACACCACAGCGCTCAACAAATTTTGGCCTCTCAAAGTGAGCAGTGGGCAGCTAATGAGCGCCTGGGGAGCAGTGTGTAGGGACAATGCCATGCTCAGTGCACCTCAGCAGTAACTTGACGGTAGGGGGATTCGAACCGGGGACCTTGCGGACCCAAGTCTGCTTCCTTAACCACTAGGCCACCACTGCCTCTAATGCAGTGAAGAAAACAGTGAATAAAACAAATCCATTTGGTAATGATTGTCATCGGTGCCACTGGAGATTGATATCATGTTGATGTTTGTTATTCTCTGCTACTCAGGATGGTGGAGCAGACTTCGGTTCACGAGGTGCAGAAGACATTTGGAAAGGTTTATAAAGTCCCACATGAGGTGTGCCGCCTCATCCACACCCGTGTGGGTCTGCGGAAGGAGTTAACATTAGAGCAGCTCAAAGTGGACAAACGTCTGTGGGATTTTTACAAAGAACTGATCCCTAATGTAGACAAGGTTTTAAGAAGAGCGGGACTGCTGAGCTCAGAAGGACACAGGTGAAAAAAGGAGACTGCGGACTAAACCTACCAGTATGAGTCCACAAAGACCTGAGATCATTCCAGAACATTCTATTCAGTGACTTTAAAGACCTTAATTATTTTTGGGGATGAAAACTTTTTTTTTTTCTTATATTTCTTAGAAATATGTTTTTGCAAAACATGTCCACGGAGGTTGAGACGTAGGTGGCAGAAGAGGGGATTTTTTTTCCACTTTTAATCCACACCTCCCTCATCCTCTCCTCCTTAGTGTAAAAAATGTTGTCCACAAAGAAGCCGACCACGACACTCTTCTCCATTTCTCCATGTATTGTATTAAATGGTTTCTGTCCTCGGCAGATCCAATATCTGCAGTCTCACCAACAAATCCCAAAAAACTGAACCAGCCTGTTCTTTTTATACACCTAAATCAACAAGGTTACATGATTTCCCAAGCATTTGCCGTTTCATGGAAATTCTGTACCAATGGGAAACCACGTCCAAAACAAGAGGATGTCTGTTCAGAGCTGGGTCACAGTGACTCGGCCACGTCAGTAGTCTTATCTTTTCCACCATGACAGAAGCTCATCCTGCTATAACACAATACCATTTCCTGTTCCATATCCTGTCAACTTTTAATACACACACCAACATTGCTGATTTTTCTGTTTATAAAACCCAATTCTCCAACACACTCCCCATCTCCAGCTATGAAAAAATATGTAAAAAAAAAAATCATTTTGACAAAAAACACTTTGTGAATTATTCTACTGCACAAGAAACACCCACACAAACCATCACCTGCAGAGTAAATAAAGAAAGTGAACTCTGTCATTTAGCAGAATATAATCAACTAAATTAGGGATGTCCGATATAACATTTACCAATACCGATATGAACCGATACCGATATAGACCTGAGTAAGTGTGACATAATATTATTTTTTTAATATAATATTTTAATATAATATATATTTTTTTTTACCATTTTGTCTGAAACAGTCCTATGATTCTTTGTGCAGCATTTGATGTAAACAAGAAATGTCTAGAGTTGGACAGAAGAACTTTTCAAAAACATTGATTAACATTATTAACCGGGCTCATTCAGCCTCACAACAATAGTTTAATATAAATGGGCACAGATAGAAACAGCTGCAGTATAAGAGTAAAAAGACCTCCTTAATGAGAGAAAAAACATTTTAGCATCATCGCAATGTAAACGACTCTTCTCTTTGATGACATGAGAGACGACACCGAACGGTGTTTCACTGGCAAATGTCGAGAAATACTTATTTTGAATGTCTGTGTAGATTCTCAGTCATCCAGGTAGTTCAATCCAAAATTAGTTACTTCGAAAGCAACCGGACATAGTAGGTTTCTTGAAGACGTTTCACCTCTCATCCAAGAGGCTTCTTCAGTTCTAACCGACTACAGGGGAGACCTGGTATTTTTCTCTTAGACAGAAATTAGTCCACCCGAAAGACAAAATACCTCATCGTCAACAGAGCAACGTTGTGTATGCAGTACAGTGCAAAGAGGATTGCCCTGACCTTTAAATTGGTGAAACTAAACAACCACTGTACAAACGTATGCAACAACACAGAAGACCCAACCCATCAGGACAGGACTCTGCTGTTCATTTACATCTGGAAGAGAAGGGACACAGTTTTGTGGATGAAGATGTCCAAATTCTGGCCAGAGAAGACAGATGGTTTGAAAGAGGAGTGAAGGAAGCCATCTACGTCAACCTGGAGAAACCTTCTCTGAACAGAGGGGGAGGACTAAGACACAACCTTTCATCCACTTATAAAGTTGTTTTGAATTCTCTACAGAGAAAATTCTCCGGCCATCAGACCAGGGATCCATCACAAAGGAGGGGAACAAGTGATACTAACACTTCCCCCCACATCACCATTCACACCTCTAACTCAACAGACTGTAACCCCACCTCTCACTTATAGCCATTGTTCTACAACAACCCCCTTTCACAGGTATGCAGCCTCGTTTGAGGCTAAAATACCAGGTCTCCCCTGTAGTCGGTTAGAACTGAAGAAGCCTCTTGGATGAGAGGTGAAACGTCTTCAAGAAACCTACTATGTCCAGTTGCTTTCGAAGTAACTAATTTTGGACTTATTTTGAATACAACAAAACTTCACACGTTTAGTAAAAACAGCGTTTTGAACGGGAGAGAACGTCTGGTTCTCCAAGAAGACGAACTCTGTGAAGTTTGTCTGATTTATTTTGCTCTTCTCTGTTCTCTACTTTATTTAACTCTGAGTCTCTGGGAGAGAGAGACAGCTGCTGCTGCTGCTGCTGCTGCTGCTCCTGTGTTGTTGTCGTTTCACTGAGTCCATTCGTGTTTTTCTTTACTTCGCTGCACAAAAACGCCTCGTGATAAAGTGTTAAAATCTTAACCCCTCCTCCGACCCTCAAATGACCAGGTCCTTGGAGTCATTAAGAATTACAGTTTTCTATCCACAGTCCCTTTAAATGACATCATTAATCACTCAGTACTCCATAAGGAAGTCCAGTGTATTTGCCGAGACTGCGTCTTTGCAGCATTGGATTTTGAATAGAATATTATAATATTATATTTATCCGTGGACCGATATATCGGACATTTCCAGAACTAATAGCTGTGATAGAAGAGTGTCCGCTAGGATGAAGAGAAAGGTTTACTGGATAATTGTGAGACCAGCCATGATGGATGGATTAGAGACACTAGGAAGAGGTAGAAGACAGGAGACAGAGCTGGAGGTGGAGGAGTTAAAGATGTTGAGATTCTCTTTAGGAGAGACAAGGATGGACAGGATCAGGAATGAGGTGATTAGAGGGACAACACAGACAGGATGGAGATTGAGATGGTTTGGACATGTTCAGAGGAGGGACAGTGGTTATATTGGGAGAAGAATGATCCTAGAGATGGAGCTACCAGGTAGAAGACAAGATGGAGATAGGTGGATGCAGTGAGGGAGGACATGGAGGTAGATGGAGTCACAGTAGAAGATACAGAGGACAGGAGGAGATGGAAAATGTTGACTCGCTGTGGCAACACCTAAAAAAGGGGCAAGCTGAAAGTAGAAGAAAATTAATAATTGATAAATTGATAGCTAAATATTATCCTGAATTTCAACAGAAAATATTAGACAAACAGTAATTTGGAAAATTCATTCATCTTCTTCTGCTTGTCCATTGCTGGGTTGCAAGGGCAGCTTGCACCACCCAAATCACACTGCTCCATGCTGTGAGGTCCCCTGGGGGTGGTGAGCCCACAGGAAGTTATGTGGGTCAGGACGATGCTATGATCAGCGCACGTCAGTGGCAACCCGGCAACTGGTGCAATAGAACCTGAAGCCTTGCAGACCCACATCCGCTCCCTTAACCACTAGGCCATCACTGCCAATCAGTTTGGAAAATACAGATTTTAAAATTTAAAACAAAAGACACCTTGTTTCCTACTTTAAAGTTGGTCATAACAATAATCATCTATCATCAATAATCATCTAATAATCACAATCTTACAATAATCATGTTAAAGTATAATAGATGGAGCTCAGAATAATTCATCATTTGCCAAATGTACCAATAGTTCACCTCATAATGTACATTTTCAAAAGAACAGTGACTGCCATGCTCAGTGGACCTCAGTGGAGTTGAACCTGAAACACTACAGCTCCAAAACTGGTTCCTTAACCACCGGCCCCTCAGTACAGAGAGTTCTAAGATTAAATTACAGATTAAATTCCTTTTTTTTTGTCATTGTGATTCACACCACAGCGCACAACGAAATTTGGCCTCTGCATTTAACCCATCATCACAGTGAGCAGTGGACAGCTTTGAGCGCCCGGGGTGCAGTGCGTAGGGACGACACCATGCTCAGGGAATCTCAGTGGTAACTTGGCGGTATGGGGGATTTGAACCGGGGACCCTGCGGACCCAAATCCGCTTCCTTAACCACTAGGCCACTGCCCTGAAGTGATGTGGGTTGGGACAGTGCTATGCTCAGAGCACCTCAGTGGCAACCTGGCAGCTGGTGGATTCGAACCGGGGACCCAAGTCCGCTTCCTTAACCACTAGGCCACCACTGCCACTGGCAAGATCGCAACTAAGTTCAACTAAGCCAGTCTTTTCGAACCTCAAGATGTGAAACACCTGAGTGGTCACCTGGGATGTCTAGAAATGAAAAGATTTGAAGGTACAAATATTGTTTCAACCTATTATACTTTTTAAAAATTTCCGACCACTTCCTTCACTTTGTGTGACAAGCGAATATAAAATTCAGCATGTAAATGATCTGAGCTGTTTCACCTGGTCTTTGTATTAGAGTATTAGAGACAAGACAAACTGAAACTGGAGCACTGTAATACTCTACTATAGTAAAGCTGTAACAGTGGCTGTGGCTATTGTGAGATGCTGCAGTAGCTCGTTTTACAGAATTCATTTGAGAAAAAGTCTGGGGTCACTCTGTGTGAGTCAACCATTTCAAATATAAATGTGCGATAAAACAATATTATTTTTCACACATTTTCATATGTTATTTTTTCATGAAGGGGAAGTGGCAATATAAATAAAAATTGAGAAATATATATATATATATATATATATAAGGTGTTTTTCATTAAGGTACTACATCCTCAGATCTAAAGATGCAGGGAGACATCATTTCTGTTGGTAACTGGCCACACTCAAATCACGTAACCCAGGGGTTTTCAAAGTGTGGGGCAGGCCCCCTCCAGGGGGGAGTGGTGCGATGCTGAGGGGGGCACGTGTGACCCTGGGGAACATGTTTTTTTTCCGCCGTACTACAATAAAGTGTAATTGCACATCCTTGTAAGTTGAACTTGTATATTAACAAGGATACGATGTTATGCAGAGGTGTACCTAGAACTATTTTATAGACAAATGCTGTTATTTATATTTGCGGCGGAGAGTGGGTGGTGGGGGCGGGAGGGGCGCAAATTGTTTTCTTCTTGCTAGGGGGGGGCGTAACAGAAAAAGATTGGGAAGCACTGACATAACCCATAATGACGTTGATGAAATTGTGAAAGATCCAACTGAAAGTCTACATTTTTAAGATGTTGTGTTCGGCTTTTACAAAAAACTGGTCCCTAATGTGGACAAGGTTTTAAGAAGAGTGGGGCTGCTGAGGTCAGAGGGACTGAGCCTCTCACTAGGAGGCGCTTTAAAGATCTGATCATTCCAGAACATTCTTCTAAAGTGACTTCAAAAGCCTCCAACCTCATGCTGTTGTAAGGGGTTTAATGTTTATCACATACATTTGTTGCTGCCTTGATTGGTTCACCGTAGCTCGCAGTACGATGGAGTCTAACCTTAAGCAAAAATTAAGCCTTTCTTTTACAGTAAAAATGTTGTGTGTGTTTTGTTTTGATAAACATGCATTTTTTTTTTCATGGTAATCTAAGGCAGTGTTCCACAGCCTCTTGCGCCATGATCCAATTAAATGTCTGGTACTTTTTATGGACCGGTTATTAAGTTGTGGCAGATAAATATTTTCCTACCTATAAAATCGTCCTACGCAAATTAACTGTGCATGTACACAAGGATTTCTCAAGTCCACACAGCCTATAATTATCTGCTGCCAGACAGGTATACAAGGTTGGTATCTTGTATCAGTGACTCATAGATGCAAATAATTTAAATCGCCAAGCAACTACATTTCGTTGCCAGCATTCACTGTTGTGTTTTCTGTGCAATGACAATAAAGGTAGTTTAAGTCTAAGTCTACCACACATTACAGATTTTGCTAATTTTCATACAGAAAATTAGCAAAATCTGCAGTTTATCAAATACTTATTTTCAGAGCCTGTGGGCCTGTGCTGGAAGTGGTAAGAGTTGTACAAAACCCCAGGTTAACATTGTAACCCTTACCGTGTTCAGTTACATAGTTCAAAAGAAGATAAAATAGTGGGACAGCCACCTGTTAGTGAAATAGCTGCAATAAACCAATAAAGCAAGAAGGGGTGAAAATTGCAGACAGAGAAAACAAATAACTTCAAATTAAAGGTTAGGCTTAGTAACAAAGACAAGTGAAAGTGTGTTTCCCCCCCCATCACCACCAGCTGACAGCACACAATATCAGACACATTTAAAAGCAACATAATTTGGAAACTATTTATTGAACATTTGCAACCAGATATCAGTTAAATACAGAGCTTTCATGGTTCTCTCTCTACATCCCCTCGACAGCAGGGACTGGCTCCACTTCATTACACTCTGAGAGGAGGGAATGTTACAGGACTTGGTAAGGCGCACACTGTGCTGGAAGTCATTTGGCTTTCTGTCATCAGATAGTGTAGAGAAATAAAATCTGGAATTTTGTTTGCTTTCATGTCCAGCACGGTTTCCTCTCCTCTCCTTGCAGCTACTTCACCTGCGCTCAGGTATTATTCTTTTTCTTCCATCAATCCTGTGCAAAACATACACAAACAGGAGACGAGAAGAGAAAACCAATGCAGACGGTAGAGACACACTCCTAATGGGTAGCGTCTTGCACACGTGTGTAGCAATGATTTGAAAAAGCTAAAAGAAAAAAATGATCAATGTGAATATATTAGAAAAATGGCAATTAGTTTTATTAATCAACACCTTGCCTGACCTACTCCCAACCAAAGACCAGGGTTATAAATTAAAAACTGTCCAAATAAAAATCAAATCGATCAAAGACTTTGGGTCCATTCTGTTCCACTTCAAGACTGGAAAAATCCTCATTTTACAAAAACAAATGGCACTTTTCAGTCTCTTGAATTGGAATCTAGAATCTTGGAAATTCCGATGGAATCAACCCCAACCCTAAAAAAAAAAAAAAAAAAAAAACGAAAAGGAAAAAAAAAAACAACTCTTTCTAATTTACAAATAATGGGTCATGCGCTCTTCAGGCACCCACTGTTCTAGCAGTGGCTGCAGTCAGGAGCATGGACTCTGTGAGAGGACTCTGAGGGATCTCAGGGGGCTAGGCCACGGTTTTGAAGGTCTGCAGTATGAGGTTGGTTTGGTGAATGAGCTGGTTTGCGCTGATGAAGACATTTATCGCCCTGCAAACACAAGTAAAACAAATGCAAAACACAGGCGTTATGTAAACAGATAAGTTGGTGACAGACACAAAGACGTCAGAAAGGGCTACTCCCTTAAGGTAGCAAAGGTTGACAAATAACCACTACATATGTATTAACATTCCTGTCCCTAGGTACTGGTTCAGCAGTGTGGACTCTACGCAAACCAGGACCTCAAATGCCAAGTAAATAAAAAGATGGGGAACTAGTGCAGTAAAAAGGGCACACACCCTTTGTACAAAATTAGTTTGCAAAGCTTTGTGAACATTTTTGCACCCAAGTTTGATGAATTAAAAAAAAAATGTTACACATTTCGCCCCTGGAGGTAGGTGTGTGTGTGTGTGTGTGTGTGTGTGTGTGTGTGTGTGTGTGTGTGTGTGTGTGTGTGTGTGTGTGTGTGTGTGTGTGTGTGTGTGTGTGTGT
>JAFBJS010000980.1:79583-93944 GCA_016785265.1 Paraplagusia blochii
CTCTGGACAAACTAACGTCACTTGATGTGCACAATGAAATGGGGAGGCAATGAACGGTGTCATTATCATTGCAATAAAAGAAAAACACACTTTAAGAAACGACAGGAAAACCACATTGAACACAAACAATGACATTTTTACAACAAATCAATTTTTTCTTCATATATATATTTTTTTATGATGTCCTTAAAGGGGAGAAGGAAGAGAGGGGGCGGGGCTGCAGCACATCAGTATCCTCTCTCAGATGTGGCTGTCAAAATGTATTCAACCACCTCTAAGCCACCTCCACAGCTCCCTCTAATGTTGGAAGCAGATGAGTACGTTTTTTTCAGTACCCCCTGGCGTTTATGGTACTGTCAAAACGGAATGTTTTGCAGTGTGTTTACAGTTGGACATTAGCATACCACCTGGTTGGATATCAAAGTTCCCGTTCTCAATATCTTCTTTATATGAATGATTTTAGTCATTTCATGAAGACACAGCAATTAACTCTGAATTAATAATCAAGCAGTCAGTGATTTGAAATACATACACAGTAATAAAACGTCTTTCTCATTCCCTACATTTCAACTTCTGATAATACTTATGGAGGAGTGTGTGCTATATGTAATATAATATTGCCCTTTTGCATATACTGCATAGGATTACACTATATTACTGCTTTTTCATAATGTACCTCTCATATGGAAGTGTAGATTAGCATTTTACTTACTTAATGCATATCTTTAATTTGATTTACCCTGTTATTGCAAAATATATGGTTATTACATGTTCTTACACCTTAATTGCTACAGTTAAATGTATAAGTTACAGTTACATGTTCTTTTGGAAATATTTAATTTATTGGTTTTTTTTTTCTTTCCACTTCATTCAGTTTCTGTTTTAAATGTGCAAATGATATGGAAATTTTATTGGCACAAACAACAAGAAATAAAAGTTTTTTCGATGCACATTTTCATTCTCAGCTTAGCTTTCTATTACCACAATGAAATGAAGATGGAACAAAATGTATTCACATTTATAAATACTGAGGTATATTGAGCCATGGCACTACTGTATGTATGTTGTTTTTTCTCTTCTGAGTGCTACCTTTATAAAAGCTGCTCTGAGCGTCTGAGCTGCAGACAGGTTGATCCTCTCCAGCTGGTGAAAAAGAGGAATGAAAACAATATCAAAGTTAGATTCTGAAAATAAAAAAGGCAGAATTGCAAGTATGTTTTAAATACAGTCTACTCAAGGTTAGAATTGAAAATTTAAAAAAAAAATTGTAATTACATTTCTGGCTAATTAGTTCCATATGTGTGTACATTTTTGCCAAATTTACAAAGTCATTGTTTTGACAATTACACTTCTTAATTACAGACTAGTTATTCCTTCTACTGTGACTAATGTATCTTCACAGTGTTACTCTCTGTTAATTTGGGACCTCATTCATGCAAACCAGGACTTTTGAATTAAAGACTTACATAATGTGTGGGCAAGTGGAAGAAAGCAGGAAAAAAGTACTTTCTGTGAAGTTAAATATTGATGCTGCCCATAAAGCCTTGATCATTAGAATATAGAGACCAAAAACAAAATCCTACTGAGAAAATCTGCTCCTGGTGGTGAAGAGTATTACGGTTTACCTCATTAAAAACAGGGTACATCACAGCATACAGTGTCATGGACACCATGGAGTTTGTCTCCGCTTCATTCCTCATCTCCTCCATTGTCATCCTCCAGGGAGGAGCAGCTCTGGGTGAAACTGTAAGGAGGAAACTGCAGCTCACACACACTCACACATACACTCCCCCACTCACACTCACACACTCCAAAACCCACACAAGCTCCAGAGTGACGACAGCCTAAAGAGAGGAGGTAGAGGAGGAATGTTATTTTTACTTCACTGCAGATTGACACAGAGCGTGGTAAAAAAAAGAAATTGACCACTCAGAGAGATCTTGCCCTTTGTGGCAGCAGGATATGCTGCAAAAAATTTTTTTTATTAGTTTATGTTCCTAGAGCAGCACAAATCTTAATAATTAGAGTCAAATAATAATTTTTGAAGCTTGTTTTGAAAAGCAGGTGCTAAGTTTAATTGAGTGGCAATATACTTAAATCCTACTACTACGCTTTAACTTCAACTTTGTCAATAATCAATTGCTACATTTGGAATCATTAGGCAGTGTCTTTACCAAGTTAAATGTTTTGTTGTGGCAAACCTAAAAAAAAGCATCTTCCTTGAGCAAGCCAATTTTAAGTATTAAGGAAAACCTTAAAATTTTCAGTGAGGAATCATGAGTCTTTTCTGTATTCGATAAATCTGTGTTAAACATTTTCAGTAAATAAAAGAAAGCCAGTTTTATTATTGTATTTGTGTAAATCCACTACAGTACTTTAAACTATTTTGGTATAAATAAAATACTCTCATATAAAAAGGGACGTTATAGGTTATAGTTTCATCAACATCATTAAGCATCTACAAATGTTGTGACTATTTATATATTAGATATTCATATGTTGATTTATATATATCTTAACATTTTGGCATTCAGTGTGGACGGCAAAGTAAGTTTTCGATGTACAGGGAAACCTGCTTTTCCTCTCTGTGCACATGACAATAAACACTTTGAATGAAGAACAACGTATTCATGTGTATTTTTTACAATTGCATTTGACAAATTCCATATGAAATGTTAAATTACGTGACATTGTGGTATGGCATTAACACAGCTTGACCATTACCGGCCCGCGCATTACCGTTCCGCATTTGGCATTATTTGTCTTTAATGTCACCGGACCTGGTAAAAATGTTAAATTGATTGTAAAATATAAAGAAACCGACGCGGCGTTAAACTGGCAAGCTAGTTTGAGCAGCTAGTCGGCTAATTGGCAGAAGTTACCAAGAAGCTGAATAAATGATAGTAGGCAATTTTTGTGTGAGCTTAACAGCTTTATACATTCGGAAAAACGAATAGTACAACATTTTAGATGTCAAATTGTCAAACTGTACGTTAATAAAGAAAGGTTCAGAATTGAGGCCTGTTGTCGAGGAAACCTATATGAACCCAGTGCTAACACTGAACAGCGTAGCTTTCGAGCTAGCACCAGCACAGAGGTACATTTTAGTATTAGTTTAAGGAAGAAGAGCGAGACCGCAGACACTTTCACGTTGGAGGCGTGTTTAAAAGGTTGCGTGATAAGTGTGTACTCGTGTCTACCTTGATTCTGACTCCTTACACGGGTTGCTTACGCCGTCGACTGCCTTTGGAGCTGCTGTGTTTTCTTTACAACTTAAGGCGGAAGTTTTTTAGGGACTGCCTTCAGTGACATCTTCCGGAACGTTGCTACGTAAATTGACGCCAACCAATAACAATGCGGCGGACCGTATCGTCACTGACGTCGAGGAATATATATACCTACGTAGAATAAATAAAAGTAATAGGAAATTGTATTGTTTTCTCTACCTTACGTGGAAATAAAGATTATTTTCTCAGATACGTTCTTTCACGTTTAGTGTTTTAGTTTTTTAGAGTTTTTCTTGCCCCAAACAAACCTTAAGGTGAAGTAGATGTCACTGCTGTCACATTCCTATCTCTCACTGTCATTCTCTTTGTCCACATTGTGATGTTATCATCCTTTTGTTTCCATTTACGTGTCCACTTCATTTCTCTCTGTATCAGATCAGAACAATTAATCTGAAAGGCATTTGAATAACAACATTCACTATGATGTTCTAGTTGTTGTCTAGTTGCTACATGACACGAGCTTGGCACTGCATTTATCTCTGTCACCAAGTTCTTAGTCTGCATTCTTATTTTTTAGATTTTATTATGGGTCTCCGAAATATTTAATTTTAATTTCTGGGATTTGAGTGGGTTAGTCAACAGTCCAAGGGAGTGAAAACCCCATTTGTTATCACTAACTTAGGGGATGGAAAGGAAGGAAAGTGAACTCCTTGTCATTGTGACATTGTGATTCACACCACTGCACACAATGAACTGTGACCTCTGCATTTAACACATCACCAAAGTAAACAGTGGGCAGCTTTGAGTGCTCAGGGAGCAGTGAGTGGGAACAGTGCCATGCTCAGTGGACCTAAGTGGTAACCTGGCAGTTGGTGGATACGACTAGTTCCTTAACCGCTTGGCCACCACTGCCCCAGACTCATTGTTGGGAAACATATTGTTGAATGTTTTGCTTGGAAATGTTAACATTTCAAAATCTATTTGTTCGTCATTTTGGCTTTGCGACCAAAATGTTGAACTGAAAAATATATACTTTTTACATAAATATAGCTTTTGGGCCCTCAGTTCGCTTATCTATGAATTCCAATCTGCGTGTCTTAAATGGCTCCTCCTTATTGTAAAGGAATGTAAAGGCTATCATGATGAACGTCAGTCCAACTTAAAGATGTGCAGGCTCCAGCTGGAGAAGGCCCTGAAGCTCAGGTCTAGGTCAGAACAAGGTGTGAATATGAAGATTATTGAACAACTAAAATGTTTTAGTCAACCACAAGTGTTGTTAAAAAGAAAACTTTAACAATGAAATGTTGAAGTTACTTTTTCTACTTTCATGTGAAGTGGAAATGTTGTATTTGCCTTGATGTGGCAAACAAGCATTATTCTCAACAATTTAGAAAAAAATGTGGTAAAGTGCGCAAGTAACAACATAATTTCTCACTGTGTTTGGACAAACCTCGGAATTCTCAGGAATTTGAGTGACCTGCGGCAACACGAGCAGCTCAGAGACATTGCCCCAAATGCTGAATGCATTATTTGAAAAATTATAATCAGATCATTCCAGAAGTGAGAAAAAGCAATATACCTTTGAGAATAACAGGACATGATGTGTAAGGGTTTGTATTTTTGCTCTTGCAAGTATGATTGTATGTGTATGATATATATTTGAGTTAATTTATGCATGTGGGTATGCATATATGTGTATGTAGATGCTGTAGATGTTCAATGGATGTATGTATGCAGGGGAATGTATATGTGCGTTCACATATATATGTATATGCATAACCAATATATTATACTGGTGTAGATGCTTTTATATTTACGTGTATGTATTTACGCATATGCATGTATATATTTATATGTATCTATGTATGTATGTATCAATCTATCTTTTGATCTATATATTGATCAATCTGGTCGACACCAGTACTAGTACTTGGACTTTACTAGTACTACTAGTAAAGTGACTATGTAAGAAAATATTTTAAAAATTAATTTTGTGTTTTTTGGCGTCATTGTCTGAAAGTACTGCATAATCTTTACAATTCTGTAGACCAAAGTGACACAAATTTAAGCGTGTCACTATGTAGACCAAAGTGACACGCTTAAATTTCACAGTGAAAAATTAAAAACAATAATAGTCTTAGGCCAAATTTTATAATTATTGAAAACTGACAGAAATTGGCCTAGTTTTCCCTTTCCTACAGTAGATCCCTTATGTTAATATGTATCTTTATCTGTGCCCATAAAGTTCATTTATAACTATGCACGTTACCGTTAACTCGGCCAGCATATAGAGGCTCAGTAGTGGCGTACACATGTAATGTGATATCGCGAATGAAAAACAATTAACCGTGAGCTAGATTTGCTCCCGGAGCCTGAGTTTGACACGTGGGCTACATACATGACCGTGGAGAATGACCGTTGATTTGAAGTACGATTGCTCTTATTGTGTGCGCACTTGAAGGTTTTCCGTCTTTACAAGAAGACGGGAAAACCGCGCTGCTGCTCCCTTTGCTACTCGTTATGTAACAGGGATGTCGCTGTCTGATTGGCTGACGTGGCTATGACGTCAGCAGCATATGGATGGTGGCGAGGTGCGCAGCCGGAAATACCGTTGAGACCTATGCGACTGTCGGCTTTTATCTGAAAGGTAAAAAAGACCTCTACGTTCTGTCGCATCACACGAAGCTGTAACTGAGCCATTTCGGAACCGCCGTTCGTCAAGACTATTATCCTCTAAAGGTAAATAACGGGGGTATTTCTTTTAGAACAGTATCGTGAGTAATTCATTCAGTTACTCTATGGTTTAGAGCGAAAGTTTCTCTAATGTCGGAAGCCAAGCGACATTTTCCTTCATTTTAATATTAAGATTATGCGTGTGTGTTTAACCGATGTGTCTTATCCATTTATCGTTCCATTTATTACACTGTCATCACGAGGCAATGAATGGAGGGTGTGTTTCGGATACTACCCACAATGCAGTTCAACACGGAGCGGTTAAAAAGAATGAATTTGGGTTGTTTTCTGTTTTGTCGTTGACTTTTTAGCCATGTCTGTGAAAATCCACGTCAACAGCCCAAATGTGAGGTACACAGAGACCCACATAGTGGCCCAGTATTCCTACCAGACCACATCAGTGAAGACAGAAGGGAACAAATTGACAGTAAGTGCCTTAACTCTTCCAGTCGTTATCATAAGTGATACCGAAATGATGTTCTAGTGACTATTCTGTACTGATGCTGTCGTAATGGCAACTTTACACTACCGTGTACCGGCTGTATGTTTTACTGCAATAATAACGTTGTCAAAACTTTTACTACTGGGCACCACAGTGAGTGATTTAATCAAGGGATACCATTCATCGGGTGATATGTCACGTGATATTTTGCGACAATGCTATGATAGTATGTAATAGTGGAACAGATGTTTATATAAGGAACATGTAATACTTAACGAAGAGTTGTCAGTCATCAACCACAATTGTGTCCTCATTATTAGACAAATACAGAATGTCTATTAAAAAGGAAGGAGAGCAAACTCCTTGTCATTGTGATTCACACCAGTGGAGACAAAGAAATGTGACCTCTGTGTTTAAGCCATCACCAAAGTGAACAGTGGGCCTCAGTGGTAACCTGGCAGCTGGTTGATTCACTGCAGGAACACCTCAAAACCCAGTCCAGTTCTCTACCCACTAGGCCAGTGTTCCCCAACCTTTTTTGCGCCACGGACCGGTTTAATATTGTACTATTTTCACGGACTGTTGGTTAATTTGTGGCAGATAAATACCCTTTCAGAATGCGGCGTTCTGAAATATTTTCCTACCTATAAAATCTTCCTGCCGTAACTGTGGATGGGCACAACAAGGATTTCTCAAGTGCACACAGCCAATAACTTTCTGCTACCAGATCGGTATAAAAACTTAGAATCTTGTATCAATGACTCTGTGTCATTTTGAGTTTATAATGAGAAAATATTTCCTAATCAAATTTAGTTGCATTATTGATGATGGAATCCCAGCCATTCTATTGTTAATTGTTATTATTGTTATTGTTTGATATGGGTATAGATCAAATGTTAGTAATAGCCAGATGGGGCCAAGAGGAAACATTATGTCTCTGTGGCCCGTCACCAATTCACCAACAGACCGGTATCGGTTCCCGGACCAGAGGTTGGGCACCACTGCACTAGGCCCCAATATGATAACACATTTCATTTGTACTCAAAGTTGTCGGCATGTGATGATGGTAACGAATAATGTTCTAACTGCAGGTGACGCCATGTTCAACTAACATGACATTTCGTACTGAGAGACATGTGCCGAGGTTGGGCGTGATGCTGGTGGGCTGGGGTGGCAACAATGGGACCACAGTCACAGCTGCAGCTCTGGCCAACAAGCTGGATCTCACCTGGAGGACTAAGACCGGACTGAAGGTGAGAAGACGGATGACACAATGGTGCCTTATATGTTAACCTTTTTTAACATTTTTCCAACCTTGTGAAATCCTAGTTTGTGAAATCACACAATGGTGTAACTGCTTTCAGCACAGAGCAACTTAGGTTAGTTGACATGTTTGGGAACAATTAGCCCAAAAAATGGCAAAAAGATGTAGAGATAGCTAAATAAAAAGGCAAAATAGAAGATAGTTAGAACTGTATTAATCTTTCGGGCGTATCCTTCAGAGAAAAAAAAGAGTGAATCATACTCTGTTTTTTTATGGAAATGTATTAAAAGTGTATGTTCAGATAAAACCTGTGCAACAAGGTTGATGAAATTCCTTATTAAACTCCCATTATCCACCATTGAGTTTGAACTAAATAATAAAATACATCTTCATAACCTGGATTTTTATTACCAGGCTGAACTGTGATGTGGAAATAGGATTCAGGGATGAAACATTGAATGGAGAAAAGTCTTGTTCTTATGTATGAAACATCCTCCTGAATCCCACATAACTACTGCTGGACTGGAACATGGTCATTAAAAGCTGATTATAGCGACATGTTCAGGGAAGTGTTAAGAGATTAACGGAGTCCAGTCTGGAGGTCTCCCCTTTATATGGACATGCATTGTTACATTTATGACCTGGTTTTTGTCATTTTCATTTCCATCAACTTTTATGTGGTCCGTGACTTTCCCATTTGTTTGAAACCTTGAAACTCTGTTCTCCTTGAAATGACTAGAATCACATTGAGTTTCTTTTCCTTCTCTCTCTTCCTCATTCTTCAGAAAGCAAATTACTTCGGCTCCCTCCTGCAGTCCTCCACTGTTTGCTTGGGATCAGGGCTGGAGGGCGAGGTCAACGTACCATTCCGAGACCTTTTGCCCATGGTGCACCCTAATGATATTGTCTTTGACGGTACAGAATCTCAAGCTTTCACCTCTGAATGAGGCTGTGTTTGTGTGTAAACAACACAGAGACCTCAGCTTTAGAGACGCTCTTCACTAGATAAACACAGTCAGATAAACCAGATAAACACACACCACAGCAGGACAATATCTAATCTACCGAAAATGTTTTCAATGTTAAAAAATAATACAGGTTATTCAAGATGATCATTTGAAATAAGTTAAATTGCTGGGTTTTATATATGTACATGTGAGAGTAAATACATCAATTGTAATGTCATTATAATGATGCCATATTGACTTTAGGGTAAATATACAAAGGCAAAATATTTCATGAATACAATGAAAAGAGCTTAATTAGACAGAGGATAACATCAAGATAAATATTATGGGGTAAGCCTTAGGTACTTAAAAAAAGATTGGCTATCAGAATTTATTGCATAATTTTAAAGCTTCATTATATACATGATTATTCATTAAACATTTTTATTGCTTCATTTATTTTTTTTTTTAAATCCAACTGCTGGCCTGATTAGAGAGTTCATACGTTTATGATGGCTGCTTGAGGCCTAAGATAACAGAAGTTAGACAGAAACGTTAAAACTGGCAAAAGAAGAGGAAAGAATACTTTAAATAATTTTCATTGGACCAAGAATTAAAAGTACCTACACATGGACATTAATATCCTCAAATATAAAAAACATATATTTACTATTGTCTGTGTAGATTCTCAGTCATCCAGGCCATTCTATCCAAAATTAGTTACTTCGAGGGCAAGTGGACAAAGTAGATTTCTTGAAGACGTTTTCAAGAAAAACAGTTCCCCTCGAAGTAACTAATTTTGGATATATTAACTATTTGAAATTATATTTTTAACTCAAGATTGTTTTTTTCAATAGGCTGGGACATTTCTTCACTGGATCTCGCCAAAGCCATGGAACGAGCTCAGGTGCTAGACTGGTCACTGCAGGAGCAGCTTCGTCCACATATGAGCAGCATGAAACCCAGGCCTTCTATTTATATCCCAGACTTTATAGCAGCAAACCAAGAGAGCAGAGCTGACAACGTCCTCAGTGGGACAATGGCAGAGCAGGTAATAATAGTTTAACCTATTAACCACCTGTATTTCCCCATGTCAGTGCAGCAAAGACACCGATGTACATTAGTGATGAAGATGATGATTAGCTTGGCTCTAAATCATATCAATAAAAACCTCAGTAAAGTGAGGGATTATGTACGTGTCCCCCACAGCCAAGTGTCACCTCCAGTGTCTCTCCTTAATTAAATGCAGCCATCCATTACTAACACAGTCATAACATCTGTTATGTGAGTGATCATGTTTTAGCATCCCTCCTATGGGTTACATAGTGAACAGTCATAAATGTTAATTGCAAGTCCAAACAAAGTCCAAATGATCTTACAGGTGGAGCGGATCAGAGCAGATATAAGAGAATTCAGTCAGACCAGCGGCGTCGACAAAGTCATCGTTCTGTGGACGGCAAACACTGAGCGCTTCTGTGACATCGTACCAGGGATGAATGACACAGCTGACAACCTGTTGGCAGCAATTCAGGTGAGAGCTCTGAGAAGTCCGTTGTATTTGTGTGAAATGTATCTTTTGGTCTTATACTTTGGTCCCTGACCCTTTTTTGCACCACACACCGATTAAATATATAAATATTTTTCACTTAGTGTCCTTCAATGAGTGACACGTGAATACAATTGAGTAATGTTATATTACTGGCATAAAGTAGAATTTTTCCAATTTAATAATATTACATTTTAAGCTCCCGTGTATGAAGCTCTATAAGCAGTGTCCTTGAAGGCTTGGTCTCCAGCTGTAGGCTGTTCCCTTCACTGGCTATTATGCACTGCTCTAAGAAACTGCCCTAAGATGCTTTTATTTTGGATGAATTCAATCATTTGACCTTTAGAGGGAGTCCTAGACAGATGCAGCAGAGAAATTAAGTTAATTTTTCAAAATAAAACATTGTTTGGCGTAAAATAATTTCAACAGAAAAAAATTATGTGGCCTTCTTTCGCTGTGAACTGGTATCAATTGACTTGTGGCCCAGGGCTGGTGTGTGATCTGGGGGTTGGTGACCACTCATACAGAGGGCTCACTTTGAAAAACTTGGAATGTAATAAATATGAAGGAATACATCAACTTGACAATGTCATGGGATAAGGCTGATGAGATACTCTGAATTGACATACCCTCCTCCTCTAGCGCCTGATTTTGCAAAAGACTCATTCAAGTAGGAATAGATCAATATAACTAATAGTTTCAGTATTAAAAGCTCAAACTGTCATTAATTGGTAGGTAGTCAGGGTTGAGCCGATCTGTCAGTCAAAACCAAATTCTCCATCTCACTTTGTAAAGATGCTCAGAAGATCACAAGTTTTTCTTACATCTTATTTTAATAAAAAAATACAAAATTTATTCCAAAATGGAAGATTTCAATTGCAATTTGCACCTTTTGCTGAACTTACACATCTAATACATTATGTGCCGTACATTTCATCAGTTAATACCTTTGTTCTGTCTCTCTGTACATCAGGCCGGAGCAGAGGAGATTTCTCCTTCTACTCTTTTTGCAGTAGCCAGCATTCTGGAGGGCTGCGCCTACATCAACGGCTCCCCACAGAACACTTTCGTTCCAGGTGCCATTGAACTAGCCGTGCAGAAAGGCGTCTTCATCGGGGGAGACGACTTTAAATCCGGTCAGACCAAGATCAAGTCGGTGCTCGTGGACTTTCTGGTTAGCGCAGGGATAAAGGTGAGGATTTTGTGAATGCGAAAATGTGCTGAGCAGTGATTTCACTGCAGAAGTTCAAACCATGATTTAACCACTGGCTGCAATAATGACTAAATAAGGACATATAGGGACCTCCTGTGTGTAAAGCAGATCTGATTTTATCACAGGTGTCAAACTCTGGTCCGGGGGCCAAATCTAGTCCGCAGTGTAATTATTTTTGGCCTAAAATCATTACTTGGTATATTAATAATGTATACTTTTGTTATAGCACATACATTTTGTTCTGTAAAGAAAGATTCACATTGAAAATGATCTGAAAGGACAACAAACAGACCGAATAAGATATATCACAATGGTATACTATATATACTAATAAGCGTTGGCTGTTCAAGATTTAGTGTATCCTTATGCAAAAAAACACAATTTCCTGTTATATCCGGAGAGAAGAGAAAACATGGACATTTATAGTTAATTTCTCAATATATATTGAGTCTGGCCTGTAACTTCATGCCAGTTTTCATTTTTGTCCCACTGTGAAATTGAGATTGACACCCCGGCATTATATCCTAAATGTATTTTTTTGTACATTAATAGCTTTGCTCCTTTTTTTCTTATGTTCTTACAAATAAAGTTGTTTTTTTTTCCTGCCTCTTGACAGCCCACCTCCATCGTCAGCTACAACCACCTGGGCAACAATGACGGTAAGAACCTGTCTGCACCACAGCAGTTCCGCTCTAAAGAAATCTCCAAGAGCAACGTCGTAGATGACATGGTCCAGTCCAACTGCATCCTGTTCCAGCCTGGAGAGAAACCAGACCATTGTGTGAGTGATTGTTTTTTTACAATGACAACAAATAAATGCATCACAGGTGTTTCCAGACTTAACAAACAACAAACATACTTTATTGTTGTAGGTGGTGATTAAGTACGTCCCATATGTGGGAGACAGCAAGCGAGCCATGGATGAGTACACCTCTGAAATAATGATGGGCGGAACTAATACAATTGCTCTGCACAACACTTGTGAGGTCAGTGGTCACGAGGATGTGAATTATATTGACATGCAACCCCCTAAGGTACTATAGTTCCTAATACAACATTAGTAGTTGTTCTTCTTTATCTGGCTACAGTTAGGATGAGGAAGTAGAGGAGTGGAACGCCCAGGAGACAGAGCTTAGAGTTAATCCTCTTTTGCAAGTATTAAAGCCAATTTAGACCCTGTTAATATTTAGGCCACTTACATATTATATAATTTTGTAAAACCTTTCAGGAGAAAACTAACAGAAATTTTCAGCTTTCATTTCATGTGGATAAATTCCTTTTTTTTACTCAATGTATATTGCTGAATTTGGTCTTAACACAAATAAGTTTTTATATATATCACACATCCTAGTGTTTGATTCTAGTTTTTATCAGCTAATTTGGTTTAAATAAAATGTGTGCAGGCAGAGTGCCTGATGGGTTTTAGGCAGTAGCAGGAAGGTTTTTCCTGCTCTGAGCTTTTAATTGTTTGCATAGGCAATAGGCAGGTCAACCACTTAGGTGAGGCAGGCGTCAGTGGAATATATTGTGGGCTCCTCACATTGCATTGTAAATTTTGTCTTTCAACAGGACTCTCTCTTAGCCAGCCCAATCATCCTGGACCTGGTGATCCTCACAGAGCTTTGTCAGCGTATCACGGTCAGGCCTCAGGGTGAGGAGGACTTCCAGTCTTTCCACAGTGTTTTAGCACTGCTCTCCTTCCTATGCAAGGCACCCCTGGTTCCTTCAGGGACCCCGGTGGTCAACGCCTTCTTCCGACAAAGGGCCAGCATAGAAAACATCATGCGGTATGATACACTTCCGTTCAGATACTGTTTTTTTGTTTCTTTCCGAAACAGTTAATTTTGAATATTAGGTTGCATTTACTTTGAACTGCTACCATTGTCCTGCATCATTATTTATGTTACACCACATTTGGGCACAGGGTTGTAGTGCTCATGGCTGGTGCAAATACTGACATACTGTACGTCTTCCCCTTTCTTTTCTTCAGAGCCTGCATTGGTCTCCCGCCTCAGAACCACATGCTCCTGGAGCACAAGCTGCAGAGAAACTTCCTGCCACCTCACACAGTGTACATTAATGGAGAAGTGACTGCTACAAAAAAAGTTGCCCTCACTAATGGGGACCATAACAAACCGCTAACAAACGGTTTTCACGCACATGATGATAATGCCGTGAGGGCAGTATAGCAGGGTTCACAGATCGCTGCATTGAATGGCATTAATATTGATAAGTTATTAACAAGTTCACATTTATAGAAATCAAATTAGGTTTTTAAGACAGTTATGATAAATAAGAAGTATCTTCTTTTTTAAACATGTTACTGACTGTATTTTATTAGTGTGTCTCTAAAGAAACAATCCATTTTAATTCCGTTAGGTGTCATATTTATATTAGTTTGTTTTGTGCTATTCATGCAGTGTCATAGGACAGATGACAACAGTAAGTAAATAAATTAATATTGGTAATAAAGGTGTTATTCAATAATTGTTTTGTGTTTCCTCCTTTTTATGATGGATTATTTTGATGGAACTATAGTATCATATTTAGCCTTTATAATTAGAGAAAACTTTAAAGTTGATGGTATATTTTTTAATTCAAGTCAGGAGGGGCAATGAAGTGTACTGAATGACATGGGACATTTGTGAGTAATAATGATAACAGTGGTGAGGTGTGCTGATGCATTAGAGGGAGGATGATATAAGGTCAGTCAGGGGAAAGGAAATAGAGAACAGTGCACAGGTGGTGAGGATCAACTTGTGAAGTACAGGAAGGGTGGAACAACTAGAGAAAGGAGTCAGGAGTGATCTGTGATAGAAGAGAGTCAGCTAAGGTGAAGGGAAAGGTTTACAGGACAGTTGTGAGATCAGACATGATGGACGAATTAGAGACACTAGGAATAGGCAGAAGACAGGAGACAGAGCTGGAGGTGGAGGAGTTAAAGATGCTGAGGTTCTCTTTAGGAGAGACAAGGATGGACAGGATCAGG
>JAFBJS010000980.1:93965-108898 GCA_016785265.1 Paraplagusia blochii
AGGTTTGGAGAAAAAGCTAGAGAAGCCAGATTGAGATGGTTTGGACATGTTCAGAGGAGGGACAGTGGATACATTGGTAGAAGAAACATCCTACAGATGGAGCTACCAGGATATGAGACAAAGAGGAGATTGATGGATGCAGTGAGGGAGGACATGGAGGTAGTTGGAGTCAGAGTAGAAGATACAGAGGACAGGGGGAGATGGGAAATATTGATTAACTTTCACACCTGAAAAAAGGGACATGCAGAAAGAAGAAGAAAACTAATTGAATGAAAAATAAGTAATAATTTAAGTTCTTATTTACAGTGGCTGATTTGTTATAACCAATTGTGTAATGAATCCTTGGTGTCAAACTATTTGATACCTATAGTACGAATATGTATGATAGAAAAAAGTCAACATCAATGTCACACATTAAAATTACTCCAAATTATTCCAGACCAAGGGGAAAAGTCACAATGATAAAAACGGCTTCATTTTTTACGTTTTTATATAAAGGATTTTTATATGTCTATAAAGCAAACCATTGAATTAGTCAGTTCCATATCTTGACATAATAATAACAATAGAATAACAAAAGAATCGTGATGGAATGTAGTTTTGTGGGATTACAAAACGGTTACCAATTATAACAATACAATCACATCTAGTTGAAGAGCAATGATGATTCGGGTGTTTGTTACATGTTACCATTATTGTCTCTTCTTTTATTTATAAAGACATGTTTGTAACTTAAACAAAACAAAACAAAAATATTTAAATATTAGCAAAAACACTAAATTAAATCTATGCGAAAACGTTAGTTTCCGGTTTTTAATCACTTCCGCTGCCGTTGCCGCGACACGGGACGTCAACATCAATGGCGGACAAAGAGAAACGCCGGTCAGCGGTGATTGCTCCCGGGGTAACCGAGGGCAGAGCCAGCAGATCGGAGAGCGACAGGGAGTTTCTCTCGCAGACTGGGGTGGGAGAGCTGATCCGCGGCGCCATCCTCAAGATGGTCGAGGCCCGGTCGGACGATCCTATCGGCTTTTTGGCCGATCACTTTTGCAACCTGGCCTCCATGACGGACAGCGGCACCGTCGGATGCGGCAGTGATGCGGATCAGCTGAACAACGGCCCGCTGAGCGCAGGCGCCAGAGAGCAGCAGCATCTGCACCGGGCGCTGTGGCACCTGCGGCTGGCGCACCACTCCCAGAGGTTAGCAGTCCGAAGGATTGTGACTGTAGACGACTGTGTAAAACAGAGGTCATCGTTCATCAATGTGGTGTTGACGATACCGTAATTTTTTAATGCGATACCGCTGCATGACTACTCAAAGGGCTGCAGTGATAATGTCAGTTATTGAGTCCTAGAAGTATTTCGTATTACTTTGTTCTGAGCTCCTTGTGTTAGTAGATACTCTTGGAGTAGCTCTCAGTTTGGTGGCATTAAACACTTGGTCAATGACCTGACACTTTTTATGCAAGTCACTGACAAGTCATGTTTCCTGTTCATTAAGAGATAACATCTCTATAGGAAAGCTAAAGATAGTTGTTATCAATGTGTGACAGACCTTACAAATAAAAGCTCCTAAGGATTTATAGAGTTCTGTCTGTCCCTCCATCCATCCCTCCATCCCTCCATCCATCCATCCATCCATCCATCCATCCATCCATCCATCCATCTATCTATCTATCTATCTATCCATTTGTCAGTCTATCTGTCTTTCTATCTGTCTTTCTATCCATTTGTAAGTCTTCCATCCATCCATCTATATATCTTTTTGTCTTGCCATCCATCCATCCACCTGTCTATCAGTCATTCTTTCTGTCCAGCTGCAAGTGTTGGTCTGTCTGTCTATCTATTGGTCTGTCTGTCCATCCATTTATATTTTCTGCTTCTTACCATCCACCCATCTATGTCAGTTTTTCTGTCTGTCCATCAATAGTATCCATCTGTCTATCTGTCTGTCATTCTTTTAATCTGTCTGTCTGTTCATCCATATGTCAGTCTTTAGCCATTCTGTCTGCCCTATGTGTGTCCATCCATCCATCTGCCTACCTATCTACCTACCCCACATATCCACCAACCACCCACCTACCTATCCATCCATTCACCCATCCATCCATCATCCATCCATCCATCATATGTGTCTGTCTCTCTGCTGCCATCTATCTTTGGACAGAAATAGCCCAGACACTGTAACAGCCTATGTTACTTTTATGACATTTTGACTTTGGCGCTCCTTCGCTCATTTTTTCACAGATCAGCCTATAGCAACAACGTTCGCGTAGCGTACGACCTCCTCAACATTTCTGGGCCCTGCAAACAGCAAGACGTAACTCCTGAGGGACCGTACAGCTCCATTTCTGAAAGTCCAACAGAGAGAGATGGAGAAGGAGCTGAAGGAGGAGGTGTCCGAGGCAGCCTCTACACACAAACTCTGCAGTGCCTATGCAGCGAGGGCGGGGTCCCTGCCTCCACCTCTGCTCCTCTTCTCCGACGGCTTCACTGTCACGACCATGAGGCCGTCCCTTACGACGTCTTCCGTCACAGCGTGCTCACGTGTGCCGTTTTCTCAGACTACATCAGGCAGGCTCAGCGGCTCTACGCCGGGGTTTGCTGCCCGGATGAGGGACCTGCCTCCCGGGCCCTGTGCCTAGCCGTGCTTGGGACTCTAAAAGAAGCACTGGAGACCTCCCAAGGCTGTGATTCAGACTGTTGCGATAACATTAATGCTAAAGCCAATCCCTGCTTAGAGGCAAATGTGAAAGCTATACGCTACTTGAAGGCCAGTGCCAAAATCTCTCCTCACAAATTATCTCAGGCCATGTCTAGAGCACAGACACAGGGCCCTGGAGGAAACATGGACGCTAAAGAGTTTGAGAATGCAGCAGCTGACTTGTTTATCACTCGGGTAAAAGTTGTGTCTTAGGTGTCATTTTTAGGCTCTTCTAATTTATGAATATATACAGTATGTCATAGAACGAACATTATCTGGTTCAAAATGCAATGCCCTCAGTGTCTTCCAGGACTGAACAAAGAAACTGTGTTACATTAGAAAGCTGAAACATATCGAATAGTTTCATTAGTATATCTATATATCAATATATATATATATAAAGAACCTGGATTTCTCTCTTCAGACAAGGTAATGAAACAGCTTATGATCTAGTGAGAAAGTCATGTTTTAGAATTCTACAAAAAAAAAATTCTGTGATGGAAACAATAACAAATGCCTATGTGTTCAGACTAATATAGAGGAAAAGCTTACATGTTCCGACGGGATATTTTTCCCAATTTGTCTTAAAACGTTTTGACCTTTTGAAACTAGCATGTCCTTCAATTGCCATTTTTGTTTATAATAAAATACTCGGCTATGTCTGTCTGCTGTAATACGATACCACTGTAATAAATTCAAGTCAGTTTGATCAACATTTTCATGTTGTGTCTAAACATCTTATTTTAAAATAAAATACTTCACATCCACCACTCCCCCTACAATATATAAGTATTGTTTGATATTGGAAATAAAGTGTTTAAACAATATCGGATATCAGCAAAAAGTTAATATCGGACATCTCATGTTAAAGTTAGAATCACTAACATCACTGAAATTTTATTCGAATTTACCTCAGATCTATGACACTTATTTCGTTTTTTTAAATGAATTTTCTCTGGAAATTGTAAAAAAAATGCACTAAAATCCAAATGTCAGTCAAAATCACAATGGGCTTTACTAGCTCGATTACATTCTAAATAAATAGTCTTTCGTCATATCTAATCCACATTGAATGCAAGTTTAACAAGTAAACGCCAGGTGGCAGCACAGGAAGCGTCAGAGTGACAGACCGGAAGTTGTCGGACTACGCAGCCTCACATCCTGCGTCTGTCGTCAAAAACAAGCTTAATTGATGTAGTTATTGCCTTAAAGGTTTTTGAAGCACAAAATGGTCGAAGAGGAGGAACTTCGGTCTTTCACGTCCCTCATGACGTACTTGCTGCTGAAGCGCAGGAGAGACCTCAACAACGCTGATATCGAGAGGCGCAACGAAATTCAGAGACGCATCAGGCACCGACAATACTTTTTCCAGAGACAGCGCAGGATGCTTATGGTTTGTCATGTCTCAGGTTTTTACCTTCCTGTCCTTCTATATATATGAATTTTCTCCCTGTAATTAAAAATATCTTTGTTATCCTAAAAGAAATAAGAAGCAGAAAAGGTATGTCTGTTAATGAATGTTATAGTAGCTATAGTTTCATATGCCCAGTATATATATATATATATATATACACACACACATATAGTCTTGGATTGCAGTATATATGTATGTATATACACATATAGTATATAAATTGCTTTTTATAGTATAACCCAAGTAGATTTATATTTATATATTTATATTGCTAATATGTTTTATTGTACTATTTTATTTCTAAATTTGTACCTTAAATCTGATGACAAAGAATATATCGCATATCCTATAGCATTTGTCTTTACTTCTTTTTTAAGTATTTGTTACTGTTGATGTATATACTGTATGTGCTGCACGATCCACTGGTAGGGGGCACTGTCCTGACCCACATAACTTCCAGTGGGCTCATCATCCAGAAGAAGGGTCACAGTATGTCGCAAGTGTGATTTTGGTGGTGCCAGCTGCCCCTGTGAACTGGCAACAGACAAGCAGATGAATGAATAATCTAACTAAGATTAACTTACTACTACTAACCTACTTATCTACCTACATCCACTGTTCACTGCTCTGGCCTTACATCTATCCACCCACCAATCCATCCATCCATCTGGTTATGATAACCTTATGTCCATACTTTTCTGTTTTGTGTAGATGATGATAGCTGGAAGTATACCTCCCAGTGTCGGTATGCGCACACGTCCCTGGGTCACCACTCCAAGAACAGATTGGTGGGAAAGGGTGGTGATGACAGAATTTCAGCCAACCGATTGGCTGGACAAGTTTCGCATGAGCAAGGAAACTTTCTTCTATCTCTGTGAAAAGCTGAGGCCTCGTCTGGCTCGTCAGGATACCTCCTTTCGCATGGCGCTGCCGGTGGAAAAACGAGTGGCAGTGGCTTTGTGGCGTCTGGCCTCCAACGTCGAGTACCGCACCATCAGTGGCCTGTTTGGCGTGGGGAAGTCAACAGTGTGTCGTTGTGTTAGGGACATGTGTCATGCCATCGTTGGGCTCCTCAGTTCAACTTATATGCGTACTCCAAGTGAACAAGAGCTGGAGGACTCAGCTCAGCTTTTCCTGACTCGTTACGGCTTTCCTCACTGTGTTGCTGCCATATCCACACTCCACACTGCTATCATTTCTCCCTCAAACAATGCATCGGACTATGCTAATTCTGCAGGCTGGCTTTCAGTGTTATCACAGGTAGTCAAGTAACAATAATACATACGATACAATCATATCTTGCGTTTTGTCCCACATCTCATTTTGATTAATGCTTTTTCCCCCCTACTCTCTCAGGTGGCTGTTAGCGCCCGAGGCCAGTTCTGGGATGTGTGTGCCAGTTTCCCAGGTGGGACAGACCCAGCTGATATATTACAGAATTCTTCTCTGTGGACCACAGCTGCAGAAGGTGGACTATCACCAGTGTCTCTGCCCACTTTCATGGGAAGAAAACTCAGGTAAATTTAAACCAGTACCCACCCTTGGCCTATAGCATACCAAACTTTACCATGTTTGTTTATAGTATTAAAACTATATGCCAGGCATGGTTAAACTGGCCACTGGCAACAGTTGGTCCTAAAACTGGACATTGGGGCCATGTTGTAAAATGGCAGGTGGAGCGTTTGTGAAAAACTGCCTGGGGCAGTTTGTGGCCTAGTGGTTAAGGAAGCAGACTTGGGTCCGCAAGGCCCCCGGTTCGAATCCCCCACCGCAAAGTTACAACTGAGGTGCCCTGAACATGGTATCGTCCCCACAGCTCAAAAGCTGTCCACTGTTCACTTTGGTGATGGGTTAAAGGCAGAGGCCAAATATCATTGTGCGCTGGGGTGTAAATTGCAAGGTCACAATAACAAAAAAAGAAATTTAATCTTTTACTAAGATACATGACATGTGAAATTCATGCAAAATGGCTAAGATTGATTGTAAGCTTAATTGATTTTGTGGCCTAGTGGTTAAGGAACTGGACTTGGGTCCAAAGGGTTTGAGGTTGGATTCCACCAGCTGCCAGGTTACCACTGAGGCTCATTGAGCATGACACTGTCCACAATGCTCCCGCAGGCGCCCAATGCTTCCCACCGTTCACTTTGGACTTATTAGACATAAAATGAATGAATGAATGAAAGTCCTAACCATCCAACAACCATCTCCCTCCTACAGCTATGTCCTTTTGGGTGAGGCCTGCTACCCACTGCAAAACTGGCTTGTGAAGGCTTATCCGGAAGGAAAACGCATCAGAAGGAGAGACAATGGATTGTCCCAGTCACAGCAGCTCTTTAACCAGCGGGTCAACGCAGCACTTCAAGCGCCTGTGGAGGTGCTGCTGAGGCTGAGGGCCCGTTGGCAGTGCCTAAGCAAGAGGAATGACTGCAGACTAGATGTGGTGCCAACCATGGTCCTCGCTTGCTGCATTCTGCACAACATATGCGAGTCACACGGGGACGTATTTAAGGAGGAATGGCAGACAGAGGTGGTTGAGGCAGAGAGCCCTCAGCCCATCCACAGGTCGCTGCTCTCTACCAGTTTGGACCAAAGTAATGCCGAGGACATTCGACGCCTGTTTTGTGAATATTTTCAGCTGCAAGAAAATTGAAAAGGACTGCATGGTGATGACAGACTTAGTGAGGCCATTGTAAAATCCAGATAGTTCAATATGTTTTTTACCATCTTCTCCTTTTGGTGTGTCCCCTTTTCAGGGGTTGCCACAGCAAGTCAACAACTTCCATCTCACCCTGGCCTCCACATCCTCCACTTCAACTCCGCCTCCATGTCCTCCTTCACCGTAGTATAGTTGTCAATGATTATTTAAAATGGCCTTTTTATTAAATTTTTGATAAATGCTCTTAACAAAAACAATGCAAGCTTTCAAACTATTTTTTTTACTTATAGCAAAAAGGTTTTTTGGATTGTCATTCTAATACGTTTTCCGTCAAACAGCCAACAAAAATACAACACTACAGTCTAAAAAGGTCTAGTGTGTGTGTGTGTGTGTGTGAGAGAGATACAGTTACGTTGCATTCGCATTATGAGATATGCGTAAGTGTCAGTTTTTTTTATTGGCAGGCACTGCATGCGATTGTATGGTATGGCCACAGGGTGTCACTGGAATTACAGAACGTTGACATAATAGACGCCTTCAGATGGGATCGTCTGTTTTGTCGCTGCATCTGCAAAAGACTGGCAGAGTGATTGGGAGCTGCTCGTTAATAAAAGTACACGTTCTACTAAACACACACATACAGTATATACATATATACAGTATATGTATATATATATAAAAATATATATACATATAGACAGTATAGTATATATATACAGCATATACATATATAGTGTATATACATACATATATACAGTATGTATATATAGAGAGAGTGAGCATATATATATATATTTTTTTTTTTTATGTGACCTAAATAATGATAATCATATATGTACATGTTATACATCATGGCTCAAGCAATCAGTTTACTGATTTCACGGGGATTTTTTTTTATATATACTGTATATTTAGATATAGTAGTGCCAGTTTCCCAGAATTCATCTCTGTGGACCACAGCTGCAGAAGGTGGACTATCACCAGCATCTCAGGTAAATTTATACCAGTGCCCACCCTTTGCCAATACTGTACAAGGTTTTACCAACTTTGTACAATTAATACTATATGCCAGGCATGGGTAAACTGGCCACTGGCAACAGCTGGTCCTAAAACTGGACATGGGGTGCCAGGTTGGAAATGGCAGATGGAGCGTTTTTGTGTACTAAGATAAATGACAAATGAAGTATAGGGAAAATGTTAAATAATCACAATACAAACAAAAAATTATAGAACTCTGGACAAGTTTGGTAAGCCTTATTACAAAGTTGAAGTTTTATATACTGTATGCATATTTAGATATAAATGACTCAATCAAATCTAACATCCCATTTGGTTCATGGTAACTTTACCGGTTCTATTTTAATCTATATTTTAGTAGTATTTACTTCTACTTATTTTAGCAGAAACTGGCACATTAATTAAAATGGGCCTCAGCAATTATTTTGACTCGCAGGTGGTACTCAAATTTGAGTCATGGATCAGAAAGATTGAATATTTGCGGGAACTAAGATAAATAAAGTTTTGTATAAAGGCAAAATGTTCAAATGCCTTTAGCATCTTCGAGACTTTCTTTTGGGGAAATGCTGGCTTTGCAGGGAAAAGGCAGAAGGATAACGATAATATAAATTAATTATATAATAAATTAAGAATATAATTTGGACAAGTTGGGTGGCCCGGATTGGAAACGCCAAACAGGCCAAATCCGGCCCCCAGGCCTTAGTTTGCCCAGGTCTGTATTAAAATGTACTTAGCTTAATTTATTAACAATCTTTAGAAGAAGCCACATGAAAATAAAACATTTATTTAAAGTAATATTGGTTGAATGCCAAGGGAAATGTAAAATGCCTGATATTCAAATGAGACGGTTACCACGTGCGCGCGCGTGCTCGTCCACACTGTTCCGAGCTGCTTCCAGCTGCTGGCAATGAATCAGTGAATCCACCCCGCCACACTGGCAAAAAACGCAACCGGTGCGGGGTTAGCGCGAACCGTTCGCTCTTCTCTCGGGTTGTAGCGATCACCGTGAGCAGCATCTGTAATTCTTTGCTTCAACAAAATGATACATGATGTGATGGAGCGCCGCACCGTCGTCGCTAACTAGAGGCGGAAAAATTCCTTCAACCACCACCACCGCCGCTGCTGCTGCTGTTTCAATCACTGCGGCTTCGCACGGAGGCGTAGGATAGTCGAACCGAGCGAACAGGCGAAGCAGAAAACGTTCGTTCGCCGCCGGGGCTAACGTGAACTAATGTAGTTATAACTAATCGAGCGGACGCATCGCTGCGGCGGGAACGGTGGTAATAAACCGTTAACACTGATGTTAGCACACAGCCGGGAAACTTAGCACCACGGGCTTGTAAGCGAACCAGCGTGGATGTCGCGACACTGCAGTTTTCAACCACTTTTAGCGGCTTGTGAGGGCGAAATTTGGAGCAGAGTGACAGGCGCAGAGCACAGGCGCGAACCACAGTGTGACAGCGCACAGTTAATAATATAATCCAGCTGTTACTAAGTGGCTACTCCGCGTTAGCTGCGGTCTCTTTAAAGGGGGGCATCTCTGTGAAGGCCACCGCCGTTCTTTGGCTTCTCGTCCCCCTTCCGCCCCATCTCCAGTGAATTCTTTGTGAACGCAAACCTGGAGAGAAGTCGCAGTTGTTCGCTACTTGACAGCGAGGCCCCCTTTTGGCTTTTTTAGTCTCCCCTCCCCCCCGCCGCCCCCGTCCATCCATCCGTCCCTGCACCGACAGACCGCCTCCTCCTCCTCGCCTGAGACAGAAGGCGAGGGCCGGGGATTCAGGAAAAGAGCTGAGCTGAGACCGCGGTGGGCAAGTGGTGGCTGGTCGGGTCCCGTCGTACACCGGGCTGCCAAAAAAAGCAGAGGGGATGACCCTGGAGTCCATGATGGCTTGCTGCCTGAGCGAAGAGGCGAAGGAGTCGAAACGAATCAATGCAGAAATTGACAAACAACTCCGCCGAGACAAGCGAGACTCCAGGAGGGAGCTGAAACTGCTTCTTCTCGGTACGTGGCATTTGCTTAATTTTGACGTCCCTCTGATTTTTTTTTGCATGGTCAACATCTTGTGTCGTTATATGGAAAACTCAACGACTTGGGCCTTCTTGGCAGTGCTAGCAAATTTGCTGCTAGTTAAGGCAGCTAGCTGCTTTCTCTAAGGAGTAATGGTTTGTGGCAAAACGGTAAATGCGTGCCTTTCCAGCCACTTGAGTCAAATTCGGTTAACTTACCCGCCCATTTGCTTATAGGCAAATTCAGAAAAGTCGACAGATATTATCTGTGATTTGGTATTTAGGTGCAATTTGTGTTTTTCCCTCTTCAGGACTTTTTTTGGTAAAAAACACTGACCTTGTCAGGACCATTACTCCTCGTGGAGACCAGTGCCAGGACTTAAGGCGAGGGATATTTGTATTTTAAGAATATAATTTGACGTATGCTTTAAATCATCATTTATTGGTAAAGTTGTTGAATTTGTCAGCCAGAATTTGTCAGCCAGGGTAATCTTTGAATAAAGACTTAGTTGTAAAATCAGCCTTCAAATTTAAACACTCATATAGTAAAAATGAAAGAAAACATTACACTGTCAGGTATAATAGTAAAAAGCCAGATCTTATGGTACCAAAAATAGTTTAGTGTTGTCATTAAACTGCTGTTGCAAATTAATGTCAAGAACATTCGCCAGAAACTCATCAGCTCAAACAACAGTATTGTTTTTGTGTTTACATTAAAGTTATCGAAAAATTGGCGACACATGTTTGCCTGCAGAAAAAGGGAAAAAAAAAGAACTGAAAGGACCAAACTCACATAACATGTTTTAAAACACAAACATATTTTTAGTGTGCAGAGAATAGACCAGGGGATAACGAAATTTTTTTTTCTTTTAAGGCTACCTATTTACACAACAGGTCTAATTCATAAAGCTTGTGGTAGTTGAAGATGCCAAAAATGATCCTGGCGTATTCCAATCTTGTATGGTTTGCACTCATAGACAATATATTCATATAACATGAAACTATTTGCTTGTATTTTTAAGTGTTATGGTGATTTTACAGTTTTACTTTTTGATTTAAAAGGTTCAAATTTGTAATTTACACGTCTGGTCATTAGATAATATAAATAACACATATAACAACAGACCGTCTATTGATTGCAGGTTCATCGAACAAAAGCAAGGATATAACAAAAAGGATCCCAGATAACCTGAAATCTTTAAGAACTGTGTCCTCTCTTGTTACAGCATATGGCAAGAGACGGGATGAGGTTTTTGGATGTCTAAAGAAAGAGAATATTCTCACCGATAAAACCTCTGCAAAATTGTCTGTGTGTGCACGTTGGCAGCGTTGTGCACACATTACTCATTTGGCCTGATTTCTAATCAGATATCACCCTTCAGAATCTGCCACATCCGGCTAGGTGGGCGACTAGCCTTAATCTAACCATTTGGCCGGCTTGAAAAATCCTCATCACTTGAATCTGTGTAGACAACGGTGGCAGCAGCAGCTTTGGTTTGTATTACATCAGTTTTTATCAGGTTACTAAATAACCAAGTAGTAACCATACAATCACAGGTCCATCTAGACCAGGCTTTGTGTTTATTTATTAATTTCATCAATTCAATTTTTTATCGTGTAGACCATGCCACAATCTAGCGTTCTTCTGGACAAGGATACTAATGGATTTGCCCCCTCTTCCTGGAGTCTAGCTGAGTGGGTTATCTATTTTTATAGCTGGTGTGTGGGCAGGTGGGAGCTGCTGTTGAACAAGTTATTCTGTGCTGCATTGATTCATAGTTCTGTATGGACACAAAAGAGGAACATTTGATTGTGCTCTCTCACACACTGTCTTTTGCGCAGCTTTCAAGGAGATGTGTTTTTGTCGATATGAAAAACCAGAGAGGTGAATGCTGTGAGGGTCAAGCTCCGGTGCACAAAAGGATTCGAAGCTCAAAAGTATTTGGGGATTTGAAAGAAATCAGGTGTCCATTTTAGGACAATTAAGAGTATGTAGGTTGCATCCTTGGTTTCATAGCTTTTGCTCTCATTTCTTGCCCATCAGAAGCAGCCCCTAGTTATTTGACATGTGTGTCTCTTTTCATTTCCCCGCTGAATACCTCAGGTTGGAAGTAGGCCACTCTATAGAGTAATACCTCCAACAGGACAGTATCTTAATCTGTGTCATACATACTAATTTAACTATTCTTTGCGACGTGGCCAATGTGAACATGTAAAAATCATGATTGTTTTGTGGAGTAGCTTCAAATACCTGTGCTGCAGTCATTACTCAATTTCTAATGATCAATGACATGGCAGTTCAAGTGAAACATAGCAAGATATTTTTGGTTTTAGGCAAGCAGTGGCTCTTTATCAACTCTGGTAGTTGTGTTTGAGGTCTTATGGTTTCCAGGACGTTTCTAGATTTGATAGATGACTTGGGGAAAAAAAACCCACTTATTATAAGTGCTGGTCCAACAGGTCTTGAAGAAAGCAAGAGCAACTACCCACAGTGGTTCTGCGAGTGTGAGTTAAAGCTGTCAGTGGATGGCTGGATAAGGACGTGTAAAGCAGGATTAGTCCAGGTCTTAATAGGCTTGGTTAAACACATCCGCTGCTCAGGCTTTTGAGATGTCACTGACTCCCATTATCCTCTGACACGATTCACAGGCCCGCAGCTCTCAGTGACCCAGCTCTTCTGTCTGCACAGGAGGATAAATTCAGAAAAAAGAGAAACATTTACACTTTCATTAGTTAGACTACAGGTTCAAGTCAGCGAATGCATTGAAGATGGGATTTGCATTTTAACCGGCTCCTAGCAATCCACCTTGTAGGAGCAAAGCAAACTCCTTGTCAATGTGATCTACACCACTGCACCCAACAAAATGTGTCGTCTGCGTTTGAGCTTTGAGCGCTTGTGGTGGGGTCCCATGCTCAGTGCACCTCAGCTGATGGATTCAAACCCGGAACCCTCCGGTGTCTTAACCAATGGGCCACCACTAGCTTCCCGTTGTCAGATATGCACAATGTGTTTTAGTACTGGAGTTGTAGCTTACTCACCAAAATATATTTTGCTTCATTTATGCATGTTGTCTTTTTAAGGATAGATCTCTCCCATGCCGCTGCGTGTCTGGGCTTTTTTATAGAATGATTGATATAGAGGACGATGACTTCCCTGTTTGAGGAAGTTGGCACTTCTACATTCTTTATGTTTTACTTAAGGGGATTTTGGCATGCCTGAGAGAATTAACTTGGATAAATTTAATCAGCAGACAACCTATGTGGTCTGTGTTTAAGTCACATAACAGTAAGGCAAAACTTGTTTTTTTTTTCTCCTTTCTTTTACACAACCGTTTCTGCTCGTAAAATTCCCCCAACAAAAAGTTTTTTTTTTTCCCCAGGAGTTTTTGTCCACATCCCTCCTCTTTTGTCCCTCTTGTTTCCTGGCAGAGTTTACTCTATGCATTGCCATAATGGCCATGTTGCAACCGAAACCGTTGTGTGGTTCATGCCAAACAGAAGAATGAAAAGTCCAGATTGAGAATGCCGTGTGGTTGTACGTGAGGGTTAGTTTTGTAGGTAAAACCTGTTACACCTACAAATGTAGCCACTTGGTCAGAAAATAACAGCTCTGTCAGAGTTGCAACAGTGCCCACAGCCTAGCTGCCTGTCACTAAGGGCCATATCAGGCCATACCAGCAGCTTCCTGCTCCACAGACCAGTGGTTTGCCTCTACTTGGTCAAAACACAGTGCGCCACAAGCTGGGGCCTTTGCTGCATCGGGTAAATGAACTGTTGTTTTGACTGAACAGCCAGTAGAGGAGGTGGAAGAAGAAGACGAATCATGGATTTCTTGCACCACTAAAGAGAAAGACCTTTTTTTTGTCCCACACATTTGGACACAGACTGTTTGGCCATTGAATCAGCATCTGTCCTTGTACTTGTGTTGAATGTGGACATATTTTAGCTGATTCAGGAATTCATTCCTGGCCTTAAAATGTATCCTGCATGTGTGTGTTTTGACCACTGGAGTTGGGAGCTGGCGTGCCACACCCACTGATGTCATGTTTGCTCATGAGAAGAAAATTATGTTTTTAAAAAAGTAGTCAAATAAAATCATCTTGTATAAAATACTCACTTAAAAAAGTTAATTGTATAATTTCTATGACCTCGTAGAAATTACTAAAGGGAGCAAACTGTATATGCACTTTGGGGATTTTTTTTTTTTTTCCATGAAACTGAGTCAGTGTGGAGGATGTCAACTGAGGATACTGTCTTAACGGTTTTGATTTGAATTAATGGTTGTGTGTGGGAAATCCGTAAAGGCACATTCAAATGTGGTTTCAGATCCAGTCTCAGAAGACATTCATGGTCATCAGAGCGCCGGGTGTGTTAACATGTGATCACATTATTCTTACTGTGATGAATGCTGTCAGGACCCAAGTTCAACTTGGGGTGATGGGCAAGTATCAAAAGCGCACTTTTCTGGTGACATTTAAAAATAATTGAAAAGGAAGTAAGCCGGGGTTTATCAGTAGGGCAGCTGCAGACGCCTTGAATTATGTTGTTGATCTCCCCCTGATGGAGATGTCTTGTTTCCAGTCTGAGACATCGTTGAGAACAGTCGGAGTTGCGAGAAGGATCAGGGGTCGGACGTTCACGGCTGACCTCCTGTCTGCTGCCAAGTCATCCTATTTTGATCATATATGGCAAAAATGATGTTTTAGCTCCACTCGGTCTGTGTGCGTGTGTGTGAATGTGTTTAAGTGCCAGTGGATTACAAAACCATGGTGTGATAGTTATTGCTAAAATACTTTTGGCTGATACTTGTACACGCTTATACACTTAAGGATATTGTACATCAAGTATCTGTAACCTGGAGAATGTTTTTATTCTGTTGTGTTTTTGTCGGTGTTGTCGTCTCATGCACAATGGCCTCGCACGGTCAAATGATCACTTTGGGGAAAACGGGATACACTAAAAAAGTAGGAAATTACAATATCTGTCTTAATTTAAGTGAGCAAAATCTGACCCTTTTCCCCCTAAATATCACGATTAATTTAGTTTATTTTTGAGCAATATTCTTGTATAGAAGTTGTTTAAACAAAACAAAACAAAAAAAAAAAAAACAAGCTTATCATAAAGCTGGAGAGTTC
>JAFBJS010000980.1:108904-147322 GCA_016785265.1 Paraplagusia blochii
GCCCTTCTAGATTGGTGAAATTAATGTGTACATTATGTGCAGCACATGCCGTGGCATGTATGTTCAATCTACTGCTTGGGCACCCACGCACAGGCAGCAGATGCGGTGGCATTAGCACAAAGCAGCAGTGTTGTGCCCAGAACCAGACAACAATAGCGGCACATGTTGAAAAGCTGGGATGGAAATGAGAGCGAGAGAGGGCTGCTGGTTTAGTCCTCCGCTGTTTTTTTTGTGTGTTTGTCGTCTCAACCCGAGGACATGTTAGGAGAGTAAGGGGCACAAACGGGCCATTACAGTGAAGGTGATATCCACGCCTTGAGATTGACCACAGGATCTGTGTGTGTCCACAGTTGGTTAGGCAGCCTCGGACGGTCAAATGATCACTTTGGGGAAAACGGGATACACTAAGAAAGTAGGAAATTACAATATCTGTCTTAATTTAAGTGAGCTAAATCTGACCCTTTTCCCCCTAAACATCACAATTAATTTAGTTTGTTTTATTTGTGAGCCACATTCTTTAAGTTGTTTTTTTTTTTTTTTTTTTTAAGAAGAAAAACAAGATTGTCATAAAGCTGGAGAGTTCTAAATCTTTTTTGATTCAAATTACATTGACATTCCATAAGCAAAATGACATCACACTATGTTTGTCATTGTGGATACATTTTGTTCTTAAATATTTGGCAGTTGTTTGGTCTTTCTGAATGTTTTCTCTTAATTCCTAAGCCTTGTAAAGACCTACCTGCTAGTAAGTAATCGACTAGTGTTCAGCTAGATTGACCATGACCAACAATCATTGTCAAATCCAAATCAACACCATCATCCTGTCGATCAGTGCGAGTGTTTCACATCTTGGTTGTTTCATTTTTTTCATATTCTTGACTTTGCCAGAGCTCCATTAAGACCTGAGTTGTTGTTGTTTACTTTGGTGAGGCTTATGGTGAAGAGATAAACAGATAAAGCAAGAATGCTATTGTTTGTCATAAACTTAAGTTATCAGTTAAAAGCACGTTCTACATTGTTTTTTCTTCTTGAAGCCTCAACAAAAACAATATAAATTTTGTTTTGCCGACCTGGTGATCAAGGTTTTCTGAAGGTTTGCTGCATAAGAACCTATATTCGTTCAGGAACTCATTCCACTTCATCAAGTATGGCATTTTTAAAGTTTCTGAACTGAAGACAAACCAGCGTCTGAAGGAAACATTTCATAATTACTAGTTTTGTGACAATTTTTTTGGTTTGTTGCTGGAGAACCGTGTAATGTGTGATTGCAGCGATTTTATAATTTGGGATTACATGGTCTACATGAACATGTATCATTTTAGTGTTGTTGTTATTACCTGAGTACAAATACCTCACTTCACGTCTTCAGGTTGTCATTACAGACGTTATACACTACCACTTTCAGACTACATCAACATTTTTTTTTTGTCTGAGGCATCCGTTCTTTCGTAGGGTTATACATACATCTTACACTCGGCTCATATTGTTCACTACTGCAGACTTGGACACGTGCACGCACGTTTTTAATGGGGTCACGGCCGGTTCTCTGGAGATATGGGGGTGAGTGAGGGGAGATGGTGAGTGTCCCACATTACTGTTGCTACCCCAGAGTCTCCAGACAGGACAGAGACATTTGCCTTTTCCAACTTGCTGTCTTTTACTCATCCTTCTCTGCTGACAGGATACATTTTATTCCTGTTTACTCCCACCAGCTGCTGTGTTCTGTAAAGCCCACAATTTTCTCCTTCAGTCTAGAGAATTTTCAGACTTCCAGGTAGGCCAACAAGCTAGTTGTAAAGGAAAAACCCATTGACAAAAAAGATTTTTTGGCAGTTTACAGTTGGAAACATACAAGCCTCTGCACATTAAAAAGCACCTCAAAAATACTGCAGCTAACCTCATAATCTCTCATAAATATATATATATTTTTGTTCGCCCACACCACCAGAGCACTACAGTACTTGGCACATACTCGACAGTCAAACCACAAAGCCCTTCTAGATTGGTGAAATTAATGTGTACATTATGTGCAGCACATGCCGTGGCATGTATGTTCAATCTACTGCTTGGGCACCCACGCACAGGCAGCAGATGCGGTGGCATTAGCACAAAGCAGCAGTGTTGTGCCCAGAACCAGACAACAATAGCGGCACATGTTGAAAAGCTGGGATGGAAATGAGAGCGAGAGAGGGCTGCTGGTTTAGTCCTCCGCTGTTTTTTTTGTGTGTTTGTCGTCTCAACCCGAGGACATGTTAGGAGAGTAAGGGGCACAAACGGGCCATTACAGTGAAGGTGATATCCACGCCTTGAGATTGACCACAGGATCTGTGTGTGTCCACAGTTGGTTAGGCAGCTGGTGTGTGTGTGTGTGTATGTGTGTATGTGTAGCTCCGGGCTGCTCCGGCATAATCTCTTCGTGCTTCTCAAAGAAGCTGATTTCCGAGAGTATGGAAGTGAAAGCTCACAACTCACGCTATGTTGCAAATTGCCTTGTGACTTTGATTCACACACTTTTATCTCCGACCTCTTGTAACACCTATTGATAAGGTTAAACGGGCAAAGTAACTATCTGCATTCCATGTGCCAGCCACCACTGGTACAACGTATGGTTATGCCCCCCCCGACTCCCCCCCCAAAAAAAAACGGCTGATATTTGACTGTAAGCAGCATTACTTTGTCATAATTCTTTGTTTCAATGCATTTAAGTTGTTGAAGAAATGATGAGAAAAATCTTTTGACACTTCTCTCAGCAGTCCGTGCTTTAACAGCCATCTTACACAGAACGTAACTCTTGTGTTGTTCACGTCAGTCCTATGTGTCCATGCTGTTAATGCTATTTTATAAGATGTCAACTTATGTCCGTCCATTTTTATTCACTAATCCATAACTGGGTCGCGGGGGCAGCAGTCTCCACAACTGGCACACAAATCACATTGCATTATACTGTACCTTCCTTCAGGTGGTGAGCCCACTGTAATTCAACCGTCCTAACCGGTACTCAAACTTGCACAAGAGGTGAACCCCGGAGTTTCACACCAAAGTCAGAGACATTGCCTCTTGGCCAAATTGAAGGCCAGTTGCCAACTTATAAATGTTTAGTTTTGCAGACTAAATTTTAAAAAAATTGTTTTTATGTTACTTCAAACACACTTTTTTGGCCTAAGGATGATGTCAAAGGTGAAACGCATTAAAAATGCCAAATCTTCTCTGACATTTTAGAATTTTTCATCTATATCTCTAATTTTATTTTGTCTTATCATTCTACATTCTGGTCTTGAATAAACCGCCCTGCTGGTCAAACTTTGAAACTTATTCTGGCCCGTAAGCCATTTAATGCTGTCAAGACATTTACTCTACCTTTTAATCCATTGGCTCAGAAGACAAGAGTTCATGAACATCCATATGCAAACCAGAGCATGTTCTAAATTTCAACTTTTAGATTATCTTTTAAAAAAATCTGTTTGAATGCAAAAACTGTCTAGATACTAGTGGAAAGTGTGCACAGCCTCAGACCTGCTGCTGATACTGTAACACTGATGGTAGGGCAGTGTCAACAAAAACTGTCGCACTGAAACTGTGGCGTCTCATGTTCATCAGGTGTGTCCATGAGCTGACATCACTGCTGTTATATAAAGACCTTGTGGACACTAACCTGGCAACCCATGAAAAATTGCCGTTACTATTTACATATCGTTGACTATGAACTGCTTGTTCACAGTAAGTTTGGTTTTCAATGCACGTTTAACTGTTGAAAGTGCTCGGAACTCCCCTTTGTACTTTTTAAGGCTGAAGGTTTAGATTTTTGGCCAGGTCCCTAAATTTTTTTTTTTTAATTTTTGCAAACAAAAGACTGCCTGATATGAATATAACATTTAGCCAGGAGATGGCTTCAACAGAATTGGTGGTGCCCAGGGATGTCTATGAATTTACCTTTAACCTACAGCAGTATTAAATGAATTAGTATAAACATTATATTATAGTATAAAAACAGTTTGATAAAAGCAGTATTTATTATAATACAGTCAAATGAAATTATTTTGCCTTGAGATACTTTAGCCTCAAGATGACGAAAAATAAAGTCTGTCATGACAAATACCAGTTCTGGTCTCAGCACTGGTCTTGCCTGTGCCGTGCACTGTTAAGTTTGGACACGATCTGAGCTCACACTCCTGTGTGTCTACCTAGAACAAAAAGTGCCATCAATCTTCAAGCAGTGTGCGAGCTATTAAAAGGTGACCTCCTTTTTCTAGGTCGGTACCAAAAAAGAATGGATGGAGTCTAGTTATGAATATCCAAAATTCTCGACAGAGTGGGATGAGAATGGTGGGGCATAAATCTCGCCTGAGGGAGGCTAGGCTGGTGGGGGAGCTGGCGGGGAGGCTGCGATGAGAGGAAGGAGCGAGGTTTTGTCTGGAAGAGCTGGTGAGTGCATGGAAGTGGTTGTGGCTGGTGATAGTACAATCTTTCGAGGGAGGGAGGGAAGGACAGACGGAGAGAGGGAGAAAGAAGGCTAAGACAGAGGCTCACAGTGTGTTGTCTGGGGGTGGAGGGGTGGAGGGGCGACACGACAGTTAAGAGAACACAGTGGAGTGGAGATCTTGTGACAGGGGTCACGAGAAATAAATCAGACATAAAGCCCATCCTCTCTGCAGCAGCAGTCTGCCCTCACTGCAGGATTCTACCAGCGCTCCGTACAGAGGACACTCCTCTGTACACTGGAAAACGAATCAATTAATACCTATTCAGTTGACCTCAGCCACAGTAGCAACATGGCATGATGTGCGGAGTTATAACAACTGCAGAGGAATAAAGTTGATGAAGATTAAGAATAGACCAGTGAAGCTAGATTGAGGAAGGAAGTAGAGATTTGCGAACAACAGTATGGTATTATGCCTAGAAAGAGTACCACAGATGCAATATTTGCCTTGAGGATGTTGATGGAGGAGTACAGAGAAGGTCAGAAGGAGCTGCATTGTGTATGAGGAATGAGGAAGTCGGGAGTGGCAGAGAAGTATGTTAGATTGGTGTGGGACATGTATGAGTGAGTGTATAAGTGCGGTAAGGTGTGCTGCTGCAAGGACAAAAGACTTTAAGCTAGATGAGACTAGGTGACACTGCATCAAGGGTTAGCCCCGAGCCCCTTCTTGTTTGCTTCTGTGTTGGACAGCGTGACAGATAAGGTAAGACAGGAGTTTACTTGTCCATGATGTTTGCAGATCTGTGATCTGCAGTGATAGTAGGCAACAACTAGAAGAGAACCTGGAGAGGTGGAGGTTTGGACTAGAAAGAAGAGGAATTCAAGGTCAGTCTTAGCAAGACTAAGTATATGTGTGTGAATGAAAGAGATGCAGTGGAATGGTGAGGTTAGAAGGAGCAGAGGTGGAGAAGGTGCAAGAGTTTAGGGACCGAAGATCAACTGTTGAGAGCAGTGGAGACTGTGGGAGAGAGGAGAAGAATAGAGTTCAAGCAGGATGGAACAGCTGGAGAAAAGTGGAGTGATCTGTGATAGAAGAGAGTCAGCTAAGGTGAAGGGAAAGGTTTACAGGACAGTTGTGAGACCAGCCATGATGGATGGATTAGTGACACTACCATTAGGCAGTAGGCGGAGTTGAAGATGCTGAGATTCTCTTTAGGAGAGACAAGGATGGACAGGATCAGGAATGAGATCAATAGAGGGACAACACAGACAAGAAGATTTGGAGAAAAAGCTGGAAAAGACAGATTGAGATGGTTTGGACATGTTCAGAGGAGGGACAGTGGATACATTGGTAGGTGAATGATCCTAGAGATGGAGCTACCATGTAGGAAACAAAGAGGAGATTGATGGATGCAGTGATGGAGGACATGGAGGTAGTTGGAGCCACAGTAGTAGAGAACAGGAGGAGATGGAAATTTTGTGGCTGTGACAACACTTGAAAAAGGGATAAGCTGAAAGGAGAAGAAAAAGTTAAGCTACCTTACCTACCTTTCTGCACAGTGGTAACCTTTATTTCCCATTATGTGCTGATCATCTATGGTTTTAATTTATTAATTAGTTAATCGAATTGTATTAATAACAGTCCATCCTTCATCTAGACGTCTTTTTTAATATTTCCCTAAATTGTTGGCAAATGACAAAAGTTTGAGCTAAAAGAAACAAACAGTAAATCAAGTTGTCAAATAAACTAAATTGATTTCATATGCCTGCATATGATTTAAAAATCTAAATGTTCAAAGACAATGTCGTCCTAAACATTATGCAATGGGCAGTCAATCTGTCTGTCTTTCTCAGGTGTCCTGCTCATCTTTTGGTTTTCCAGTCCCCTGCAATATTATGACCATTTTCTACACATATACGAAAAATGACTATTGTAAATTCTCGTCCAAACTTTCCTTCCCTAATTATCGTTATCTGAGAAGTCAAGTCACTTCTTTTGTGCTGAACTGAAAGATAAAGAGCACAGAGCCAGCCCAGGGGCCTCGACAGTTATATTTATTGTCTTCTAGGAGAGAGGGAGAACAGGCCAGGTTAGGATGGGTTTACAGAAGAGAAAGGGAGACAAGTGAAGAACAATGGGAAAAAAAATAGAGAATAACCCACAGGAACTAAAAAAGAGAGGGAGACAGAGGAAGAGGTTGCCATGGTAACAGAAATATGGCTGCTCTTCAAAAACCTTGGATGTAGGTGGTGGTGAGATGAGTTACATTTTGTTTTTTTCATTTTTTTTTTTTTACAGTAGTCATGGATGTGCTGCTGCATTCTCCTGTTATAACGGCAGACAGAGTGATGCTGTGTTTGCAACCAGAAAACTCTGCCATACATTTTTCTTGCACTTATATCTTCAAGACCTACTGTATTCGTCAAATCATCTTTACCTTCAAACGTGTGTCATTCATCTCTTGAGCCATTTAAGCTATAGAGAAATCCATTAAAAAATGCCATCAATAGCGTTTAACCTGATTCCTGAAACAGCCAATGTAGGCCAAGCAAATCACTAGAGATATTCACCATGTATCTTTTCTTAACCCAATATAATACTACCCACTCAACAACTTTTTATGTATATTTTTGGTCACATAAGTCATTATATAACCTAAATAGCTCAGGTTAATCACTAGAGACTCGAGTTACTTCTGTCTTCTGGATTTTTTTTAATGACTACCAAAATGCATGTGCTCAAATACATTTTATTGATACTGTTTTTTTAAATTGTGAATCTGAAATATATTCATAAATCTTCTGCTTGTCCGTTTTTGGGTCGCAGGGGCAGCGGGTGCCACCCAAATCACATTGCACCATATTGCGAGCCTTCCTGTGGGTGGTGACACACTGGACGTTTTGTGGGTTGGGACAGTGCTATGATCAGAGCACCTCAGTGGCAACCTGGACACCAGGTGTTGGACTCCAACCTGTTGACCCAAGTCTTCCTTAACCACTAGGCCACCACTGCCGACATATTTATCCAATAAGTTATTATTGATTTCTTGATTGGCATGGTTGAAACATCTTTAATACATTTTTGTTGGTCATTGTTGGATTCATAATCTAATTAAATCCTGAGGTACTCAAGAGATTTTTTCACCCCATCTGTCCGTTCAAACTTGGAAACCTGACACCACATGGAATATTCCAATATCTAGATATGGACTGGGGGCAAGGAATGGAGAACCACTGAAGGAATGCAGCCTCCTGACAATAACCCCAGCCCTCACCCTTCAGCACAGGCAGTTTGAGTTTACTGACCAAATTATCCTTATTGGATTACCTTGAATCTTTCCACCCATTTGACTTTACTGTGTTTTTCTTCCAGGAAATACGTTTTTTTTTTTTTTTTTTTTTTTTTTTTTTCAAAAAACACATCTAAAATCCCTTTAAAAATTTTTTTTTAACATCTAAAATCCCTGTAAAAAGATTTATTTATCTATAAAAACAGATTTACAATCTTGACCTCTTGTGTTGGTCTCACTGTAAGTTCACTCTGGTTGTGTCTGTCTGCCATTCTAGCGATTCATGATTGAACCGTATCCCTTATAGCTGTTAGTGAAACTGTTGCTTGGAATATTTAATAGTGGAAATTATTGGTCCCTACTCGACACACCACATCACAGCTCTGCACAGGGATTTAAACTGGCTATCCTTCTATGCTTTTGCCTCTAGGATGTGGGCCACTCTTTCTCAAACTGTATGTCAGCTGAGATGCATCAAGACTGTGTGAGAGTACACAGATTCATGTCAAAACTATGTTTAGGTTTGAATCTGAAAATGACCTGATTGGACGGGACGCTCAAGGTAGCGCTTTGACATAAGTATATTATTATCTTGTTTGGGGATGATCGGGTAGTGGTGGCCTAGTGGTTAAGGAACCGGACTTGGGTCCGCAGGGTTCCAGGTTTGAATTAATCAACTTCCAAGTTACTACTAAGGTCCACTGAGCATGGCATCGTCTCCACTCACTTTTGGGGGCAGTGGTGGCCTAGTGGTTAAGTAACCAGACTTGGTTCCGGAGGGTTCCAGGTTCGAAACCACCAACTGCCAGGTTACCACTAAGGTCCACTGAGTATGGCACTCTCACTGCTCCCCAGGCGCTCAAAAAGCTTCCCACTGTTCACTTAGGTTATGGGTTACAGGGCGGTTACACACACAGGTTGAATTTTGCTGTGTGCAGTGGTGTTGATCATAATGTCACAATGATAATGAGTGTCACCCGGGACACCATCGTTTACTCAATCTTCACTGTGCGACTTTTTCCAATCACGGCATCCATTTGATGCTTACGCCGTACATTGTACTGTACAGTTCACAGAACACAATTCATGTTCTTGCACTGTACAATCTGATGCTCTGATTGAACTGCTCAAACTGTTTGTCCATACACAGCAAGTATGACTCCTCTAACAGCTATGTCTAGTGTCTTCCAAATGTAGAAAATGGAGAAGTAGCCGGTAGTGTATGGACAAGGACACAGTGTTCTGTCTATTCTGCAATGGTGCTTATTTGTTTCGTTCCCATGTGGCAGGTTGAGATTCATATGGTAGGTTGGTCTGCAGGATTTCTAACATGTTTGATTTTTATCGTAGTTTGAGTTGGTCAGAAGGTTAATGCACGCAACTAAGAAATTGTGGCAAAAACTAGCTCGTAGTTGCCCAGTGTGTGTCCTAGTTTAAGAGGTTAAAGTTTTTGGATACATTGAAATCACATAATAAATATTTAGCCACATAAACTCAACATTTTTCACCCGCTTATCCAACTACCGGATCAAGGTCAGCAGTATCCCTGACCAACCAGATCACATTTAACCGCACTGTACCTTCCTGCCACAACTGGAATCTAAACCTGCCCAGGAGGTGAACCTTGGGATTTTACACCAATGACAGAGACATTAACTCTGGCCCGAAGTGAAGGCCTACACTGGACATTACCTCAAATGATAATAATATTGAAACACTTTTATTTTACTCCATCATGGACGTGCTGGGCTATTGATGCAGTGAGGGAGGACATGGAGGTAGTTGGAGTTGGAGTCAAAGATACAGAGGACAGGGGTAGAGGGAAAAAGTTGACTGGCTGTGGCAACCCCTGACAAAGGGACATAGTGGGCATTCCTCATCTACTTAAAGACCCCTTTGCTGTATTCTTAATAAAAAACAATTCCAATTTTGTCCATGAGGAGTGTCAAAAGTATGATTTGTCTCACCCACTAAAATCAACAAGTCTAACCCCTGAGTATTGTAAGCCAGGGAACTGTTGAGTATTTTGTAATTTAGTTACTTATAACGTTTATGTATGGTGAATATTCAGCATCTTATAAATGTTTTCTCTATGCTCTGCCTTTCATGTTGTGTTTCAGGTACGGGAGAAAGTGGCAAAAGCACCTTCATTAAACAGATGAGGATCATCCACGGAGCAGGATATTCAGACGAAGATAAGAGGGGCTTCATCCGGCTGGTTTACCAGAACATCTTCACGTCCATGCAGGCCATGATCCGAGCCACTGAGACACTCAAGATCCCATACAAATATGAGCAGAACCGGGTAAGCCCAAATGTAACATTACACTAAGCTGTATTATTTTAGTGGGTATATTGGATACATGTAAATGCTTTTAGTTTGTAGTAAAGCAAGCACGAATTAATCAACAGACTATTTTGATTAATTTTTCTATTATAGTTTCTGTAATCTATTTTAATGGTTATATAGCTAGAATAACCGGGTTAGTTGTGAGCTTAAGGTATATGGATATTTAACTTCATCTTTATGTACTACACATGCAGTACGATACATTTTGTAGTATAGTTTTTGGGTTATTACTTAATTGGTCAGTCGTGATTGTTTTGACTCACTCTTCTTCCACCCCCTGCGTCTTTGTCTCCCAAGTCCCACGCCAGTCTCGTGAAGGATGTGGACATTGAGAAAATCAGCAATTTTGACCATCCCTACATCGCAGCTATCAAAAGCCTGTGGGCCGACCCAGGGATCCAGGAAGCCTACGACCGCCGCAGAGAATATCAACTGTCCGACTCCACTAAATAGTACGTCTTTCTGTTGAGCAAAGTAAATGATACCAATGTGTTTGTGTACCAATATTGGACATATTGTTTCTAAAACCCCATGGGGGGTTTTTTGGTATATTTTTGACAAGGAAAAACTTTTTATGTATATAATCACCTTTAAAGAAAAGACAAATCCTTGTGGAGCATCTTCATGTAAGTTAAATATATAATGATATTTCTTTTCTGACTTACACTGTCAGTGATAGCAATGCACACGTGTCAAACGGCTAGATATGTCCTAACAAAGGGATGTCGGCAAATTGTATAAAATGCACCAATAAGACAAAAACCGGAAGACCTGGATTAAAGGATAGAAGACATTTTAAGACTTGTCCTGATGTATTTGTAATTGTTCTACTATAGTGACAAAAAGGGCTGGGAATTATTTTGCTTTGACAAACAGACGTCATATCTCCTGGCTCAGTTTGCTCAAAACACATATCCATCTATAAAAATAGATGCAAATATGATAGGCATCGGGTGAAAACAAAAGTCATAGCATCTATTGAGTTTATCTTTTTAATGACTTTAACAATTAAACATGACCACAAAGTGTGTTTACATCATTATTTTCCATTGTTGCCGTATTGATCTATCACTGTTATATATAATTGTTTTGACTCTGTGGCCACAGCTTTGACTTCATTTTAACCATTGTTGTTAACAAACTGCTGTTGGCAAAAAAAACAGTCCGCAGTTCCGTGTCACGCTAACAATGTTTTGACTGTAGTTAAATTTCAAGTCTGAGTGTCAACAAATAGGACTTTACCACAGACCAGAGTAAATTGCTAAGGTGTGCACCCTTTGTAGTCCTGTCTTACTCTGAGGCCAATTTGTCTGCTTCCTGTTCTGCGGTTGTGTACTTGCCAGGCTGGACGTGTTTACCGCCCCCTGGTTGTGGAATTTGCATACTACAACAGCAGTGATTTTTTTTTTTATTATTAGCTGGATATTTGTGCTGGAGTTAATGAAATGTGAAAAATATCATTATCCATCCTGTTGATTTTATTATCTATTTCTTTTTACCTTAGCAATATTACTTTAGACCGGGTGACCAGAGAAGCATGTGTTCCCACCTATTTATTTTATCAGCATAATTCTTTTTTTGTATTATGTTTAAAATAGGTAAAGAACAATTTTAGGTTAATATGGTCAATGAGAATACAGTCCTAGTGCAGTATTATTGACATCAATGCGCCCTGTGCAGCTGCATCTGCTGCTGAAGTCAGTAATCACACTTCACTCTGCGCCATGATGCTTACACCACGCTATCACACCCATTTGTCCATTGAGAGGAGATTCAAGTTTCAAAGTTAATTGGTGAGTGTTGGTTAAAGTGGTGACACACACTGGCCTGTTTCTAAGATTTGGCCTTTTTTCTAGAAAGTCTCTCCGTCAGGATTGATCCACTCTTCCTGGAATGGCAGAGGGGGTTGGGGTAATTGCCTGTCACGCTTTATGTAACTGTTTTCCTGTCTTGTTTTTTTTTCTCTCTCTCTCTTTCTCTCTTTGTCCTTCTCCACTGGCCTGCCTTGTAGCTATCTTTCCGATCTGGATCGTATCGCCGATCCCAACTATCTTCCCACGCAGCAGGATGTGCTCAGGGTGCGCATCCCCACTACAGGAATCATAGAGTATCCCTTCGACTTGCAAAGCATCATCTTCAGGTAGACCCGTTTTGTCTCTCCGTGAATTCCTAAGTTAGTTCAGATTTTTTTTTCCCATACTTTAGAGTCGAACACCTTTTCTGTTCCCTACTTGTAACATTAATCTAGAATCCTTAAATGTTATTCCCATTACCGCCCCCTTCCTAACATACCGCTTTTAGCAAAACCCCCTAACAAACATTAAGTTCTACATTCTTGTGCTTGGTGTGTAAGTGGGTCACCTCCTCTCCTTCCTGCTCCTCGTCCTCCTCCTCTCCACTCCTCTCTACGCCTGGCAGACGAAATGAGGTCGTCCTCTCTGGTGAAGGAATTTTATTTTGGGCAGAAGGTCCTGCAGGGCCTATATTGGCCCCCAGGTCTCTGCGGACCACATTGGACTGGGCCACCAACAGGGGGCACACTTTCTTTGTAATAACTGCAATCTATATTTTGAAAGACCACATTGTTGCTTCGTCTAAAAAATTTTTTTTCGCGACGGGATAAAAATACTTTTGTTTTAAATATTCCCAGTGCCAAACAAGAGCCTTGTTTAGAAGAAGAGTTTTTTTCACAAAATGACTTTACCTAATGAAGCAAAGACATCAGTTATTTTGTGTTAGTTGTCTCTGCTGTGAACCTAATGGAAAGACACTTGTTTTATTTACCTTGGGTTCTACTTGTAGTATTTGATTTAAGACCTGTTACCCATCTTTCTTTTGAGTCTATTTCTGATACTCAGGATTTGTATTATTGGTCATCAAGAAATCCCACGCCTAAGCCCAAATGCCCAGCTTAACTTTGTTTGACATGCCATAAACATTATCACCCCAGTGATTGGCAGTGGGATCAAACCATAATAAGTTCAAAACGTAATAGTGGAAGAGCCCATGTGTTTTCTTCAAGTGTTGTTGGTTATTTTTGTTCCCACACACTGAGAATAAAAGAAGTCAACTGGCCCCTGAGGCAGATCTCTTAGGATACTTTACACCAGGGGTGCCGCTGGGATTGGATCTTTTTTTTGTCTTTCGAGCTGCTTTTCAAATGTCCATTCTGAAGTGATCTACCTAGATTGTAAACTCTAATTATATGTACACATAAAACTAGATATCTTTTATTCTAAATAATGTTATGTTATACTGTCTCAATACCCATATGATTCTCACTTTAATCCAGTGAATAGCATCTAACAATTATATCTTTAGTTTTTTTAGTTTAAGGATCTACCAGCACTACTCTTGTAGATCTACCTCTGCTCTACACTGGCTCCATATGTGATCAGATGATTTAAGGCTCAGTTTGACATTCAACGCGGAATTTTCTATCACGAAACCAACATTAAAATATGTCCTAAAAAGTCTTATCTGATCTTTTCAGTCTTTGAACAGCTGATAACTGCACAATTAACATTTTATGTCGTCTTTTTCTTCTGCTTGTGCAGTTTTTTTTTTTTTCCTAATAATTTATATATATATTATTTATAATAATTATATATTTTTTTTCTCTCATTTTTACTGACAGGATGGTGGACGTGGGAGGCCAGAGGTCTGAGAGGAGAAAGTGGATTCACTGTTTTGAGAACGTCACCTCAATTATGTTCCTGGTGGCACTGAGTGAATACGACCAGGTCCTGGTGGAGTCGGACAATGAGGTAAGTAGGGAAAAAACCAGAACTTCACATTCATCCATACATCCAGCTTCATTTACGAAGGCAGCAGTCTCCAAGATCTCAACCCAAATCACACTACACCTTCCCAATTCCTGTAGAACCTTCCATTGGAAGGTACTAAGCACCCTAACTGGGATTGGATCTTGAGCATGAGGTGAAACCTGGGGTTTCACAGCAATCACAGAGACCATTGAAATCAAATGAAAATACTGGATCAGCCAGGAAGTTTGGATTTTTTTTAATGATCTTCTCTTTGCCCTTGTTTCACCAGAACCGCATGGAGGAGAGTAAAGCTCTGTTCAGGACGATCATCACTTACCCATGGTTTCAAAACTCCTCGGTCATTCTCTTCCTCAACAAGAAGGACTTGCTGGAGGAGAAGATCTGTTACTCACACCTGGTGGACTATTTCCCTGAATTCGATGGTGAGAGGATGCATTTTATTGTTTTGTTGCGGGTATTTTTTATTTTTTTTGTGACTGTTCAAGACAATTGTCTAATTAGAACTGAGCCAACACTTTTTCTTAGCTTATCCAAGCTGTGTTGACAATCCTGCTGTCATATTGCTCAGTTGCATGATCTTTTATAAAAAAAAAAGTTTCACAAATCAAAGTTCAATCGATTTAACATAATTATTATTGTGACAGTTTAAATGTTCCTAATGGACAGACGTGGCCATTTCTCCGTCCCGTCTCCAGGTCCTCAGAGAGATGCTCAGGCAGCGCGGGAGTTCATCCTCAAGATGTTTGTGGACTTGAACCCAGACAGCGACAAGATCATCTACTCTCACTTCACCTGTGCCACGGACACTGAGAACATCCGCTTTGTGTTTGCAGCCGTCAAGGACACCATCCTGCAGCTCAACCTCAAAGAGTACAACCTTGTGTGAGGGCTCACCTACAACTTGACATCTTCTCCCCTCCACTCCACTATTGCGCCCCCTCCCGCTCAGTGGAGAGAGGTGCACTTTGGCTCCACCCTGCATTTCCAGACACACATACATCACGCCTGAACACACAGACACACATGCGCCCCAGAAGAGGACCCTGCTTTCTCCGCCAGGTTGAGCTCACTCACAGAATCCTTTCTTTGGCAATTCGCTCCCCTGCCTTTCCACCAAAGCTCATCCTCATCCTCCTCTTCTTCTTCTTCTCCGTCTTCACTTGGCAGCTTGTCGTGTCAGAAAATTCCCGCTCCCTTCAAAGCTGCTCCAAATGTCAGGTTTGATCCTGTCTGCTGGCTGGGTCTCTCTTCTTCTGGCACTTGAATTCTTATTTGGTCTGTACAGCAATGGACGGGACTGGTGTCTGTGTGTGTGGGCAGGCACCTGTGTCTGTGTGTCCTCTCGGGGGGGGCGGGAGAGAATAATTCAACAAGGAGCTGATTGAGAGACATTGAAATCCTTGGACCCTGCAACTCTCACCCTCAGCCGGTGCAAGATCAGATCCTCTTTCGTCTCCTTCATGAGCTTTTCAAAGAGGCAGAAGGAAGTGCACACTGAACCTCCTGAGAACACCTGCAAACTGGTGGCTGCATGCTGAAGATGCGTCAGAGTGACTTGGACAGAATGTGAGGGTGCACGCAGATCATGAGGGGATGGGTCTGAGGATGGTGTCTCCTCCTGGCTTCTATGAATGTACCCACCAGTGTGACAACCGCAATCGCAAGAAAAAAAAAAGTATATATATTATGAAGTAAATGCATACATTAAAAATAACATGACAAAAAAGCACGAGGGCAAGACATTAGCTAATCAAAATCAATTGCTGAGGTTTTATAAATGTTTTTAACAATAGGAATTTGTTGCTACTTCTATTAAACTGATAATGGTTTAATGGAGCAGGGAGGGGTAATGGTGTAAAAATCGAATAACAAAAAAGTTTTAAACTCAAATAAGACATCTCTAAAGCCCGCCACAGATAAACTTGACCTAAAGAACCTTGTTCGATTTCTGTATTCCTATGTTTCAGTTAATCACATGACTTCCCTCCTCCAGACGTGCTCTTCAAGGGTCTTCCATATGACCCATGTGTCTGAATCTACTGACAAAAAAAAAAACTTTTCACACACTTTTCATATTTTGTTTAAGCTCTACTTCTGTCTCAAACCTAAAAAAAACCCAACAAACTACAGGTGTAAACACACTTAACAACACTTTGTGCAGGTCGGATACTCTGGTTTTTGAGTCAGGCTGCTTTGATTGGTGGAAATAGATTAACGCAAGGCATGTGATATGAGGGGTTCACGGACGCCCAAAGGCGCACAACTGCAGTTTGGGTGCTTGTTACGGCAGGATAAAAATCAACACGCCATCCCACTAAATACGTGAGCTTTGACAAAAGACTTTATATAAGAATTGGACGTAGCCTGAACTGCAAAGTGACACCCGGGAGAAACAAGACCACTCCATTGGTCTCGGAAGTCACTTCCGTAAAAAATATGGGCTAGCTGTCTCTTGGTTTTCAACATCTGTTTTGGTGAAGAATTTATGGCCTTGAAGCTCATCACTTTAAGCTGTTCTTCACAGGCACCAAAGTGGATAATTAGCATGTAGTTTCAGGAGTTGGTGCAGTTTTCACAGCCCGTGCTTTCCCTCAGGCCCCGTGACTGATCTGCATTTGTGCCTGCGACGCGAGTAAAGACAAGTGAGCTGCAGTCACTGATCAGCTTCTTTAATTGCGTCAAATATGTCGGCAAAACATTAGCTATCTGCTGATGTGCCATCATCTGTCATGATTTATTTGTAATTTTCCTCTAAATGGGATCATATATTACAAACTGACATAAAAGATTACTAAAGACAATCTTAAGTACAGACCTAGCCTTTTTTTTTTTTTTAATCAAGTTCAACTTAAGAGACGTGAAGTGTTTTTGCCGTTTGACTACGTCCAATTTTAACATTCGGTCTACGAGTAAATTCTGTGGTAATCTCTCTTGTGACATCACATTGTTGCCACTCAGCCATCCAATCAGACTCTTTCTGATGGTCGTCCATTACATCGGGGTATGTTCCCTTTTATGTTTTTATTAAACTGTATAGTCACTTTGTTTATAGCTATATTTAAAAAAAAAAAAAAAAAAGATGCTTGCTGTTGAGTGGTGAGAGGAATGAGGTGAGGCTACGAGCCTTTCACGACACACTCCTTTTAAAAACACACTCAGACATCCGCTAATGTTTGTGTATATTTGTTTGTAAATACATATACACAAAACACTCCTGTACAAATGAGAAGGAAAAATGCTCTGTGGTACAACATCTTTGGCAAAAAAAAAATCGAAAAAACTATCAACTTGTTTCTTTAGCACAGTTTTTGTTTCTTATGGATTTATGGTAGTGTTGATACTGTGATTATGGAACTTTGTTGACTTGATTATTAGAACTACAACTACAGTGGAGCGGTGCTGAGGAGAAAGTACTCAGCAGAGAACATGGTTCTTCCTGACCAGCCACTACTGCAGCAGCTCCGCCTCCACTAACGTCTAACTGGGGCTGGTAGTTAAAAAGAAAAATAATAATAATCTTCACAGTATGGCGACAAGATGATTTTAAGAGTAATTAAAGATTTGTTTTGTTTTTTTTTTTATTTATCTAATTTATGGACCAGGTTTGAAGGTGTTATTAATTTGACTGCTTTTTGATTCTGTCATGTCTAAGCGCTCCTCGTCTCTCAAACTGGAGCCTACTTGAGTCTGAACTGCTGTAAACGAAAAAAAAAAAGCAAAACACAAAAAAAGAATGTCTGGTATAGTAAGGACTTTTATCTCTGCTTTCTATCTCTTCAGTTGTACCCGCCATCGCACCTCCATCTGTTTATAATACTTTCTTGGTTTCTACTTGTTTGGTTTTTAGGCAAAAAAAAAGAAATCAGTTTATAGATGCAGCGCTGTAAGTCATACCTAGATAACTGTACAGTACCAAACGAAGGTGGACTGTTTGTTCGTAATTTTTAATTTTTTTTTTTTTTTTTTGGACCTGCCCATCTATTTTTTTCCCATTAATTTCCATTTCTTGAGGCTGGCTTTGATTAGTTGCAGTGAAATGCAGATACTCTTTTGGGAGGTCATTGAGCTTTTTCTACGGTGACTTTTCCTTCATCTTCATTAAGGGCTATCACAGTGACATCAGGCATCAGACAGTGGGGAGTGGAGAACAGTGACCACAGTGAACCCAGTCATCCATTATGTGTTCTTTCTACATGAAGGTTACTGCAAGATCTATAGGCAGGTATTAATGCAAATATACAGTAAGGTGTGTTTTTATGTGCGTGTGAGTGCGAGTAGACGGAGAGTTTACTAACATTTAGAAATGTTTTCACCGTACTTTGCCGTTTGGTAAATTTTGTGGTTCCCAGTTTCTGTCTGTTTTGACTTCTACAACTTCCAGACTTGTTTCTCGCTGGTATCACAGTGTTAACTGGTTGGGCCTAAGGACACTACTTTCCAGACAAGTATTGCAGGCTGGCTTCCTCCTACCCGCCCTTCTTTAAAGTATTTAAACTGTACATCATGGCCAAGAATTATGAGGTGTTTTGTTTGATTGAAGCTCTGTACACATTTCTGTTGTGCTTCTGAGCTTTTTTAATTTGGAGGAATAGTTTTGTTCCCTTCAGCCGCTCCTAGTCAGTATGTGTTATTGACATCTGTTTGTTTAATCATTGTAGGAGTTTTGCTTGGAGGGAGGTGACACTAAAGTGTTCATCTTTATCAGCCAGGGTTTTTTGCAACAGTCATGTTCGACAGAACTCCGAGCCAATAAACAATCTACAGTTTTCGGCTGGTGCACACAACCAAGTGTTTCTGTTGAACACAAACCAACAATGTCGACCTCCATGGTGACTTGTCTTTGAAACTGACCAGAATCAGACTTTCAACACTACATTAATGGCGTTGAAACCATTTCTAAAAACACCAATGTGGACCTGATCTGCCAATTTTCTTTGGTCTGCTTAAGGAAAAAACACTAAATGCTTATGGAAAAAGCAGACTGCCAAGTCTCTCAAAGTTGACCTGGATGCCAGTATTTGAGCATCATGAAGATGCTAGTACAACTACCCAAGTATATATACAGTATATCCGTCCTTGTGTTGAGACTTTACTTGACTGTTTCATAATGATTTGAAGAAAGATGAAACTATATTGTATTTGGAAACTTGACACTACAACTCTGGCACATGGTTAAAGGGCTGAGTGGCCTTAGGCGTAGCTTATAGATTTTTTTAAGCATTCTGTCATCTCTGTCTAGAGCAGGAATAAAGGCAACCCCCCGGTCCCTATTTTATCATTTAATTACCCGTATGTTCTTGAGAATCTGGCTAAGAAATGACTGGATGCTGCAGTTTTTTTAATTTATTTCCTTGACTATTTTCAGACAGTGTCAGATTGTGCTCTGTGACCACTAGGTGGCCAGAGATTGCCCATCCTTTGGTGCAAAATTGAATCCTTCAAACGTCACTAAGAAGTCAGTGCATATTTAGAAGAAAAACTAAGCTTGTTTCTCATTCTCGTCTTTGTTGAATCATTTTCTGTGCATTTTACAACATTCTATAACACTTTCTTAGGACCATGTCATTTGCTTTCTTTCCTCACTTAAGGTCAGTTGTGAAGCAATGTATAAAAAAAAAAGATTTTATTTACCCGCCTCCTTGGTTTTTGTATGTAAACCAATTGTAAATTATGTATTATACTGTGTGCCAACCCCACTCTGATCTAAAGCCTGTCTCTCTCTCTCCCCCTCTCTCTCTCTTTCTCTCTCTGTTTTCTCCCTCCCTCAATCTCTCTCTAAGTGCCAACGCGTGGTCCACATCTATTGGACCACCACCCGAAATGGTCCCATTTATAAAGAGAACCCAGACAAAAGCAGACACTAAAAAGATAGATGATTGATGACACAAAAATACTTTATTCTGTACTTAAAGATTAAAGATTTGAGAAGATAATTTGCTGTTTCTATTTCTTTTCTTTTTAAAAAAAAAAAGAAACTAATGACAATTGCATGTGCTATTTTTTTTGTGTTATAAGCGAGGGCTTGAAGCTGAAGCAGAGCCCTTGACGAAGCAGGCGAGGGGAGGGTCAAGGGGGTCCATTGAGTCAGTCGCCGTTTATTGATTTACATAACTCTTGCCATATTTTTTTTTTAACTGTGTGACATGTATTTGTTTCAACCACTGTTGCCTGATCCTCATTCGAACATGAACATGACTTATGATCATTATCGCCTTCTAAGAGAGAAACATAATGTCAAGGTATCTGTTTTAAATTGAAATAAATTTGTTCCTATACTTCCTGATGGTGTGGCGTTGTCGTTATGTCTAAGGCAGCCAGCAATATTTCATCATGTGCATCAGTGGTATCATGGCATATTCAAAACAAGTATCTGCAGTGGGGACGGAAGGTATTGAGACTCTTTTGAATTTCTCACTTTTTGTTTCATTGCAGCCATTTGCTAAAATCAAAAAAGTTGATTTCTCATTAATGTACAATCAGCACCCCATCTTGAGCAAATAAACAGAAATGAAGACATTTTTGCAAATTTATTTTAAAAAGAAAAACAAAAATTTCACATGGTCTTAAGTATCTAGACCAGGCACGGGCAAGCTTTTTAGATAAATAGATAGATGCTGCTGGAACCGGGAAATTACGGTTCCAGCAGCAGAACAGCAACAAACAAGAGTTATACACAAGAAGTACAAAGAAGACCATTACAATAGGAACAATATTGCTGGGGTTGACATATGTACAACCAGAACAGTGGATGTTAGTAGTTAAGGTTAGTACTATACATACACCTAAAAGGAAGGTTAATGCTAGTAGTGTTAGTAGCTTAAGTGGTAGTCACTGCTGTTGAGTAGTCACAATCTCAGTTGTAATTGTTACCATATTTCATTATGATAATGACAATATAACGTTTTGACTCGCGGGCCACAATTGGTCCTAAAATTGGACACAGGGGCCGAGTCCAGTGCAAAAAGATGGATCATATGTTTAAACTAAGATAAGTGGTAGGTAAAAGTCATGTATATAACCTTAAATCCTACATTCATAATACCCTTTATGACGTCGTCCACTGTGGAAATACAGTATTGCAGGGAAAATGGTGAAGTATAATAATAATATAAATTAATTATTTAATATGGAGAAGGTTGGCGAGCCGCATCAAAAAGATCAACAGGCTGCATCTGGCCCCCGGGCTTTAGTTTGTCCATGCTTGATCTAGACCCTTTGCTCAGTTTTAAGTAGAAGCATCCTTTTGAGCTAGTACAGCCATGTTTTTCACACCTGGACTCATCGGCGTAGCCATGGGTGGGTCTGGTCCCGCCCACTTGTCTGTCAGGCCCGCCCCATCCAATGAGAGAGCTGACCATGTCATAACAATGGATGTTCATTATCAAACTTAGGCTATAATACTTTGGGGTTAGGCCCCACCCATTTTACGGGTTCTGGCTACGCCCGTGCCTGGACTTGGGGATCCTCTGCCATTCTTTTTTGTAGATCCTCTCCAGTTCCATCAGGTTGGATGGTGAATGTTGGTGGACAGCCGTCTTTCCAGAGATGCTGTATTACATAGGTGTCAAACTCTGGCCCAGGGGCAAATCTGGCCTGCAGTGTGATTATTTTTGGCCTGCGAGATGAACTACAATGTGTACTAGAGTTGGCCCACTTCCATGCTGTCTAAATTTGTACTATTAATAATTCATGCTTTTTGTTAAAGCACATACAATTTTTTCTATAAAGAAAGATTTACATTGAAAATGATCTGAAAAGACAACAAAGACATCGAATAAGAAACAAATACCAATGATATGTGAATTTTTTTCTATTACAATTTCTCTTGTGTTGATACTACTAAGCTTTTGCTTTTCCAGATTCAGTGAATTTACATGAAAAAACATTGCACGTTTATACAGTAGTTAATTTCTCAATATATATTGAGTTTGGCCCGTGACTTCATGCCACTTTTCAAGTCTGGCTCGCTGTAAAATTGAGTTTAACACTCAAGCCACTCCTTGGTTATTTTAACTGTGTGCTTAGGGTCTTGTTGGAAGGTGAACCTTCGGCCCAGTCTGAGGTCCTGAGCACAGGAGGGTTTCTTCCAGGATATCTCTGTACTTGCCCGCATTCATCTTCCCTCCAATTGCAACCAGTCGTCCTGTCCCTGCAGCTGAAAAACACCCCCATAGCAGGATGCTGCCCCCACCATGTTTCACTTTTGGGATTGTAATGGGCAGATGATGAGCAGTGCCTGGTTTTCTCCAAACATACTGTGAAAGAATCGTATTTCTCATAGTCTGGGAGTCCTTGATGTTTTTTTTTTTTTTGGCAAACTCTATGCAGGCTTTCATATGTCTTGCACTGAGGAGAGGCTTCTGTTGGGCCACGCTGCCATAAAGCATCATCTCCCCACTGCATCTGTGGAGCTCAGCCACTGTGATCTTTGGGTTCTTCTTTACCTCTTTCACCAAGGCTCTCCTCCCACAATTGCTCAGTTTGGCTGGATGGCCAGGTCTAGAAAGTCGTCCCAAACTTCTTCCGTTGAAGGATTATGTTACTGTGCTCTTTGGAACCTCGAGTGCTGAAGAAATTATTTCGGAACCTTGGTCAGATCTGTGCCCAGATTCTGTCTCTGAGCTCCTTTGGTCAGAGTCTTCAACCTCCTGATTCTCATTTGCTCTGACATGCACTGTGAGCTGTAGGGTCTTATATAGACAGGTGTGTGTCTTTTCTAATCAAGACTTAACATAAGCTGGTTCTACTCCAATGAAGGAGTAGAACCATCTCAAGGAGGATCAGAAGAAATGGACAGCAGGTGAGTGTCACACAAAGGGTCTGAATACGTGTGACCATGTGATATTTCGGTTAAAACCCCATTGAGCATCTCTGGCGAGACCTCAAAATTGCTGTCCACCAACATTCACCATTCAACCTGACAGAACTGGAGAGGATCTGCCAGGCAGAGGATCTCCAAGGTGTGAAAAGCTTGTTGTATCATCCTCAAGAAGAATTATGGCTGTAATCGCAAAAAACTTATGACATGTGCAATTTCAGTTTTTCTTTTTTAATAAAATTGCAAAAAATTCTATGTATCTGCTTTTTTGTTCAAGATGGGTTTGCTGAGTGTATGTTAATAAGAAAATAAAATTAACTTTTTTATTTTAGCAAGTGGTTGCAATAAAACAAAGAGTGAAAAAATTTAAAGGGGTCTGAATAGTTTCCTGTAGTAATCTAATCAGTGTAATAACTGCAGTTGTTATACTGATTAGATTACTACACGGAAGTTTTGTCAGTGTAGTGTCTAGTTTTCTCTAACTACCCATCATCCATCCGTCTATCATCTCTCTATCCATCCACCTGTCTCTGCACCCATCCATCTATCATCCATTCATGCATGTATCCACCAATCCATCTATATATCATCCATCTATCAATTTATCTATATATCTTCCCATCCACCCCCCTATCTATGCATATATCCATAAATCTTCCCATGCATCAATCCAAGTTAATATTTTATACTTTCATGGCAGCAGTCGACGCCTTGTGGCTTGGAAAGCAGACTGAGGTCTGGAAGGTTTCAGGTTTGAATCCAAGAGATGACAGGTTATCATTTAGGTGCTTGTCAAATACATTAAAAGGAATATTTTCAATTCTTTTTTTTTTCATCATAATCAATTCAATGTTAAGTCAGTCAGATAGATTGATAGAATTTTATTAATCCCTCTGGAGTATCCTTCGGGTGAGTATTCCTGACCAACAAACGTTTCTTAGATTTGTGTGTGTGTGTGTGTGTGTTGCTGGTGAGTCATCAGCCCTCGTCCCTGCTGCTCTTCGTACGTCCCTGTGTGCTGTGACGAACGGGTCAGTTCTGTATTGTGTCACACGGGGCGCACGCTCCTCCACTGCTTGGTTTGTGTTCCGGGTGATGCTGCTCTTCTCTGAAAAAGCAAAGGAAAGTCGCGGAGCTCATGTGTCAACATCCAGGGTTTCCCCCGGGGAGGCGCAGCTTTAACGTTATTCCACAGGAGAAAAAAAACACACACACACGCACACACACTCTCTCTGTGACGTCTCTTTGAGCAGATTTTACCTTCTACATCCTTAGAGGCCGCGGCGATATTTGTGGTAAAGAAGCTCCAAAAAAGCCATTTTTAATCCGCTGTTGCTTTGACGTTTGCGACTGTTATTATAAAACGATGAAAGTGCGAATATCGCTTCTTATCCTTTAAATTTCAATTTAATATCCGGGGACCTGTTAGCTCAGTCTGCTAGCCTGCTAATTCCACCGAGAGCAGAAGCACGGAGAAGAAGGGACCGCTGCTGACATGATGTTTCCCCAATCAAGACACTCGGTAAGTCGGCGAACTGAACTCGTCTGAGTGGGAAAGTGGGGCAGAAACTGTGCTAATGCTAATGCTAGTTAGCCGCTAACAGCTGACAGTAGCAGCGGCGGCTCCGGGATAAAATGACAATAACAGCAGCAGCAGCTCAGGTCCAGCAGTACCTGTGTCTTTATACCGTGTCTATACAATTAATTCAACAAAAATAATACGAGTAAAATTATTTTAAATGGAGTGAAGTTTCAAGTTAGCTCCCAAGGCATTTGTAAGCTAGCGTCACTTCAAAACAAGAAGCTACCAAAAGTAATGGTTGATGTTGGACAGCAGGTACAGCCAAGGAAAACGTAGTTACTCATGTTTTAATGAAGAAAATAATAATTTCTGTGTTTTTATTTTCAATGCCGTGCAGGTGGTGAATGTAACAATGCTTTACATTCTAGCTTTATTTACTAAGTCAACACATTTTACGTTCTATAAAGGTTACATGGTTCAATTTATCAGGTTAGGCCGGGTTAGTAAATATTGAAAGAGTTGCTTCGAGGGCAACTGGACATAGTAGGTTTCTTGTAGACATTTAATCTCAGAACCTCTTTGCTAAGGTGAAACGTCTTCAAGAAACCGGGTTGCTTCGAAGTAACTGTTTTAGGATTGACTGGCATTGCCCTGTCAGATTAGGATTACATTAACATTGCAACTTTCAATTTAACAATTCCTTTGACTGGATATAATACAGTAGGTTTCTTGAAGACGCTTCACCTCTCAGAACCTCTTTGGTGTGAGATGAAACGTCCTCAAGAAACCCAATATGGCCAGTTGCCCTTGAAGTTAATATTTCGGGAACTGGACATTTAGTTTTTTTTTTTGTGAAACCCTTCACCTCTCATTCAAGAGGCTTCTTCAGTTCTAACCCATACTGGGGACTAACAACATGAACCAAGATGTTCCCATTCTGAAGACAGATTGTCTGAGAGAGGAGTAAAGGAGGCCATTTTCATCAACCTGCTGAAACCATCTCTTAACAGAGGTGGTGGTTTGAAACACAAATGCCGTGCAGGTGTTTTAACAATGTTTTACATTCCAGCTTTATTGAGTAACTCAACACATTTTTACATTCTATAAAGGTTACATGGTTTTTAATATGTCTGTGTGGGTTTTCAGTCATCCGGGTCAGTCAATCCTAAAATAGTTACATTGAGGGCAACTGGACATATTAAGTTTCTTAAAGACCTTTCACCTCTCAGAACCTCTTTGGACGTGAAACATCTTCAAGAAACACTTTGTCCAGTTGCCCTTGAAGTAACTATTTTGGGGTTAAAGGGTTTAGTTAGGCAACCGGGCATTCTTTTTTTCCACCTCTCATCCAAGAGGCTTCTTCAGTTCCAACAAGTACTGGGGACTAACAACATGAACCAAGATGTTCACATTTTTGCCACTGATGACAGTTGGTGTGAGAGAGGGGTAAAAGAGACCATTTTCGTCAACCTGGTGGAACCATCTCTTAACAGAGGTGGTGGTTTCAAACACAATCTATCACCAACTTACAATGTCCTCTTGGGGCATACCCAAAAAGATTACCTCCTCAGCAGCAAAGAGTAACCAAAACCACCTTCCCTTTCTCCTCACTCAGGATATAACTTCTGTTACTTCCCCCGACCAAGTGAAGAAGCCTGTTAGAAGAGAGGTGAAATGTATACTACAAAAAAACTTAATGTCCAGTTGCCTACCTAAACCCTTCAACCGTGACCATGGCCTGGCTGACTGAGAATTTTTATAGATACGTTCTATATATTTTGACTAATTTGTTGTATCTTTTGTATTTGTATTTGTTATATTTTATTGTATTTTATGCTCTGGTAACATCCATTGCACTGTCTGTCCGTCCAGGGAGTGGATCCCTCTCCTGTGGTTCTCCCTAAGGTTTCTACCGTTTTTTTTCCCTGTTAAAAGGGTTTTTTCCTCGGTAGTTTTTCCTTCCTCGGTAGTTTTTCCTTACCCGGGCTGAGGGTCTAAGGACAGAGGATGTTACCAACCCTGTAAAGCCCTATGTGACAAACTTGTTTTGTAAATGTGGGCTATATAAATAAAAATTGATTGATTGATTGATTGATATATTTACTAAAGAATCGGACTGTATTAGATGTCTTAAAGTATTGTATTGATATAGTCATGACAAAACTCCAGGAAAAAGAGAATTCAGATAGATGAAGATACTTAAGGACTTAAAGAAATCAAGACATTAAAGTATGACCTCACCTAGCAATCAATTTTATATATTTTATATATCTAGAACAATTGAAAATAATATATAAGACTAGAACATTCAAATCCAAAATGTCCCCAATGCGCAGTGGCTCAGTATGGTGGTGGTATTATATAAATGAGATGTTTAAGATCTTTTGGTAAAGTTTTATGGGTGCAAGTGAACACAAGATTCAAGCCAAACAACTTAAAGCATTCATCATTACTCTCTATTCGGTCTCTGTACTGCAGTATTTTGGGTAAAATAGCTCATGTTCTGTTTCTGGTTCTTGTTTTCTCAGGCGTCCTCTCAGTCCAGTCAGCAGCTCAAATTCACCACTTCTGACTCCTGCGATCGCATCAAGGATGAGTTCCAGTTCCTACAAGCACAATACCACAGGTACGGCTGTAACACACACACACACACACTCATCATCATCCCTCTCCAATATTGAAGTGAGAAGCACTATGATATATTGACTGCTTAATATAAGGAGCTGACAGTGTGCAGTTAACAGTGTTTAGTACTTAAGTGAAGGTTGAAGATCATTAGAAACTGAAAGATTAACATCCATGTTTACCAATGTATACTTGGTGGTTATTTCCTGGAATATTGGCTGCAATCTAATGCTCATTTATTTTCAACAGTTTGAAGTTGGAGTGTGATAAACTGGCCTCAGAAAAGTCTGAAATGCAGCGTCACTATATTATGGTAAGTCTCCAAATATCCCTTTTGGTGATACGATGGGCATGATGATTCTGTCAGCTCAAAGTTCTCTAGTGGTTATACTGACATGGAATAAAATATCCTGTAAGTGACAGTAAGAATATTTGTTTTGTTAGTGTTTGGTTTATTGCTCTATTACCAAAGTTGCTGAATGTTTACCTTTGACTTTGTCTCCCCTTGTTTACAGTACTATGAAATGTCGTATGGGCTGAATATTGAAATGCACAAACAGGTAAATAAATATTTTTTGCCCTGTAATCTCTATTCTCACTGGAGGTTTTAAAGGTTTCAGCCTTTAACTTTGTTTGTTTGTTTCTTTTAGGCTGAAATAGTGAAGAGACTGAATGGCATTTGTGCTCAGGTGCTGCCTTATCTGTCCCAGGAGGTAATGATACTGACTTCATGAATGTGTTTGTATAACTGTACATTATCTACCCTAGTCTTATTTATACAGTTCTTATGATTAAAATTTGCAACTTTCATTCTAATGATTACTATACCTACAGTAATACTAATACTCGACAAAACATTGTCTTTCATAACCTTAAAATGCATATTTAAGAATATCAAGAATGAAAATTGTTTCCAGTTGATCATTGATGAATGCTGGATATGGAGGGTTGATTCCTAAATTACTCTTAGTGCTGTATAGTATTAGTATGTTTTATATATATATAGTATGTTGTTCATCATTTTTTAACTTTCTTGTTCTTTTGTTGCAGCATCAGCAGCAAGTGATGGGAGCCATAGAAAGAGCCAAGCAAGTCACGCCCCCAGAGATGAACTCCATCATAAGGGTAAGTTGTTATTTATTCATAGTTATTTTGCTTTTACCTTTATCCTAAACTTAGTCTAAGGTAAAATGTCATAAAAAAGTTAAGCAGTCTTTTTTATAAACCGCAGATACTCTTTATGCATCAAAACATGTATTTTATTTCGCTTGTTCCCCAAAAACCTTTAACAGGGTTTAATAATTATCAAATAATGTGGCTAATTGTTCCCACTTGTTCCTGAGATTTTAGGTAAAACCTTAAAGAAAAAAAGCAAAGTTAAGTAAAGATAAATAAGGATGGACAAAGTGCAACTTATAGGAGAAGCACATACTGGTACACAAGCCTAGAATGCCCTTTCTCATCATCAGCAAATGTTAAAATCTATATGTGGCCCAGTAATGATTATATTGATGTATAAGAGCATGGTATTGTCCCCTGGCTCAGCCAGCTGCCCCTTCTTCCTACGGTGACGGGTTAAATGCAGAGGCATGATTTCCTGAAGGATACTTCCAAGGAAAAAAATAAAATAAATAAAAAAAAAGTCAATTAATATATACAAGAGGACAAAAGAAAATCCAAATTTTCTTGTTAAAATTGTAGTACCAGTGAGGATGAGAGATGAGGAAAGACACCTGAACAGAGTTCGAACCATAGAGAAGTGAGTGGAGAAAAAAACTTACGAGTGTTTGCGTAAAAAGACAGACAACCATGGGGAATAACTATTTAAGAAAAGAACACAACGACTTTGAAACAGACGTGGCCCAACCATTACAGCAGCACTTTTGTCTAGTCTACCATATTCCTTTGGAAGCCATTTACGTCCCCCCTCCCGTCATCTCACTGCTCCTCCCCCCAGGGGGCCCCGCCTCCTTATTTGATAAGTACTGCTCTAGCCCAACATAACTGCATGCGTGTCAACGTGCCTTGTGTGTCTCCAGCAACAGCTCCAGGTGCAACACCTGTCCCAGCTCCAGGGTCTGGCTTTGCCCGTGACCCCCCTGCCTTTGGGACTCACCCCTCCCAACCTGCCCGCCGTCTCCTCCAGCTCGGGTCTGCTCTCCCTCTCCTCCATCCTGGCCAACTATTCCCATGGCCAGGCCCAGGCGGTGAAGGAGGACAAAGCCCGGGACGCTGCGGAGAGAGCACCCCGAGGAGACGACGGGGACAAGTCAGATTAGCACTGACGCAGTGAGGAGGTCTGAAGGGGAAAGAGTAAAGTGTTGTGAAAAAAAAAAAAAAAAAGATTTGAAAAACTCGTGAGTGTGAATGGAGATTGATGCAAGTCTGGCTGACTGAGTGCTTTTGGTGAGAAACCCCAGAGGAAGAGTGTGGACAGTCCTTTGGTTTGGTGGCAAAAGGCTCAGTTCAGGCTTCTAGACGTGAAATAATTACCTTTTTGTTAGTGTGAGCCTCTGCTGTAAGGCCTAATTAAGAATAATACATTTCCCATTTGTGAAGAGAGCCGAGGCTGAAAGCTAAGAGTGGTCTCCCTAACACGGATCTCCGTCACACAGGGTTATTTTTCTTCCCTTCATCTGATTTGCATTTAGGTTTATTTAGGTTCTAATTGTCCCTTTTGCATCCATCTCCCGTGTCTCGAGTGACTCCTTAGAGGGTCACTTTAATCCTTGTTTGTATGTCATTTGAAAGTTCAATGACTTAAGGCGGAAAAAACCTAAATTGACTCCACCTCAAGCTGTTAGATGCAGTAACCCGAAAAATCCTCAGAGGGAGCTCTAGGGGTTGAAAAAAAAAATCGGCTATTAAAGATTTAATATTTTAATTTTGAGTTCTTGGACTTTTGATACCTCTGTGCCTGCCCATGTTACCATAGCAACTGGCCAGACACTAACAAGCCCACTCTGAATCGGAAGAGAGAAGTAGCGTTGCTGCTGCTAGTTGGTGTCAAATGCTGATACCAGTTTGTGGAAATCCCAGAAGTCTGCATGGTTTTCTGCAGCACAGAAGCCCTGGAGAAGCAGGATTTTATTGTCATAGAGTAAACTGTGTTCATGTCGCTCGGTTGCATCACAGTTACTCTTGGGAGGAAGCACAACAATCATCAAAACAAATTTGTCACCCACAAACAAGTAGGTTTTTTTTTTTTTGATTAATTTTAGACAGAACTTGAAACTCGCCTGTTTTCCAACAGTGTTGTTCTCTGGCTGTCGATGCCTCTGTGCCTGCACAAGATTAATTTTCTGCTTAATTGCTATTCCCTGATTAAAAGTATTGGAAAATGGGAAGTCACAAGACATTTAGATGCTGGTGCCAGGAGAACAGTATGTGGACGGTCCTCTGAATTTAGTTGACAGGCAAAAAAATGTCTCTTTTTTCCAAAATCCCCCAAATTCACCAGTTTTTGTTGGGACAGTAATATTGTGCATCCGAGCCAAACTTTCGTTGCGTCACATTCTCGTCATTGTTCAAACCCTTTTTTTTTTTTAAATCTATTACAGGACTAGATCACCTGACCTCAGTCCGCTGTTTCATTCCTTTAAGCAAAACACCAACTATATCATTACTCTAGGCCGCATATAACAAGTGGACAACGCAGTGTTCATGTTATTCTTAAAATTTGTTTTGTAAGTTTCCTAAGCAGTTGTAATCATACCAGTTACCTCAGTGACTTCACCGTTTGCTGCCATTTTGTAATGGTTCATAAGACGCTCCTGCTTTTCAGGGAGGAAGGTTTTGTTTTTCTGCAGCAGCAACAAGTTCTTCATGTATCGGACCATGACTTGTCCTAAAAAGACAGGTATCTACTTTTAGTCTAAAGCGTCTTGGTGAGGAGGATAAAGACTGGCCATAGTTAGTGAATAATTGTCTTTGTGTGCTGGAGTGAGTGCATTTAGAAAGAAGAAAAAAAAATTGCTTAATTAAAAGAAAATGATTTAAGCACCTTTTTGTATTTCTCTTGTCCCCCACTTGGCGTCAACCCCTTTGTACGTCAACTGTCAAAACAGACGTGAATGGGAGTCGAACATCAGATTCAGACGGTGAAAAAAAGAAAGAAAAACAAATGAGAACTGCACTGTATTTCTGAGTTAGTAAAGCACTTCAGTTTCAACAGAGACTGTATTAAGCACCTGTTTTTTTTTTTCCCCCGTTGTGTGCGAGTGTGCGCGAGACTGTATTTGTTTTCATTTTCCTGTCATTTTGATGAAGAATGTGAGTTGAGTGAGGTGAACGGCTGAAGCTCTGTGAATATCAATGACAATTAAGTGTTAAAACATTTTCAGACAAAAGCCATGTCCCAGGTCCATACGAGGTGTCAACCACGTAGAGTTCATAACTGTGTGGTAGACGACGCAATTTTGGTAAATTGGACGCAAAGGAACTCGGATACAGACTTTTTTCCTCATTAACTTGGGACTCTTAACGCTGAAACCTGACTTCATGTATTTACTGCTTTAGCTTATGTTTATGCACCTGACTAGAAATAAAAATGCTTCAAAAATCCAACTTATCTGCCAAGATAATGGTGTAGTTGTCCTTAATTGCTGTTATTCATCTCTAGCTTGGTCAGCCCAGCTGTGATTTAGGCCATGTGAATAACTACTCCATTTTTACTAGTTGAGTAACTGTTTCAGTACATATTTGACATTTACAAAAATCCTATGGGCAGTTTAATAATAACAGTTAATTTGGAATTCATATCCTAACTATTAGTCTTTGATTAATATCCACTTAATGCTAACCAGTCGAGGCCAACGTCATTATTTGTTAATTTTTCTAGCAAAACGTACTTGAAACAGGCTGGATTGTAATAATTACTTGAAAAACTTAATTTGATGAATTCACATAAGTTTGCTTTTTAAACATAGTTTTTAGTACAAAATGTCATTATCAATATTCTTAAATGTTAAAATGTACTACATCTCTTCCTTGTTCATGGCATTTTCTAGAAAAAACTCGACACAGTTATGGTATGGACGTGGGACACAGTTTAGGTCTGAAAATTGAACAGCAGAGGGCAGCAGATCTCAATTAGAGCATTTTTCAAGCCCGAAAAGAGATTCTGGTTTGTTCCATCATATTCACCTCTCTCGTGACTGTTTTTTTATTCATCGTACCTTCTGTAATGCGAGCTCTTTACAGAACTTCATCAACTCACCTCTTATTTGAAATCTCTTTCCCCACAAAAAATGTTTTTGTCAAAAAAAGCACTTGAATCCAACTACTTTTCTTCTTTTCCTTTTCCTGTCTGTGCTGTTGTTGTATAGAGATTAGACTTAAACATACCGAGTGCAGAACCGATCAGTCCGTCATGCGCACTCTTTATAGTGACGTCAGTCTCTTTTGAGACCCTTATTGGCTAAGATGAATGCTATATGTTTTTCGTGAAGGGCAAATTTGTATACATGAATATATCAATATACATATTTTTTAAAGCATTTTTGTATGTTTCAAAGCTGCTTTTTAATGTGTGTGTGTATCATGGAGGATTTACGTGTTTTGTGTGTGTGTGCGTGTGCGCAATATATAAGCCTACACTATGAGAGGCACAATGTTGTATATCTTGGTTTTTTTTTTTTTCTTCTTTCTTTTTCTCTTTATCCCCATAATAATTAACGTGTCTGTTTTTTGTTTGTAAATGTGAAAAAAAGAAGAAAAAAGGGTGCGTTCATGAATCGTCTCCTTAAGACAAACTGAAACGGGGGCAAAAAAAAAGTGTAAACAAGCAACTGTGTATTCTAATGAGATGAATCGACATTCTAGCAGTAAGGAAGCTTCTCTGGTGCCTTACCAATAAAAGATGTGATCGAGGACTTGGTCGCTGGTCTTTGGGTTTGAAGAAAAGAACCAAAAGAAATTTCAAGATAACAGGTTCAAATGGGAACGATCCGTTTCTTACTTTTATGTACTTCACATTTATGTATTTCTAATTTCATTGTTGGTGCATTGGGTCTTTCTATTGTTTCATAGTGTTTTAGTGTTGCTCGGCTAATATATCTTACTGACCTGGTCTGAACATGAAAGATACATATGCTCTTGCTAATGTCGAGCACTCCCAGCTAACTCATACTTAGGCTAACTTTAAAATGCTAAAGTTGAAGGCAAAATGTATTTTTATTCAACAAATAATTTTTATTTAATTTTAGTCAGCTGTAGTTTTTTTTTTTTTTTTTTTTGACAATACCCAAAGCTCTTAATTTGTAACATGAGTTACTACTAAATTCTTGGGATTCTTTAGATATTTTATTTTCTGCTCTAACATTTTGCTCCTCATTTAGTTATAGGCTCCAAAGGCTTTTACTTTTACCCACTGAATAACGAGATGAATCGACATTCTAGCAGTAAGGAAGCTTCTCTGGTGCCTTACCAATAAAAGATGTGATCGAGGACGTGGTCGCTGGTCGTTGGGTTTGAAAAAAAGAACCAAAAGAAATTTCAAGATAACAGGTTCAAATGGGAACGATCCGTTTCTTACTTTTATGTACTTCACATTTATGTATTTCTAATTTCATTGTTGGTGCATTGGGTCTTTCTATTGTTTCATAGTGTTTTAGTGTTGCTCGGCTAATATATCTTACTGACCTGGTCTGAACATGAAAGATACATATGCTCTTGCTAATGTCGAGCACTCCCAGCTAACTCATACTTAGGCTAACTTTAAAATGCTAAAGTTGAAGGCAAAATTTATTTTTATTCAACAAATAATTTTTATTTGACTAATTTTAGTCAGCTGTGGTTTTTTTTTTTTTTTTTTTGACAATACCCAAAGCTCTTAATTTGTAACATGAGTTACTACTAAATTCTTGGGATTCTTTAGATATTTTATTTTCTGCTCTAACATTTTGCTCCTCATTTAGTTATAGGCTCCAAAGGCTTTTACTTTTACCCACTGAATAACAGCCAGCAATTAACTGGTGAATTATGGTTACTTTTTACAATTTATTAATATATTCTAACTAGTTTTATACATAATCTCTAATTGATCTTCTTTTCCTTATGGGTTGTCTACAATTTTCATTTCCCTCTGTCCTCTCTATCCTCGACTACCCTCACTGCATCCATTAATCTTTGTCTCCTACCTGGTAGCTCCATCTCTAGGATCATTCTTCTACAAATGTATCCACTGTCCCTCCTCTAAACATGTCCAAACCATCTAGATCTGGCTTCTCTAGCTTTTTCTCCAAACCTTCCTGTCTTGTGTTGTCCCTCTAATCACCTCATTCCTGATCCTGTCCATCCTTGTTTCTCCTAAAGAGAATCTCAGCATATATAACTCCTCCACCTCCAGCTCTGTCTCCTGTCTTCTACCTATTCCTAGTCTCTATCCATCCATCATGGCTGGTCTCACAACTGTCCTGTTAACCTTTCACTTCACCTTAGCTGACTCTCGTCTATCACAGATCCCTTCAGAGACATTTCTCCAGTTATGCTGCTCCAGCTATGACTAAATGTGCTTCTCACATGGGCTCCTTGGGCTTTTATACTCTTACCCCCTGAATAAGAGCCAGCCATCTTAACTGTTGAGTTGCTTTTATGATTTATTTACATATTCTAATTAGTTTTGTATATATTCTCTAATTGAAGTTGAAAATATAACACTAATTTGACCAGTTCACTGCATATTTACTGCCTTTCCTGGAGGTGATATCACCAATAAATCCGTGAAAGAAAATAATCAAAAGTTTAAAACGGATCCTAAAGACAACTTTGGTTAAACAGCAGAATAACCTTATGGTTGAAGACCAAGAATATCCTCTGTAGTCTGATCAGCCTCGGTTTCCCTTATTTTTTTTTTTTTTTGTTTGTCCTGACGTGCATCATCAGCCCCATTCCTCTGGCACTGAGGAATCCCATGGCTGTTTAAACTGCAGGTCCTGACATGAACAAAACTGTCAGCGTGTTGTTCAACCTTTTCAGCAATGAGGCCAACAACAGCGCAGTGGAAAAAGTGTCAAATAAACAAAATCTTTTGTCCCTTTTAGCAACATCCTGTTAGATATTTAAGGAAAAGCTTCTTGAAAACAATCGCTAGCAGAAAGGCACGGTCACATGATTATTTTAAGGTACAATGATGTTATAAAAAGAAGAGGGAAAGGACGGTGAAGGTGCTTTTTCCTCCTTTTGTCCATGTATCTTAAATAATTTGTCTTTAGAATAAAAAAAAAACATTCAAGTATGTCACCTCTTCGAAAGTGTTTTACTGTCACATCAATATCACATGACAAAGTGGTAATAACATTTTTAAAGCCACAAATTCAATAGATAAAATAGTTATGAACAAGATAGTGAAAATATGTTAGGACTATACATTTGTGTTAGAAACAAAACTTTAAAAAAAATGAGGAAAAAAAGGGCCAGAATATTAGGTACACTTCTTTTTCTTTTTCTCCACACACATGCCTCAACACAAATTAAAAAATACACGGCACAGCATGTGGATGTACTGCAGACAGCAATATAATGGTGCACCTTAAAATCTAGCCAATGAGTGTGGACAGAACAGGCTACATAGAAGCAAAGCTCCAGTGTAAGTAAACAATAACAATAATAAAAACTATGACAACATGCAGTCCTTATGTTTTTAATTCTTTTCATTACCAATTTTATAAAATACCCTCTGACTTCTTATTCCTGGAACTCAAAAATTAAAAAATATACATATTGATACTGTATTCACTATATACTGTATAAACATAAACACGCGACCTGCACACAAAAACCACTCTATACACCTGACCTCAAATGCTTCCTTGTTTTAGGGTGTTTTCTTGTTGAAGAATTCCATTAAGGAGAAAAGTCTGGTGTGAAAGTCCAGTTAGTGGTTACTGCAGTGTCTCAACGTTTGGTCACATGACCTTTGGTGGTAAAAGGCGAAGCAGCAGAGTAATGCAGAGCAGCGGCAGTGGTCACTGTCGTCTAAACACCTCGGGAGTGGTTGTAGTGGTTCCCATGCTGACGCTCCGGTCTGGGCTGAGGGTTAGGTTTGCGCTCCATGCACTGGATCTCAGGGACGTCCGTTGGCGTACAGGGCGCAGATCGCAGCTTGAAGAAGTCGGATACGTATCGGACCTAGACAAAAATGGAAACGAGAGATGAGGGCAAACACTTTTTTTCGTTCTGTATTTGTTTTTAAACTACAACGTCTGACCAACGCTAGCTTTGCCGCATACTTGTTCTATGTATTTAACTATTTCATTAAATCAATTGTAGTTTGAGTTACGTCTCTGGCTAACATTATTCTTCATAAAAACTTGACTTTTTATAACTCACAGGATCGACAGTCTTCATCTTTGGGCTTAACTAGCATCCAGTGCTGTATATATAAAATTGAAGAATGTACTTTTTCAAAAAAACGTAGTTGATTCAGCCAAGATTATGCTACAATATATTTTCTCCAACTATATTCAGGTTTCCTGTTGAAGGCCCATAAATGTGTCATATTTTGCAAATTCCTGGAATTTTGCAATTTTAACCAGGGTAGACAGTTATTTTTTGGAGCCAATTCTGCTTTCTTTTTTTTTTTACTATTTTTTTTAAACTATAACATGCACCCTTTACTTGCTATGCCACATACTTATTCATACTTATTTATTCTTTATTCTTTTTTAATTAGTTGTTAGGTCCCCGGCTTACATGACCCTTTATCAGTTAATTCAATTTTTGGAGATAAAATATTTTGGGGGGAAAAAAAAAAGTTGTAACGACGCAGTGCAAGTTAATCACTTGATTAGAGTCCTGGATGTACTAGGAGGCTCTTGAGTGTATTTACATTTCACCTCTGGTCTCTTGCAAACAGACTTAGAAGTTTGTCCAAATAATCTTTTTACTTCCGTCAAGGATTCGAAAACCATCATCGGAAACTTGTTTTTCCTATTAGTAAAAACCCCTGGTAGCGTGGATCCACATGAGTGAGCAGCAGGATCACCCTGTTCCTCAGCTGTGCAAATGAGATACAAATAGTATCTGCCACAGTTCCTGTGTTTACAGCTTCAGGGATGTTTTAATTGGAAAAAAAAAACACTCAAAATCAACTCTAACTCCAAATTTAAGAAGAAGATACTTACATTGAGGACAGCGATGAGCGCCCCCTGCAGCAATCCCACCAGTACGTCACTCCAGTGGTGTTTGTTGTCAGAAACTCGTGTGAATCCCACGTATAGAGCAAATGCCACGAGGAAGAACTGAATTGTTGGTCTAACAAGTCGCGTCCACTTCCCTCTCATCCGGGCCTGGATGTAGAGCTGAAAGTAAACACACAGTACATTAGAATGGGACAATGTTGGAATATTTAACTACATCTGAAATATTGTTGGAGGCTAATTTCCAATTTCACAACTTGTTCTAACCCTATTAGCTAAACTTCTAACCCTGTTAGCTAAACCGAAGGCTGTTGTTTGACCTGTAGTTCAGTTCTTGACTAACCATGCGTGTTTTTCTCAGCTGTATTTGACCTACTTGTGGGATACCTTTTAGCTTTTTGTGTTTTTATGTAGATTTTCACTTTTTGGTTTAGTATTGTTGGGATAACAGCTATAAAATTGTTTGAATTGACAAAAACTGTTTTCTCCCTTTAAACAGACATTAAAGAATGCAAGAATAATACTTCTGTATTTCTGGTAATGCAGGGGTCTCAAACTCAAATAAGTTGAGGGCCACCACCCACACAGTCATTTCATCAAAAAGGTCACGTCAGCTTTCAGTGTTCAATGCAAAAGAAAAAAAATGTAAAAAAATCAGTTTCCTATATATTCTGTGTAATACAACACTGAATCAGAAGGAGGCTCTGGATCAAGGTTTGGAGAACTATAGGATTTACCGTAAAATGTGGAGAACAAATATATAAAATATTATTATAAATTCAACTTTCACGTCAAGGTGGGGGCTGCAAATTATCGTTCCACGGGCCGCGAGTTTGAGACCTTTGTGCTAAGGTAAGTACATGGTTTTTACTCATCATTATGAACTGAAACATCTGGTAAAAGTGTCCCTCCTCTGTCCATTGTGTAGTTTATCGTTAAAACAATGATGTTTTTGAAACTTTTGTGTCCACAACGACCACCTTCGTCTGTTTCCAGTCAACTGTGGGTGTTTTCTGTAAACACTAATTTATCACGACCACAATTGGGACACTCACCGCCAAAAAGAGCATGCAGTACATTCCGAACGATGAGTGGCCGGAGTAGAAGGACAGCCTGGGGAGACACAGGGAAATGAATATTAATTCACACAGTAATAGAGTAGAGTAGCAGAAAGTGAAGTGTCTGTAATTAACCCATTCAGGATATTTTTCTTATTACACCCCAGTCCTGGCACAGCCAGGTTTAGAACTAATAGACTACTTCTAAGATCCTGAGAAACTGAGATTTGACAATATTTTTTCAACCATCTAAAGCTTAAGTTATAGCTAACATACCATAACCACGCAATTTCTGCAGATCAGAGAAATAGATTCTCAGGATCAGGAATGAGGTGATTAGAGGGACAACACAGACAGGAAGGTTTGGAGAAAAAGCTAGAGAAGACAGATTGAGATGGTTTGGACATGTTC
>JAFBJS010000981.1:0-26329 GCA_016785265.1 Paraplagusia blochii
AAAACCCTTTTGTAGGAAAACTATTAAAGCATAATATAAATAGTAACCTACTATATAAATATTATATATTAATATGCGGTGTATGAGATGCATGTACGTTTGTTATGGTTGCCCTAAATTACTTTTGTGTGAGTGTGCAACCTCTACAGGTTGCACGGTTACTTTTGATGTTAAGATTGATTTGCAATAAATACCCGTGACATTATTTACTTTCTCTGGAATTAATTTTCTAAATTTTTTGGCCAGCTGCGAGTCATGACCGACACTGCCTGTTTTCTCCAACTGGAAAGCACAAAGACATAGGAAGATTGGATTAATGGAAAATACTGATTTGTTTTTGCCAGTACATGCAGTATTGGGACTAACATGTCACTGATAGCACTGTTACGTAACAAAACTACTTTTCTCTGTAACTAATAATGTAACGCGTTACCTTTCCCATTCAGTAACACAGTTATTGTTACTGTGGTGTAAAGAGGCTCTTTACTCATTATTATCTGTGGTCCAAATGGACATGCATGGCCAGGTTTCTCCCGGCCATGGAGAGGAACTGTGTGGCATTGGAGCCTGTCTGCAGCCTGTCAGTGTGTTTGTGGTAACTCTCCCAGTCATGAGTGAAAGACGACCGTGCACACAACAAAACCCATGCATTGAAAGGGAGCTATGATGGGTTTACATAGGTTAACATTTCAGGCTAAGCTAATCAGAAAGAGACCTGGGCGGGTCTTCTTGCCTTATAGGGAAATAAACAGTCTCACACACATACATGACACGGTACAGCAGTACACACACACACACACCCCAGGCCTCACTGCCAATGTTGTTATTTAATTGTTGTTGCACTGACATAAGTGTGCAGTTGTTTACCTGCACATTGCAAATTGGCAAACTATACATACATACACGCACATATATATATCTATATATATATATACAGTATGTACTGTATGTATGTATATATGTGTGTGTATATATATATATATAGAGAGAGAGGTATACTGTATATACAGTATATATATATATATAAATATACATATATACTGTATATACAGCACATACATAGGCACAAATGTGTTTGGATATAGACGTATCCAACATTGGCAAACAGTTGATACATATACATATATTATATCTTTATACATATATACATACAGTTTACATGCACATGAATACACACCTTTACACTCACATTACTAATAAACTTCTTGTTAAACAGAAGCACTTACTTTGAAGTCTGCAAATTTAGTGAGTAATAACAATCAGAATGGACGTCTATGGGTAAAATGTTGCCCTTTTTCTGGCTTCTGGAAAGTTCTGAAGTAGTCCCCCCTGTGTGGCAGCTAAAATGGAATCACTGTGGTGTAGCTGCAGGAGGAAGTTTTATATATGTATATATTGCGTAAGTATTTTTCTCTCTTTGTCACTGAGGACCGGAGAGATCGATGGCTGTTTGTCTTTTTCCTGCTCGCGAAACATCGTGACATCTGCTGCTTGACAGTAATTGCCAGCCACTCGGTTCGTAGATTTAGTTAGACGTGACTTCCCAAGCTTTAAAGTATGTCGCCGTGTGACCTCAATGCAAATGAGAAAAGCATCCATTCCATAAAAAACAGACGGGCCATTTGAAACGTCCTACTGAGCAGAAGCAGAGTCTCAGAAGAAGATGAGAAGGCCCGTGCAGGAACTAAAGTCTGAGGCTTTGTAGTAACAACCACCCAGGAGACAATTAAAGACATTTTTAGACATGAACTGGGACAACATACAGACGCTCTCTGGAGCTCGCTCTTCACCCGTGACAAACACAGTGAGAGATTGCCTCTGTACGACATGTTCTCTACAGAGGATGGAATCTCCCGAGCTTCAGAGTTAGGAGGTGGTGTCTGGGTCACGCATACAGAACACTTGCTTTGAATTAAACTCAGCGTCTACTCCTGGATTCTCAAATGAGTTTCCCTCAGACTTTAATCACAGGTCAGACCAGTCAGCTGCAGGCGTGGAGTGATTACGTTCTTCGGGAGGAGAGGTAGACTAATGTAATCAGTTTAACTTTTAATATTTACCTTTATTTGTGCCAGTCTTGGGAAATAGAATGCCACACAGAATGCCAATTTTTTCAAGTTTCATAAATAGCAGGAATGTGAACATCTTCCACCTTAGATCTTGAGACAGGGGCTCTGGAATTTTAGAGCGAGTTTTGAAAACATTTGGACCGGGTATGGAGGAAATCAATGCAGCAACATTCTCCATTCTTTTCTCTTTAAATTAAGCAGATGCTTTATTCCAAAGCAACTTATTACCAAAACTGCGTCCGGGGTAGCCGAAATTTTGGGATGCAGTAGCATTAGCTGAAATCATGGATGCGACAGCACAGCATTTCCTCTTTCGTTACTTTATTACTGCTTCTGCACGTGAAAGCATTTACAAGGTAGGAATGCGAAAAACTTTTGGAACTGAGGGGCTCTAGTCAAGAACGTAATCTTGAAATGGCTTACATTTGAGGACCCAAATTTGTACAGCCTAAACTGAACTGTGGAATATTAAATCTTACCAGTGTTTAGATTCCTTTCCTTAATAAAACAAATTAACTTAAATACCAGTTCCAGATTAGGTTTGTATTATTTGTTCTTTTGCCCAAAAAAAAGCTTAGATGTGGAAATTCACTACAATTGCCTATCAATAGCTGTACCAGTACATCAGTGATTCTTAAATGCAGGGCTTGGGCCCAACAAGTTTACTTAAAATTCAGATAGCTGTAGGAAATATTTGACAAGTTTAGTTCCGAAAAAAAAAAAAAAAAACTACGTGTGTTGTTTTTTTATGTTTGTATTCTTTGTTATCTTGGCAAAAAAAGGTTTTTTGATGCAGCTGGGTAAAAAGAAAGAGTCAGTCGCTATATAACTGTGCATGTCAAAGAACTGAATGAAGCAATAGCGCCACCATAACACCAAATGCTTCATTGTAAATAGATAATATTGTACTTCTCCTATTGTTATTGTAATTCTTTCTATCTTCAGCTGATACCCCATGCAGTACAACGGCACACTGATGCAAAATCGTATAGTTTTGCAGGCGTGTAGGTGTTGTTTGATGGTCAAAGATCGGGCCACTAAGCCCATTTTGCATGGTTTTATTGACAGTAACAAAAATTACTTCCGTTCCTACATCACTAGCAATAACATTGTACTGACAAATACAGTGCTTTTAGTCATTGCATGGTTTTGTGTTCATTGTTTCCCCCAGGTAATAAATCTTTAGTGGAACAAGGCATTAAGATGAGCAAGGAATTGAAGAAAACAGCAGAGTGGTCTAATAATTTTTTCCATGACTGTATATCAGCCAGACAGATGCGGTGAATGTCTACATCTCCAGATTTGACACCCATCTTATGCCTGATCATCTCACAGAGGTGATGCCGTATGCTGTAAACATTGCACCTCCACCTTGTCTTACGTATTTCATCACAACCACCACAGCTCCTGGCAGAGTTTCGTTAACAAAAAGTCTGAGGTCTGACCTTCTCCCACCACCTCACAAAACAACCAATGGGAACTTAGCGGAACCTGGAAGCTCCTCACTTGTGGGGGGACATCAATTGAGTGGATGACAACATCAGCCAATCTGAGACCTTGCGTCAAAGATTCCCTGTAAGATAAGTTTGCTGTTGATGAGGGTAAGTTGATTTCAAACTTTTTCTGACCCGTGATCTTAGTTTTAATACTGCTCCCTGCATGCCTGGTTGTGCATTGAAAAAACAACCCAAAAACTAAATCTATGTTTGGACGCCTGGAGCAAAAAACAGTTTTTCCCTCAGTGATTAGAACCATTTACTGCCTCACCTTCTCCTCTGGATGTGCGCGGAGGCCACTGGTGTTAATCAGAGGATAAATCACAATAATGAAGACTTGTGCTCTTTCCCAGCTTCCTAGTGTGAGGTAGCACACTGTGTGATTTGTGCGAATTTTCTACACTCCACAATAACACCTTCCGTGGTGCTCGGCTGCTCCGTAGGTGGACAGCTCGTTGTCAGCCTTTTCAGCCTGGTTATATATCCTACGATACACACACACACATACACACACACACGTTGGCTGCTCTCATCATTAAAGTCTGGAGCGCAGACATACACATAGTAGAGAGCTGGAGGAGTAATGGATAGACAGAGGAGGAAGAGAAAGAGTCAATGGACTCAGTGAGGAAAGATATTCAGGCACATCATTAGCTCCAGGGATGGAGAGATCCAGAGAAGAAGGAATTTAATGAAAAAAACAGTGTTCTCAGGGTTAAAATTTTACAAAAATATGCAAAATATAGCAAGCGGCATTTAACCGTGCGCATCCTATAGGGGCAGCAATGGGCTGGTTATTTCCAAAGGTTGCATTTGCGTTGATTTTCCTGTGGTCTTGTTGAAAGAAAGCTTAGATGTGGGCTTTTGCCACATTTGCCCATCGATGACTGTACCATTGGATTCTTTAACATATGTATCTACAAATGTATCTAAAGATCTGATGGCTAAATGCAATTCATAGCTACAAAAAAAGGTATCTCGGTTAGGGTATTCAATAACCAAACAATATTCATTGTTTTCTTCCTACAGGCACCAAAGAAAAACAGACAGTATCTGTATAAGACGCATGTCAATAAATTGAAAGATGGAATAGCGCCACCATGACTCCAAAAGCTGCATTGCAACAGGGCTTCAAGTGGATAACATATTGTATCTCTTGTGTATCAACTGGTGTCTACAGTTGATAACCTTTGCAGTGCCGCTGCACACAGGTGCTAAGTTTGAGCCCAGATTGTTTAGAAATCATTGACATATAGGATATCCTTTCCTATATGTCAATGATTTCTGCCTCTGCATTCAACCCATCATCGTAGGGAGCAAGGAGCCAGCACCTGGGGAGCAGTGTGCAGTGAGCAGTGGGAATTGTCTCGGGGTCCTCGCGCACCAAAATCCGTCTCCTTAACCGCTAGACCACCAACTGCCCACACAAGGACCTTATATATGGAGTTTATCAAAGAGACAAATCTGAAATAAACATGAAAAGGAAAAATATCCGTGTTAAAAAAAAAAAAAAAAAACTTTGAATCTCTGCATATTTGAATTCTTTTTTCCAGAAATACACAAAAGAATCCCAAAAATATCAATAAAGTGAAGAGAAGGAGCGTGAGTTGCTCAAAATTGTCGGACTGACAGATGCAGGTCAATGCGGATTATCCTGCTGGGTCTGAAATAGCAGCGGCAAATTGATTTTGATCATTATTATTTTAGTATAATTGCAACAGCCGTAACTGAAACATCAATGTGTAATGAAAGTGAAAAATTGAAGGCAGCGAGAGCGAGAGACTGCAAGATGGATTCTTAAACATTTAAGCCAGGTTCAATATTTGATTAATGCATTTGCAGCATGGACGTTTTGTTGACTTCCAGAGCTTGCTTCAAACTCGGAAAAGCACAGGATTGACCGACCCAGCTACTGTGGGGGTACTGTGATAAATGATAAAAAAAAACTTAACATGGCAAAGATGGTAATTTAGGAAATAAATAGAAAATAGTGTTAGTGCGATTCAACAATTTCCATCTCATCCTGTCCTCTGTATATTCTACTTTGACTCCAACTACCTCCATGTCCTTCCTCCCTAAATCCATCAATCTGCTCTTTTTTTCATACCTGGTAGCTTGATATAGGATCTGGGATCTAGAATCATCCTTCTTCCCTCCTCTGAACATGTCCAAAAGAAAGGAAGAAAGGAAAGCAAACTTCCTTGACATTGTGACATTGTGATTCACACCACCCATCACCGAAGTGAACATTGGGCAGCTTTATAGCCTGTGTGGGGACGGTGCCATGCTCAGTGGACCTCAGTGGAAACTTGGCGATAAGGGGATTCAAACCACAGGCCTTGTGGACCCTAATCGGCTTCCTTAACCATTACGCTGCCAACTGCACCGTTAGAAAGCATCTCAACCCAGCTTCTCTAGATTTTTCTCCAAACATTCCCTGCGTTGTCCCTCTAATCATCCCATTTCTGATCCTGTCCATCCTTGTCTCTCGTAAAAAGAACTTCAGCGTTTTTAACTCCACCCCCTTTAGGGTGATATTGTTGTTTATTGTTGATAAGGTCATTCATGAATAGCTGACTTATTTGTCAAATGTCAAACCTCAGTTATGCTTTGCAGAATGTCCAATCAGAATTAATTTTTCAAGGACAAATGAAGGATGAGGGTTTACTAGAGTAAAATTACACCAATACAGACAAACCAAAAATTACCTCAGTCAAACATTATAAACATTTGCTATATTTTATTTATATATATATATATATATATTTTTTTTTAGATTTTCATGTGCAAATATAAATCACAAACTTAAAAACTGCCTACGTCAACACGTGTGTGTTTGAGTAAAGGGTACTTACATTTTCCCTAAGCAAAGATGTTGGCAGATTCTCCTCTTCCTTTAAAAAGCTGTTGAATTATTTACCGTGCCCCAGTTTCTATCCATTAGATTGGCACACACTGCAGGATCTCTCTCACCCACGAAAGATGGCAGCTTTCTGACTCTCTATCTCCCTCTCTTATAGACACTTTCTCTCCCACAAGTTTATTCCCTGCCAAAAGTTCTGAACAGTAAACAAACATAGCAGCATAAAAACTTAATTCCTAAGAGTTTTCCTAATTTTTTTAAGTTCGTCAACCCTTTTACTAAAAACTTTTTTTCTTTTTTTTTAACTTTTCATGTGTATTCGAACACCTGATGAATGCAGCAGTGGCACAAGAATGATGTGCCTCCATCCTGTGAACATATGACATATGAGGACCACAACATAAATGTGATCCCATCGTAATGTTCATGACAGGAGGGTGACGTCACTCCCGCTGAGCAGCTGCAGAAGCGTGTTGTCAACAAGGAAATAATGACTGCAGCTCACACTCACATTCAGTATGTCGGTGTCAAACTAACCCTTATCCCAGGTGTGTGTGTGTGTGTGTGTATTTCACAGCCGGGAACTACAGAACAGTACTTGGAGTAGACTCACACTGACAGGGACAGAAAGGTGCACCCAACACCAGTGGTGACCAACTAGAGACCAGCGGCCGAAATCTGGCCCATTATACCTAATCTAATCTAGCTTGTGGTTAGATATCAATAACATTCATTCAGGCAAAATTATGTAATATTAGTAAGATTGAAATCAGCAATGCAAAAAAGACAAGGCAATTCCTGGGATTTTACTGGAAAGGTTAGAGGACCCTAACACGTTTACCTCAGTTTTGAGCACTAACGGCTGCATACATCACCCCCTCAGGCGAGAGGTGGAACATGCCCAGAATAATGTAGAGTTTGTATACAAACCTTGTCCGGAGGCCTGTTTGGAAGAAGCCATCCTCTACCTTCTACACCGAGCCCACGCTTTACTGGACTAAGAAAGTACTGGGAAAGATGCAAGTGGACTCCTGTTCTTAACTGGATGATACCAAACAAGAAGACCACAGTACGCTGCACATCTGACATTAGGGTCAGTAACGTTGGTGCACCGCAGGGGATGGTGCTGGTCCCTCTTTTCTTCACCTTCTACTTCTCCTTGGAATTCTTGGACTAGTCTGTTATGTGTCACTTCCTAAAGTTGGAGCTGGTCATTGACTTTGGGAAAGCTCCTCCAACTGCCAATTCCAAAACCTAGAGAGGTTGTTATCAACAGTCATGAGTTGGGGGCCGTGAAGCCCCACAAATACTGTGGGCTGTGGCCAGCAGGTTTGGCAAAACCCATGTGTTTTGATATATGATTTTCATTATTTTTGGAAAAAGCAATATCAATCATATCAATGTCACATAATCAGGCTCATATCGGGGTGAGGTTATTGGCAGACTGATTTTATCAGATATCTCTCACATTAAATACAAAACAATACACTTGTTCTTTCAGTTCATTCCTCTTTCATAAATCCATTTCAGCATCAACCATATTCAGTTCAGTCTCATCATTGATGTTACTCAGCTGTTGAGTGATGATTCCAGCCTTGTGTTTGTAATCCACGTAAACATGTCTTAACAGGTGGTGGCATTTGGGGTCATAATACAGACACCTGTGTTTATAAGTTTCCAATAATTCATTAATCAGTGCCACTGTTTAACCCTTGTCTGAGGCGGAGAAGAGGGTAGTGCAATAACCCCATAACTATACAGTCCTGTATATATTAAGCGCAATCTTGATTCACATTGCTACTGAATTTTATTATACTATTATCTCTATTTACACCACCTCATACTTTAGCATATTTATATCCCTTTGTGTGTGTTACTTACATACACTGCGTTCCGAATTATTATGCAAATCATATTTTCTCAGATTTTACCTAATTATCCATATGAATGGCAGTCTTCATGATTTTCCAGTCACCAACAATTAGAGTACAATTCACATGTTTTTGAATGAACTTCCCAATGATAATAGTACAAATTGAGTTTCCACACATTTTACTGTCATAAAGAACAAAAAATCATTATGTATGAATTAATAAACAAAAACAGGTCATGCATGACTGAAATGTATCTGAAATCAAGCACTATTTAAATCAAAACATTATCACAAGTGAAGTCAAGTCTGAACATACGACCCCTTCTTGGAAAGGACCTTCTCAAGTTTCCCATCCGTTGAATTTGTCAGTTTTTCTATAGTATCTGCTAGAACAGCCTTGCACAAGGACAGAATAGCCTCCCAGATCTATCTATCTATCTATCTATCTATCTATCTATCTATCTATCTATCTATCTATCTATCTATCTATCTTTTGAGTGCCATTTGGGGTCAGTAAACACAACCAGAATCCACACATGAGGTGTACCACATTATAAGTTGCACTAGATTGTTGATGTATTGATGATGTATAGTATAACTGAAAAATGCAGCAGTTGTTAGGGAGACAGAAAAGAAACCGGAACACAATGGTCAAAACCTTAAACACCTTCGTGGAGACAAACATCCATTCAAGGCCCCATCAATTCTCAGCAGACAGATCAGACCTTATGTAACACATGACATTTACAGAGAGGTCTGCTCCTATCTGTCACACACACACACACCTCACTTCTCCCTCTGTCTGTATCCAATCTGACTTACTGACATTTAATTAGTGCGAGTGGACGACGTGTGGTAGCATCAGCCCTTTAGTGTTGCCGATCTTTTCCTGTCTGGGTTACTCATCTGCCGTAGTGCCAGGTAGTCCTGATTTATCTGACTTTCTCCCATTTGGTGCTATTAATCAAATCAACTCCCTTTTCTCTATGCACTCAGAGCTTTTTAGGCTAAATATTAGGAAATCCGTAAACCATACAATACACTGCACTCTCCATGGCTACCACACAAGTCACACTGCTCCATAGTCTGAGCCTACCTGTGGGTGATGAGCCTACTGGAAGTTGTGGTGGAGAATTGTGTATTATGAACAGACAAAGTGTTGCACGACATTCATGTGCAGGGTCACTGTAGAATTGTTTAGTATCCACGGTATGTGAGACAACAGAGATTGGCAACTGGGCAACAGATACAAGACGCCTTCTCAAGACCGATTAAGACACAACATAAACTGATAACAGTAACCTAGATAACAGTACCAAGATGTACCTTTGTCAATGTCAATGTCACAACATTCTACATTGCAGAGGTCTGACGCATGTCTTGAATGTCTCGTAATATGACTGTCTGATAATGTCCAAAAAGCTGTATAAGAAGAGCACGCCTGTATCAGTATTTGTGATTTGTTGGTGAGACTGCTGATGAGTTGATTCATGTTGGACATGCCATGGTCAGAAAGCTTTTTGATACAATAAATCCCCCGAGACGGAGAAATGTGTCCTGGCCTGCTTATTTGTAGACAACACTTTCTACAATAAAGTTTGGTTCATAGTGATCATAGCACCATGTTGGGATGGTGCTATGATCAGAGCACCTCAGTGGAACCCCGGCAGCCAATGGACTTGAACCTGAAGCCTTGCGGACACAAGTTCACTTTCTCAACAATTGTGCCTAAGAAACTAACTGTTACTGTGTGTAACTAAGAAAAGTGTAAACTGATTTACAGTGATTACAGTGATTTACAGTTTACCACTGGCTGCCCTGTTCTTCTGGCAAACATTTTGTTCGTAATTGTAAAACTTTATGACCTAATCCTTAAGGTATAAAGATATTTTATGGGTTTGTTTTATTAACTATTGTTATAGGAACACTTCTGGAAACATGGGAAGGTGTATTTTTCGGTGGAAATACCTTATTCTTTGTTCTCATAGAGTATATTTTAGGGTCTGGAATCAATTTCGGATTTGTGATGTCTGTCAAGTGTCTCCTTTTATCATTAATTGCAATTAATATTTTATTTTACTTATTTCTATTATTTTATTACCACTACTGTTGAAGAGTTTGTGGTCACCCAGACATTTTTTTGTTTTTCGTGAAAAGTCACACTGAAAGTCTTAACTGTTAAATGATTGGAAAATATAGTGAAGACATTGACAATGTTAGAAACAATGATTTGTACAGATATTATATTTCTTTAGATCTTTGTTTTTGGCCAAATAATTCTCCAGTTGCAGCAATCTAAATGTTTCCATTTCCATTATTCTTCTGGCTCGATGAACAAGTCAAGTCAAGTCAATTTTGTTTGTGTGGCCCAGATTTGTAAAATACATTAGTGTCATTGGACTTCACAATATTAAACAGAGATTAAGATTAAACTTAAAATGTCCTCCTGAAAAACTCATTTATCAGGGGAAAAATGAAGTGTATACAGTCAATGCAACAATGAATGCAAATGTTCAATACAGACTATAGTTATAAATTGAGTAATCATTATAGCAACAGTGGGGAGAAAAAAAAAATCTCTTTTAACAGGAAGAAATCTCCAGCAGATCTCGACTCAGTGTTGCCGTCTGCCTCGGCAAAGAGAGAGAGGGAAAAACTGGGGAGATAGAATAAGGGAAAGAAAAGAGGGGAGGGAGAAAGAGAGAAAAAGGGTGGACACAGAGCACTAACAAATATGTAAAGGAACATGTGATGATGGTGTCACTTTTTGGGGCAGGTCCTGGTTCTGGATGCACAGTAACCTGTGGGGTAGAGATAGTGATAGGAAAGAGAGTGGCAGGAGACACACTAGTGGAAAAAAGAAGAGACCAGGTATTTAATAAAAGAGAGGGGGAAGGGGAAAAGGCTAATGTACCACGAGTGTCCCCCAGTACAAACACATTGTACCATTAGCAGTGTTGGGGAAGTTACTTTAAAAAAGTAACTTATTACTTTACTAGTTACTGCTCTGAAAAAGTAACTCATTACTTTACTGGTTACTAAATTATAAAAGTAACTTATACCTAGTTACTTTACTTTAAAAACACATTAAAAAGTTTTGTGTTATGTTCGATAGCAACTAATGACATTTAGTGGTACAATAAAAACAAAATAGGTTTTTAGACATTGACAGGCATCTTTATTGTAACCTCAACTTGCCAATTGCCATAATCTTGCTTGTGGACGTGTGCTGCTGTACTGCGTTGCGTGTGTGGGTGTGAAACTGTTTATTTCCCAATAAGCCAAGAAAACCCGCCGAGGTCTCTTTCCGATTGACTTAGCTCGAAACGTTAACCTATGTCAACCAACCATCGCTCCTTTTTGACACATGGGTTCATTTAGTGTGCACAGCCGTCTTTCACTCATGACTGTGAGAGTTACCACACACACACACTGACAGGCAGCAGACAGGCTCCACTGCCACACAGTCCTCTCTCCATGGCCGTGAGAAACCGTCCATTTGGACCACAGATAGTAACGAGTAACAAGCCCCATTACACCACAGTAAAGTAGTTTTGTTTGGTAACAGCATTACGAGAAACACGTTGGTCCCAACACTAACCATTACAAATCTGGAGTTAGATTTGAAGGACCTCTATAAACCATGTAGATATTGGACCGAAAAACATGTCCAAATAAAACTTAATAATATTCAAAATAAAAATACATGCCCCCTTTGCCATGTTTTCCCCTGCCTGGTTTAGAGATGTTAAGTCCTTATGAAAGGCTTATGAAAACATATCTTTGTGTTATTCAGTGACTCTACACCAGCAGAACACAGATGGATGGTGTATTCCAAGACTTTTCCTTTCAGTAAATTGCATCATCCTGATCAGCACACTAACAAAGTTATCCCTTCATCTCTGGTCAGACGCTCTTTGCAACACACTCACACACCTGCACACTTACTCAGAAGTTTCCATTCACTCTCCCCTCACCCTCTCCCCTCACGTGTCTCTTCTCTACTGTTCGCTGCTGTGACATTTCACCCTGCATCATCAGCTGCCAGACACCTCCTATAAGGATCGGTTTGGAAGCCTTTTAATCTGCCCTCTAAAGAAGTCTTTCCTGTCAATGGAAGCAAACGTGACCCCAATACTAAGGAAGGAAGGGAGGAAAAACCGACAGAGAGAGGGGGAGAAAAAGCGGGAAGGTTGATGGGAGATCCAGAGTAGCCTTGGCAGTGATCTATCCAAAAGGACCTGCATGCTGGTGTTGGGCTTTTGCCCAGACAATTTTATTTTCCCAGTTAGAGTGGTTGGGTAAACATCCTGAAAGTGAATCACTGCTCTATTGAAGGGTTGAAGAGAACTGATTAAAATCCACCTGCTATTATCAGAAATATACTGGGAGGAAATCTGGGAACATGATTAGGAATAACGTTAATTCAATCATAACGTCTTTTTTTCTGAAAAGAAATTTAGATTTTGTTTCTGCAAAAAGTTGGAAAAATAGCTTCTTCCCATGAAAGTTTATTCTAGTAAATCTCAGAACTTTGGGGCTCAGATTTATTCCGAGCAGGGTCCTCTCCTAACGAGATTCCAGGGCACCAGCCAGCACGCAGACACAGAATACTGTGTGTAAAACAGATTGATGAAGACTGTTAAAAATGATGGACAGAAGCCATCACTCACTTGAGTTTAAATCCTGTTATACTTATCATTTGACAGGTTTTACCACATGTTCATACGTTTATTTGCAGGAATCCTAAAAAGGCAATTGTGTTGTGTAATAATACAAATTGGATAAAAAATAGATACTCACGTTTATGCTACCTTGTTAAACTTGATGGTTGAACAGGTGATCACTGCTGACTCCGTAGTAGGGTGTTGAGTCATTATTATGGCCCCTCCATCAGGTACAGTGGTGGGAATTTTACGTACACCCTTAAAATTTTACACAATCTTAAATTACGAAATACAGGTGTGACAGTGATAACCAAACATATATAGATTATATTTTTGTTATTGTTTTACAAAAGCAATTTCGTGACATTTCCAAATTGTCTGTCCTCAACACTACTGGTAGTGAAGTCAACAAATATCTTTATTTGTAATAACTATATAATACTAAAAAATGTATTTACCATTGGATTACTATTTTCATATTTTGTGGTCCGACCTTAAGACACAATTGAGCTATTGAGGTGTCTTTTACAATGACTATGCCATGATGAGTGTCAATGTTGCTCCTTAAATCCTCCTTACCCATTTGGCCACAGATGCCCAACCACAGTTAATAGTTACATCATCGTCTTGGAACTTTTATTTATATCTATTTCTAAAACTCAAAAATATTCTTAAATAACATACATATTACATTTTGAATCATCGTATTCTGTCATTGTGTATCACATCATATTGGTTAGTATCATAATAAAATAGCATAAAATTATATAAAGTCATATAAGTTTGTATTGCTTTAAATTGTATTGCATTGTACATTTTTGTGCTGTATTGTTTTGCATCATATTATATTGTTTCGTATTGTGCTGTCATTTATTATATTGTCATACATCTTGCATTACATTGAATTATATTGTATCATATATTTTTTCACTGTTAAGTAACAGTTTTCATAAAATGTTATTGCATTGTATTGTGTCATTTTGAATTATATTGTATTGGTTCATGTCATATTGACTTACTTCAAATCATGCAGTATCATATTGTATTGTTTTACACTGCGTATAATTTTACATCATATCATATCAGATTGTATTGTTCTGCATCACATCAAATCATATTGCGTCATATAATTTTGTATTGCATCATATCATATTGTTTCATTTTATATTGTATTGTGTACAGCTGTGTGTTGTATTTCACTAAATTATATTACATAAGTTACATCAGTTTGCATTGTGGGTTTTATAATTTTTGTATCACATTTTTTGTATCACTTCGAATCATTGTATTATCTTGCAACATATTTGTTTGTATCATATTTTTTTACATTGTATTAAATTAAATTGGATGGAAAGATGGATGATAGAAGGATGAATTGATAGATAGATAGATAGATAGATAGATAGATAGATAGATAGATAGATAGATAGATAGATAGATAGATAGATAGATAGATAGATAGATTATTTATATGTGTATTAATGACAAAGATGTAAATATATCCTGCTTGTGGATCACCTCTAGTCTGTGACTGTGTGTTGAGACTGTCTAGGGAGCAGCAGTCCTTCAAAGCTGTGGATGGCACCTAAATTGCACGGTAGTAAACAGAGCTCAGAAAGGTATATTAGTTCTCCACTATCGCTTGATTTAGGCCGCACTAAAATGCAGCACCGTAATAAAACCAGACCTTATATCTGTCTGAAGTACTTAGGGTCTAATCTTTTATAATAGAATAAATTATGCCCTTGTTATGTTCCTTAGTGAAATCACTATGCCAGGTAACAAATCAGGATTACATTTGTAAATGAAATATTAAAAAGTATTGGGGGTAAACTGTGGATCTATCCAGTATTTTCTCATTTGTCATATAGGATATAAGAGAACCACGGCCCTCAAAATATGCATAAGAATGACTTGGGTGTCCTTGAGCAATAGCAAAGCCGTACCTGCTGCAGCGAAGCCTTATATAACTGGCCGTGACCTCTAATCTCAAAGAGGGCAGGGGAAAGAGAATTTCCCCAGGGATCAACAAAAACATTGCATGATGATGATTATTCTGGCCCCGAAATGAAACATTTTGGCGAATAGAGCTTGGGATCAGTGGTAATCTAAAAAAATAATAAAGGTTCTGTTCGCTTTTACCCAGAAACATACAGAGCACACATTACCAAAGAGTAATCAGTCCAGCTTTTAAACTATGCTCTAAGTAAAGCTATTGGATATTGCCTGCCTTTTCCTTTTATTTTTTCCATATTGCGTTCTCTGCAGGTGAGGTGCACGTTGTTTGTGCAAAATAACAAATGTGAGGAATTCGATAGGTACTGTTCGATGTTATCTGAACTCTTCAGTCACGGGCAGACAACATCCCCACAACAAATAGAGGTAAGATGAGGAAACAGGCACACGTCAAGACATCCATTAAGAACTGTGGTTTTCCCAAATGGGCTTTTTTTTAAAAAACCACTAAGGAAAGGCCCACACAGAGGGAGGACAACAGGAAGGATAATATTGTCATTTCATACGTCGCAGGGGTTTCTGAGAAACTCGGGCAAATTTTTTATTAGTATTGAATCAGTGTACATTTCAAACCAGCCAACACCCTGAGACGAAAGGTGGTCCCTCCTAAAGACAAAATTTCAAGACACAGTGAGAAGAGTGTGGACCTCTACATTTGGGAGACCAAGCAGCCTAATTCCTCAGGTCAGGATCCAGCTGTCCACCTACACTTAAAGGCTACCAGTCACTCTTTTAGGGACCAAGACATTCATACTTGGCCAGAAAAGACAGAAGAGACAGAAAAGAAAGGCATTTTTGTCAACCTGGAAAAAACCCATCTTTCACAACAGAGGTGGTGGTTTGAGACACAACCTTTCAACCACTTACAAAGCCCTTTTGGGAACGCTACCCAAAATTCCACCCACAACTGGGATCACACATCAAAGAAAGGTGTGACCAAAAACACTCAGACAATGACTGTAACGACCCATCAATACCCACCCAATAACTGCTATCACACAGGTATAACTTTGGTTACTCCCCACTAACAGTTAAAACTGAAGAAGCGAGGAGAGGTGAAGAGAGGTGAAACGTTTTCCAAAAAAAAAACTGAATGTCCAGTTGCCTAACTTTACTTTTTAACCTTTGAACCTTCATCGACATGTAGGTACTGTATTTACCATATGGGCCGCTACAGTATTCAGTTTCTGACCATCTAACTGTACAGTAGAACACAATGCAACAAAATCAAAATCTGAAAAAAAAAAAAACAATGACAAAGTAGTGCGGATAGAAGCAAGTCATTAAATCAAGCAGTAGTTATTACACCGCATTGATTCGCAGCAGAATTTCTGCAGCACTTTGCTCTTTGACCAGAGTCCCTGGCTTCAGTCTACACTGCATTAAATTCTGTTTGTTTAGCTCATGTTGTCACATCGTTGGTTCTGCATTTGTTACATTTGCATGGGTTGTTTACAGCAATTTATCATCAATTTTGGCTCATCATTCGGGGATTAAAAGGGGTGTCCTGTTCTAATCAAATCAGTTCTGTGTATGTTCCTGCCAACAGCTAGGCCAGGGGTTACAAATGTGATGCCTGATGACATGTGTTATTCCTGAGGGAGTCCCTTAGGTGGGATTAGAGTATATTCTAAAAATAAAACTTGTCAACAAGATGGTCACAAAATTGTTATAATTTGCATTTCTCTTCTTGGGAGGAAGAGTTTGTTTTTTAAATTGCCTTTCAAGAGAGCATCAAGGGTTCAAGCCCAAGGGGAAATTAAAAAAAAACTTAATAGCGCCTCTAATGGCATCCTGTGTGAATTGCAAAAAAATATATATATATTATTTAGGAAGTATACATCAAATAAGTAGCTCAGAGTTGCTCAGAGTAAGAGCTCAAAATTGTATTGGTTGGTTGAATTGGTTGTAAACAACTGGACTCTTTCTTAGAGATGAAAGACGTTTCGTATCTCATGAATGAAACGTCTAACAACTAAACCCTTTTTGAATATTATGACCCGGATGAGTGAGAATCTTCACAGACAACTAGTTACAGTGACACACGCAATAAACGCATCCAGCATGGGCATCTCTGAATGCCAAAATGTGTTGATTATATTAATATATCAGTCCTGGTTCCCTCCTTTTTTTGTTTTCTGTCAAGAAATGATCACCACTGAAATATGTCTAATTTTCAAGCCTAGTGGTTGGAATAGTGGAATTTGGTCCACAAGGCTTCAGGTTCCAATCCACCCGCTGCCATGTTGCCACTAAACTGCTAAGATCATAGCGATGCCCAAACCCACGTACCTTCAATAGTCTCACCACCCACTGGAAGGCTCACAGAATGGAGCAGTGTGATTAGGGTAACAGTGGCAAATAATCGCACAAAAGTGCAGGTACTCTGTGGACCCTTTGATTCACAGTTTGTACAACTTTGCTGATTTTGTTTTCATGAATTTTGTTTTCATGAATGTCCTTACGTGTCTCACCTGACCAGCATAAGCATCTGTGCCAATTCTAAAAGTCTCCTGCCACATTCAAAACCCCACAGAGTGAGAATTAAACTTTTCATAAGTCATTTTGTGTGAGTTTGTTTAATGTGGCTTCCCTAATCCCTCCGTAATTTTTGAGTAGGAGCGCTTCATTAGCCCTAGCATTGGGGCAGTGGTGGCTTTGTGGTTGAGGAAACAGACTTTGGTCCGGTGGATTTCAGTTTCAAGACCACCGGCTCCCAAGTTACTACTGTGATGTACTTATAATGGCACTAACCCCATTCACTGCTTCTTGGTCTCTCAAAGCTGCCCACTGTTCACTTTGATGATGGGTTAAATGCAGAGGTCCAACTTTGTTGTGTGCAGTCATGTAATACCAAAAACTAGGGGCTTATTTACTTTCCTCTCCTCCTTCCTTCCCTCCTTCTTTACATTAAGATTTCTCAGTCTCTATCTTCATCTCTCTCACATGCACTGTTGCATAGGACACTTTCAAAATGGCGGCTGAGAAACTATTCCCCAGACGGCTTGAATGAGATGCAAGGATCTCCCCCGTGTATTTTGCTGTGATGAAGAGATGATACACAGCCGATGGTTTTCCTCTCTCTCACTCTCTTTCTTTCTCTATCTCTCTCTGTCTCTCTATGTGCGTTATCATCTTATCTTATTTTCATTGCCCTCTCTGATCTGATCTGTGGTGAAATCACAAATTGGCCCCTTGCCGCTGCCCCCTGTGTACGTACCAGAACTCATTAAAGAGAGAAGGGTTATTAAAAAGTGATGGACCTGGGGAGGACTGACAAGAAAAACTGATTCTGTTTAATAAAAGAGATGGAAGACTGAGAAGAAGCCTGAGATCCAGAGACTTGAAGAGTGGTCAGGCGATGGGGTGCTGCCACGACACGCTCCATGTTTAGTATTCACTTTAACATTCGCAATTCTTTTGATGCCTGAACATGTGTTGGTATTTCTTTTTCAAACACGTGATTACAGGGAATGGGACATTTTTTCCATTTCATCTGTCCCTCTGCCCTACATATGAACAAATGCCACAAATGCCAAAGGAAAATCGTCTTGCTCTGAACAGACACAGTATTCTGCGTTTCTGGTTTTTGGGTTTGATCATGAAATTGACGTTCGGGAATCAGTCAAACAAAAAACGTTGCTCACATGGGATTCTCAGAATGTCTTCCTATCTAAACGCAGGACGTGACTTTACCAGAAATACAGTAGTCTAACTAGACAGGCAGTTGATAGTGCATTACAGCCCATTTACAATATTTAATGCTGACCAGCCCATCGTTAACATGGACATATATATTGATATAATAACCCTTTATTGTTGCCTTTGAGATGTGACAGTAGTTCGTAGTCAGTCCTCTGATGGTCCACCCACCCTCTCCATTCAGTCAGTGAACATCACAGGAAGTAAATCTCATCCACTCATTGTAGGATACCATATTACTGAGGAGACCAATGACTTTGATTGGCTACACAGGATGCGTAAATTTTCAGTTTGTTGCTTCTTTAACCCGTTACCTGTGGGCTAGCACCCACATGAAGGGGTATTGCAGTACAATGTGATTTGTGTTGCCGTTATGGAGGCTGTATCCCCTGCAAGATGAATGGATGGACAGTACATGTATGGGGATATTCCTCGGTTTACAGATTTTCACAGTTAAGTTGCCATCTCAAATACACTTCAATCACTGTGGTGCATCATCCCACGGCATGGTATGTGCAAAATTTTAGTTTACCGACTCCCAGTTGTAAGTCAGACCGTTTTTTTTATATGTTTGTTTGTTTGTTTTTTATGTATGGGCTTATAATGCCAGGTCTTAGCATAGGTAAGCGATATAGGTACTTATTTTGTGTGTTTATATAAGGTTTGTGGGTATATGTGAAAATAGTATACATGTTTACATGCCTTAATATGTATTTATGATACAATGGATCTTTTTTTTTTTTTTTTTAATTCGCAAATGTCATTTTTGTACACAAATGTATTCTTGAGCAATAACCTTTGATAGTGATAACCTCTTTGAGAACCCTTTGGGTGATAACCTCTTTTCCTTAGCAAGAAGGAAGGAGAACCACTTAAAAAGAAGCAAGAGAGAGGGAGGGAAAAATTGGCTTTTTGCAATCATGGAGAAAGGAAACCTTCATAAATTTAACTAACTCTAACCTGTAGCCTGCTACGTTCCTGTCCTGTCGCCTACGTAGAAAAAGCCCAACCACATGTCCTATTGAGTGCTCTCCCAAGGCCTCATAATAAATTATAAGAATAAATAATTGAATTGTTAGGACAACATTATAAAACAAACAACAAATATCTAAAAGATAAAGACATAAGAGCCGTCAATATACATAATAAAAATAATAGCAATAGTAAAGTAGGGGAGTTACTGTGCTTTCACCACCATCCAAGAGGCTTCTTCAGTTCTGATCAGTGTTGGGCAAGTTACTTTAAAAAAAAGTAATTTAACTGAAATATAACTAGTTACATTACTAGCTACTAAATTATAAAAGTAACTAATAACTAGTTACTTTACTTTAAAAACACATTAAAAAATAGTGTTGTGTGCTGTAGCAACTCTTATAATGAAATGTTGTGGTACAATTAAAACAAAATAGATGTTTAGACATTTTGACAGGCATCTTTGTTGTAACCTCAACTTGCAACTTGTCGTCGTCTTGCCTGTGGATGTGTGCTGCTGTACAGCATTGCATGTGTGTGTGAGACTGTTTATTTCCCTATAAGGCAAGAAGACCCGCCAGGTCCTTTTCTGATTGACTTAGCCTGAAATATTAACCTATGTCAACCAATCATTGCTCCTTATCAACATGTCGCTTCAGTTAGTGTACACAGCCATCTTTCACTCATGACTACAAGAGTCGTCACACACACTGACAGGCAGCAGGCAGGCTCCGCTGCCACACAGTTCTCTCTGCGTGGCCAGGAGAGACCGTCCATTTGGGCCACAGATAGTAACAAGTCCCTTTACACCACAGTAACAATAGCGGCTACTGAATGGGAAAAGTAATGTGTTATGTTATTGGTTACCAAGAAAAGTAGTTTCCTTACCTAAAGGTTTTACAAGTAACGAGTTAGTCCCGGCACTGGTTTTCATTGACTTATGGTGAGTTCTGGTATTTAATCTCAAACAGGCTGCACACCAGGGAAGAAGGTGGTTGCAGTTTTGTTGTTTGTTGGAGGGAGTTGTTTTCCTTTTTGTGATCAAACTGTAGTCTGACTGTCAGGGATGAGGGGGAATAGCTGGCTCTTGTATGTTGTTTGATTTCACCAATCTTCTTTGTCCTTCTCCTTTCAGCTTCTGCCTTTTTCAGGGGCCACAGCAAGTCACCATTTTCCATCTGACCCTGTTCTCTGTATCTTCCACTACTTTCAGCCATAAATCTCGTCTTCCGTCTGGCCTCCCTCTTTTCACCAATGTAAAGGTGAAAATAACTCCCTTCAACAAACAACAGAAAAAGAAACCTTTCAGTCAGTTGATACCCATACCACTCTCCATTCACAGCTCTAGACTTGTGACTGTACATTCACCTGGAACAATGTGTGGTCCATCACAAATGTAATCCCACCTCCTGTATCAGGTATCTATTAGTGTAAATCTAATGTAATGAAAAATATTTTTTGTCTAATGCAATTTCATACATATAGATGGATAGACACATAGACAGTAGGTCGTAGTAAATAAAAGATTATCAATTACAGCATCACCTAAGTTTTAGAAATCAGCAGATAACCCGATGAATGTTGTCATCTTGTGAAAACTCTTTCACAGTCGTTGCCCTTCTTGAACCTTGGCTGCAATTTGTTTGTCACACACACACACACAAACACACACATACCGCTGCCATTACGCCTGCCCTTGCCCACCCCCACTCCCCTCGCCCTCAAATTAGTGTCGTGTAATTCATTCAGCACTTCCTCTGTCACTACAGCCACTCTCTTCCCACTGCCTGCTGTGCTGAGCCTGGTATTTCTGACAAACTCAGAACCTGGAACCACTTATCAACTCTGTATGTGGGCGTCTGGCAGTGGAATGGCTCAGGCTACTGCCACCAAATTGCAACGAGCGCCGTCTGATGTCTATATGGTATTTTAAATAATGCAAACGCCTTTAGGAGGAAATAAAAACACAGTCCTGAGGAATGGGTAGTTTTCTTTCATTCCAAATCTAATTTCTTGCGTCCAATTCATCTGTGTCTTCTTCTCACCATTCCTCTCATCGTTGTACTTAATTAGTGGGCTTTAGAATAACATTCAACTGCCTACAGTTTGAACAGTTTGAGTTGCAAAGTTTTTGTGCTTACACTAAGAATACATCAATTTTTTTTGTCCCGTCCGTCACTCATTCTACAGTATTTTTTCTTCTGTTTATTCTTCTTACACTTCCTTTCACGTAAATATATAATTGAGAAAAGGCAGAGAAAACACAGGATTCTGTCAATAGGATTAAATATGTTAATTGCATCTTAGAAGTTAAGTTTCTTGCCGAGTAAAATTACAAACATAATTAGCAACTGTGAATCACATTTGCTAAGTCTTAACGCAAACTCGTAAACTAATTTGGTCCCACATTGAATTAAGTTCTGGACTTCATGCCGATGTGCACGGAAACAGTAAGATGTAAGATGAAAATAAGATGTGAGAAAATTATGTTCCCACTGCACAGGTTGAGGTTAGCCCACATTTTAAATGTTGATTTATTTCTTGTTTCAAAATGACGTCGTTCAAAGAGAGATGCCCATTTTTTTTTAGAATGTACACAATTAGTTACATGGCTGTCCAAATTAATAGTTAACCAAGGTAATTTATGAATAATATGTAAATCAGGTTTTATTTACCATAATTAAAATGTACCATAATTAAAATAATATTAATAATAATAAAAATCTCCAAAATCAGCTACTAGAGAGCGCAAGCCAGTGTTCATATGTGCCAGTCCTTGATAAACGGTGAGGGTTGTGTCAGGAATCCAGTGTAAAACACTGGCAAATCAAAGATGCAAGACAACAACACAATTTCTATACACGTTCGGGGTTATAGATGGACATTTTTTGACAAATTGTGGCAACCCCACAGTGAAAAAGGGACATGCCGAGAGGAGAAGAGGAAGAAAGAAGAGATCAGGTTTTAAAACACTTAAACATCTTAAAATGTAATTCAATCACTCCATCCAATATTGTTACTTCGATATGCAGATGAAACACTGTTACTCATCTAGGCATAGCAATACCGATTTGTTGCAATTTTCTGGATTTGATTTGTTATTGATTTAAGGCTTGTGATTCAATCCAAATTAAATTTTTCGATTCCAAACTAATTTTCTTGTATAAAAGATTCCTCATTCAGGAAACAATGAATAATGTATACGTTTATCAGTGAATCTGAATTGTTTTCCAAAATGACTGACAGTGCCAGAAAGGAAAAAAAAAAAGAATGAATCAGAATCAAGTTAACACTACATATATCAACCTACAGTAGGATTGATTTACTCCGTAACACTGCGCATGTGAACTTAAACGTGATGCATTCACAGTCTTCAGAACAAGTCAGGCATTAAAACACAACACGTTATTTCACATAACCCTTACAATATGAGTTTAATTTTTGTAGCTTATCAATCAATTTTTCTTGTTTTCATAATTCTTCTATTTTTTGTTATTCATGAAAATATTTTTGAATGGATCGTTGGATCTAAAAATGAATTCTTTGTTATTTATGATTAGGTTCTGAATATTTTAAGCTAAAATCTGAATTCATTATGCAGCTGTAACACATACTGTGGAGCAAAACATCTCTTTAACAAACCACCTCGACATGAAATACTAGCTCAGCTCCAACCATGCATTTGTTGAGGCTTCAGCCTTAGGACAGACGCCCAGCTAGCCAACCTCAACTAGTGCAGGGCAGTCAGTTAGTCTGGAGCTGAAATGATGACTTACAAAATTACCAAATGGATGGTGGGAGAGATAATGGATTGATTTACATTTGAGAATAAGGGCTTCACTTAAGTTCGGCAAGAGATCTACAAGCTGATGTCAAGATGGAGAAAAGGAGGAGGACGGGTACTCCTTGCCATTGCTATCCACACCACAGCCCCAAAGAAATGAGAACTCTGCATTTAACCCACCAAAGTGAACAGCGGTCTGCTTTAAGGGCCTGAGGAGCAGTGAGTGGGGACCATGTCCAGAGATCCTGTGGCAGCTGGTGGACCTGAACCTGAAACCCTCTGGATCCTAGTCCAGTTCCTTAAACACTAGGCCACTATTGCCCCAGAAATATATTCTTTTTTTTTCTGTTTTTTTTTTATTATTATTATTTGTTGCATAATTAGTTACATACATTGTGTTACAATCATACAGCATACATTCATGAATCTGTCTAAATAATATGATGTGATACCATGTGTACAAATGCACAATGTCACCCTTTTTTATTCCTTTTTGGTTGCTTTTTAAACCGAGGTAAACAAACAAGAGGTCATTCTCTACAACATTAACATTAAACTTTCAGTTTTTTCTTTTTTTCTGCGGATTTTAGTAGAGAATTTAAGCTTAGATAAATAAATAAAAAAACGGCTGTGCCCTCAGCAGTTTTTTGCTTCTCGGATAGTTAAGTTTCCATTAAATACTTTGTGGTTCAGCCTGTGGTCTGATGGTAAGAGGATCAGTCTGTAACTGGTTTAAGTCTTGCCTTGGATGTGGTTAACTAAAGGTGTCAAATGGCAAAAAAAAAAAGATTTAAGTTTTCACCCAAAAATCTCACCTCTCCTAGGGGGAATGCACTGGAACTCTTTCTTTGAGGCTGCAAGAATGGGGTTTTAAAGTAAATGACGTCTTAAAATAATTAAACGCCACCAGGAATAAAATGAACCCTCAACCTTACAACTGCTTCCCCGCTGGTCCACCTATGTTATCCTTTCTGGCAAAGAAAACCTCAAGGGGCTGACCGGAGAATGAACTTGGTCACGGTTACTCAACCAAAACATCTAGTGGTCAATGAGCCTAATTACAGCAACAAGCGAGTAAACACAATTAGCACCATGACTATAAGCAGCTGTTGCCTCTAAATCCTCAGAGAGGTGTACTTTGGTGGGAAATATAGATTCATCAAAGTGTTTCTGTGTTTTCGTTCCGCTCCACTGATTGATTCGCCATGCCTGTGAACACAGTCAATATATTGTTAGCAGTTTGACCTTGTGTACGCCATACGTAGCCAGAGCCAAGGGGAAGTCTGAATAGGAATAGAATAGGAATGGGGACAGGTTGAGTTACTCACCTCTCTGGGTTTCCTGTGGCCGCTCGTACTGATGCTCCAGTCGCCACTGTGTCCATCTTTGTCTTATCTGCTCCACTTCCTTTGACTTTGAGCGCCCCGTCTGCTTGGAAGCCAGAGATTATTGTGTATAAGTGTATGTTTTTGTGTCTTGACGTCTTTGTCCTGGAGGCAAAAGAGGCAGAGGGCAGCGAAGTCACGCTGACTCTGTGAGTACGGACTGTGTACGTGCGTGTGCCCGCGATGTGTGAAGTGGTAACAAAGAGAGAATAGAGGCACTCATCTGTATAATGGAGTCAGCGTCTGGAAGCCTTCATCTGTCGATAACAGCACTGGGGTGTACACGTGCGAACTCTTACTCAGACACACACACACACACACTGTTTCTCCTGGTTTACGGACCCCTACAACCAAATCACCTGTAATTTGTCATGTGCCTATGGGCTGAGCAGTTAGTGATGGGTTACTTTTAGCTCTCAGCTCATTGATAATGCCTTTCTTTGACAGCCAGAGACTTTCTTTCTTGTGCCGTTCTGCTGAAAAGAACTTTGCCGTTGGCAATTGCGTGCAAAACCAAACTGTTTTTTCCCATACTATTAGATTTAAAGAATAACCTGTCTTCTTGTTTGCCCACATTCTTAATGTCCTTGCAGAAACAACCCTACATATCTATCTATATATATATATATATATACACAAATACTGTATATTGGTATATATATATATATGGTTGACAGGATGGTTGTGGGACCAGCCATGATGTATGGATTAAAGACACTAGCAATGCAGGAGGCAGGAGCTGGAGGTGGAGGAGTTAAAGTTGAGATTCTATTTAGAAGAGACAAGGATGTACAGGATCAGGAATTTAGTGATTTGGATGACAACACAGACAGGAAGGGTTGAAGATAAAGCTAGAGAGGCCAGATTGAGATGGTTTGGACATGTTCAGAGGAGGGACAGTAGATACTGTACATTGGTAGAAGAATGATCCTTGAGATGAAGCTGCCCGGTAGAGGACAAAGAGAAGGTTGATGGATGCAGTGAGGGAGGACAAGGGGGTAGTTGGGGTCAGAGTAGAAAATACAGAGAACAGGGGGAGACAGAAATGGTTGATGTCCCCTAAATAAGGGACAAGCCTAAAAGGGAAACATAGAAGATAAATATGCAGTACTTTTACAAAATCTCTAGGGTAAATGTCAAATATATGTCAAAAAATGACTTCAAATCTTGTTAAGTAGTATGTAGAGTTTATTTCTTGGAAAACACCTCAATGTATGTGTTCCACAATGGTTTTCTTATACACAATGTTTATTTTCTATTTCTACGGGGGCTAGAAAATGCTTTTATAGATCACAAAAACGACGATAGAGTGAAAAATGCACTGCAGAAGAGTACGTTAAGAAAAGAGCTGATGTACTGAGGGTATGACTACCAGACCACAATACAGTGAGGAACAGCAGTGTTTTTGTAGAATATAAATATACATCAATACTGAAGATAGGGATTATATATATATATATATATATATATATATATATATAATCCCTATCCCTATCCCAACT
>JAFBJS010000981.1:26483-42276 GCA_016785265.1 Paraplagusia blochii
CGCATATATATATATATATATATATATATATATGTATATATATATACACACACACACATTCCAATATTAACACAACATTTTGCAGCCTTACAGATGTGTTAACATCAATTGTTTTTTTCCTCTAATGACAGCATTGATAACATAACATAATGATGACTGATGGTCATTGACAGATCATTGCCAGACATTTCCTTGAGTAAGAAAATCCCAAGCAGCGGTAGCACGGTTTCGACTTTGAAAAACCAAATCAGAACGCACCTGACAAGCCAGGATCAAATCGTCTATTTGTGGATGAATCATCAATAACTAAACGTTCAAAGTGCTCTCCAGATCAATGATGCTGCATTTTATTTTTACATGGTCCCTTCAGGTACGGTTGCTCTCTTTGTTCCTGCCGGATCAGGCAGAAAGGATGTAGGCTCAACATGGGCAAGCCCCAGCATGCTACCTGCAGTCCCCCACCACTCGCGCAGTGTGACATCAATCAACACTTTACTCCCACCCCACCAAGAAGCAACCGTCTCGGAAAGAGACAAAAGAGGACCTGGTGTGATGGGAATAAGAAGTGTATGAAAGGGAGAAAGAGGTAAAAATCAGAGAGAGAGAGAGAGAGGGAGAAAGGACAGTTACAGAAATAGAGACAAAGCATGAGAAACAAAAAGACAGCTACTTTTTGAGCATCCTAAATTTACCCCAGTGCTCTGACTCCACATCATCTCCACCTTGTGCTTGTCAAAGTCCTAACATACACCGGTATTCTTGTAAGCAAGAATTTTCCGGCTTGAAATCGCTCCATTTTCCTACCTTCCCGTGTAACTGGGCACCTGCTTTATATACACCTATGTTACATACATTGTTGTCCAGTAATGGCTGCTGTAGCTTCAAATATTTCTGCAATTTATTATAGTGTGTACTCAGGGCCTCAGTCCTCTACTCACAAGAGGGTTATTGATCCACGGCCACTGCAGTGATAAATGAAGTCTTTCATCCTGTGCCCACATTTTGCAAATGATTTTAGAAAAGTCATGTAGAGCTTTTAATACCTGTCGTGAGCACTTCTTTGCTCGTTGATGTGCAATTTTGCAGTAGGTTTGGGCGACACTGAAATGCTGTATGGTCAAATCCTGAAGAAAAATAATCCATATTGGTGAATGTTTGTCTTTGTAACCAACAAAAAAGTATCTATTCTATTGTATCAAATACCCTCTATAAGACAGGCATATTAACCATTACCCTATCGCACTGTAATCCACTTCCCACAAGGCCACCAGTTGCAAAACATGATTGAAACATAGGAGCTAAAATGCATACAAGGACAAGATGGTTTGAAGCTGATGTCTTTTTGACTTGCTGGACTCAGATATATTACATGAAAATGTCATGGATAAAAGCTAAGATGCTAGATGGCTTTCGCCCTTTTGTACGCCATCTTATAGGGAGATATGGGGGATTGCTAAAAACAATTCATTTTGATGAAACAACCTAATATAATTTGGACAAGTTGTAAGAAAGGAAGGAGATGGACAGTAGTGAACACCAGGGCCATGGTTTACCTATGTTATCTTTAATGTGTACTTCGAGAACAGACTTGGCTAGCTGGCAACAATTTGTGCAAAAATAAGACACAGGGTCCATGACAGGAGTGAAAAGATGCTGTCATTGCAGGTAAAAGGCAGAAGGATAACACACATATATATATATATATATTAATAACATAATTTGAACAACTGTAGCGGGCCAGATTCAAAAGCCAAACGGACCACATCAGGCCGTAGTTTTGCACAAATGTGTTCTACATTCTGTTTTGGGGTCCGGTGGGCATAAATTTCAATATATTAGTATTATAAATTAATAACATAAATTCGACAAGTTTGTTGAGGTGCATTGAGCATGGTCCTATCGTCCCTAAACACTGCTCCCCAGGCGCTCATTAGCTGCCCACTGCTCACTTTTAAGATGGGTTAAATGCAGAGGCCAAATTTTGTTGTGCGTTGTGGGGTGAATCACAATGTCACAATGACAAAAAGAGGAATTCAATCATTTTAATCTTTAATTTTGGTAATAATAATTAAAACATTATTATGACAGGTTCACCAGACAGGATTTAATAAACATATGGACCACATGCAGCCCCCAGGCCTCAGTTTGCACATGTCAAGTTCAAGCGCCTTGGATCAAAACAAATCTAGAGGACACCGTCAGAACAGCAGTGTCAACTGAACAGGTACTTGTTGGTGCCTTTAAGACTGAGCTGTCAAGGCGTCTAAGATTTTGCCAAGTGATCTGGTGCTAACATACAGTTTGCACGAAATTCTGTTATTTATGGTTTGATGTTTTTCAGATAAAGAAGGAGAAGGAACGAAGAATAATTCATGACAGAAAGGCAGCACCAGCAAGAGAAAGGCACAATAACAAATCTGTCTGCGACTTTCAGCACCACGGATAGCGCCCTGGATTTATTAGCACGCGGCAGAGCCAGGATACTGATATTTCAGACACACAGTGGAGGCAATAGATTCTAACTCGCACAAATCTCAGTTAGGAAAGAGGGATCGATAATTGAGGAACACTTGACTTCCAGGTACACAACGAAAAAGAACGCATGTACAAAACTGTTAAACTTTTTTACTGCACGTAAGGAAATCAGAGACGACCCAGAGGAAAGAGAAGATCATTTGGCATCGAGCGATTTCTGGAAACTTATCAACTTTTAATGTTTGAATTTCATTTGCCTATTTAATTAACGACAATCAAATGAGTCTGTTATTTTTTTTTTAACGAGGAGTAAAGACTCCTTGTGACTTAGTTACTACTAAACAGTTATAAGTAGTTGCTGGATGATTGTTGTAAACTGTTACCATAATGTGAGAGAGGTGCAGTCTGAACTGAAAAGGTCATAGAACTGGATAAACATATGACAGGAAATCTGCTCCAATGTTTGTTCCTCGTACTACTTTGAGCAAGTTAGATTTGTTTGTGTTCTTTTTCTGAGCAAATCATATTTATAGAGTCGTTCTATGAACTATGAACAATTGCAGTTTTGGACTCAACCTCAAGCATTTTAACTGTTTTAAAACTATCTAAATCTATCTGTCTGTTTTGATCTTTGGTTAATGTGTTATGGTCCAGTGTCAGTAGAATATGCAGCTTAACTGTGGCTTGCTGGCTGTTGATCTTCTCTGATTTATACCAAGTTAATGAACTTCCATTGCTAAATCTAAAATCTCTCTGTCTGTCTCTCTGTCTGTCTGTCTATCTATCTACGCAGTGACATTTTGTGAAATATTTTCACCTTAAACCAATTTCAATGTATTTAAGGAACTTTAATGAGGCCGCTGATAATTCTCTCTAAAATACACGGAGGACATAACCTTCTGCTCAGGATGAGACACGAAAACGTCGGTAAAAGTGACATTTTGAATGTTTCTGAATGTGTTAATAAATAAATAAATATTTGATTAAAAAAGATTAGAAAAATTTTGCAACAGGCAGTACTTAATGATACTTCGTCAAGAAATACAGGAATGGCGTAAGCAGAAAAAAAATAAATAAATAACAGGTGAGTGCGTCAGGGGTAATAGGTAAGTGGATATGACAGCTGTGGTGGGGAAATAGACTTTGCTGAAGTCAGGTTAAGTAAAAAGTGTTCGACCCATGGGGGGAGGGACCGACACGAAGAAACAACATTATTGAATCAAGCAAATATTGAGCAGGAGAAATAGTAGCCGCCAAGCAAATGGGTGAGGAATGGAGAAAGAAAGCTTAGTGACAGCTGTGGATTTATTTACCGCCTCGCCTCTCCGCTCTCCGGGACCAGAGAGCCAAAGGACAGGGACACAGCATTTGGTCATTTCACAGAGCTCTGCCATCCAACCAAACAATGTTGGAGCAATCAGAGGTAATTGTGCGTTAATGGCTCCCCTCTTCACTTCTCCTCTCTAATTGGCTGGAGCTCCATCTGTGCACATTTACACACAAACAGGCCGAAATGCAATCCATTTAAAAAGCGCTCTTTTTAACACAAACACTCAAAATCACATGCACAGCCACAGCAAATGAAAGAAAGGATCAAATACTGCGGTGATTATTACACTTTGTCAATCAACGTACATTAATTATGTTCTCACAAGGTTCTGCTGATTAATCCACCGCTGACCAACCCAAATGGTTTAGTTGACGGAATCTGACTACGGTCTCTGTCTACGTCCCCTGTTGTCAGTTGTCTTCCCCACAACTCTTTTTTTGTTCAGTGCAAAAGCCATCAGAGCAGGCGAAACTAGAGGAGAAGGGACCAAGGGTGCACAGGTTGCCATGGTTACCATATTCACTGGTACTTGCCTCATTTACTCACCTTTTACAGGATTACAATAGCTGCCTGGCTTAATTGACAGATTTGGAAATGCACACAAACCGTGGCACACACACTGTAAAGACAGTAATGGAATTTATTCGATCTGTAACCCACCTGCCCATATTGTCTCTGGCAGACAATTTGTCTCTGTTTTGCCCATACAACCATCTGTTTCTTCTTCCCACTTGTCCTAAAAAATCATCTGTTTACAGCAGTTAAAGAACCAATTACTTCACACAAGGATATGTTTGTTATCATGGAATATTGTTTTGGTTTTCTACCATCAAGTACATTATCTTGGATCAAGTCATGGTTTTTCTAATCGGGTTTGTCTACTAATATGGGTAATGGGTTAGTTAAATAACACTATCTATGGTGTGAAACAGACTGTACTTTTGATGTTCTGCTGATGTCACAGAGTTTGTGTCAACATTCAACATTGTGTCAGTCTGGTATATGGGTACAGTATTCAAGGTTGTTCTTAAAATGTTGTGATGCTTTTTTAAAAATGAAATGTCTTTATTTACTAAAGCTAATGTTCATAGTGGCTTTCCTTCTTAAAGTGGCGTTCCTCAGAGTCTCGTTATAGGACTATTTCCTTTTTCCACCGAGTTACATTACAAGACATAAGAAAGGCATTCTATTGCCCGTGCTATACCACTAACCTCATCCCATGATGCAAGATTCAAAACAGCACAATGTTAGACAAACAAAAAATATTTTAATTGGACACTATGTAGACATGTTATCAGGGGCTGATGTAAAATTTAAGACCAAATATATTATTGCTAATAATAATTTTCGCATCAATCCAGAGTGGTCAATATGTTATGTGTGTATTCTGGTTGAAATTTTTTAAGTGAAAGACGACTAAGTTATGCCACATTGTGTTTTGTTTCACACATTAACTACTAGAGTCAAGAGTAATGCTGTACTATACAGTGTTTGACCACACACAGTCATATGTTGTGGAGTTTGCAACCCCTGAGACCTTAGAAATTAGTGAAACTTATGTAATTCCAGTTGCAAGTCAGATCAGGAGGTTCATGAGCCAGAAGTTTGACGCCACAGCTCTAAATAGAATATCAGTTTTATCTTTCTGCGAGTATAAAAGAAAGTTTGTGCACTGAGCAACGTGCACTATGCCGTTGTCTACTTCACCTTGTATCTGAGTGTGACAGCAGCAGATGTTGAGCCTAGCACCTGCCATGGGGCCTGGAACATGACTTCAATCAAACAAAAGTATTTCCCCTGGTGGACTTGTCTCTCCAGGCCTCTTCAGTCATTCACCCAGCAATCATTCTTGTTTTCTAATCATATATCCCCTAGTGTTGACATTGAAATGACAGAATAAAACTGGATGATATCATACTCCTGACTGTGACACAAAAGGTTGTGCCTTGTTTTTTGTTGCTGACTTAGTTTCTCCCGCATCCGACTCGTCCTTTGTTAGGACAAGTCTCTGGCTGCATAGGATTATGGGTAAAGTGACAAATGGCATTAGGTTTGACGCTAGTTATGTTGCAATAGAGAAAACTAAAAGAAGTCCAAGGACATGAAAAAAAAAACTTGTGTACAATGTTTTACAATTATTACAGTCAAAGGTGAAACCAATCTATCAATTTTAATTTCCTTTACCTTTATATGTGTAACATGTAACCTATGGATTTCTTTCAATGCTATAAAAGCACTTCAACTTTCATTCACTTACAAACTGAAAGACCACACAGATTTAAATAGAAGGGAAAATAATGGTGAAACAGCGACCTTGGTTATATGTTCATTCTCACTTCTCACTTTTGTGCATTCCAATATCATTTGCACTGCTGATTGCCCACGGCCAGATGCTCTTTTTGTTTTGTTCTTCTTTTCCTGATGATTTCCTTATTATTATTATTATTATTATTATTATTATTATTATTATTGTTATTACTATTATTATTATTATTGGTTATCTTCAACTTGCGACCCCATGTTTAAAAGTCAATAACAATCCCAAATGGACATTAAAATAAAGATAAAATAATAATTTTGGGTACTAGTGGTGGCCAAGGGGTTAAGGAAGTGGACTTCAACAGCAACCAGGTTGCCACTGAGGTGCTCTGAGCATAGCACCATCCCCACCCACAAATCTTCCAGTGGGCTCATCACCCACAGAAGGATTTACATTATAGAGATTTGTGTGATTTGGGTGCCAATCAGGGAGACACCTGTAAGGCATGGTGATGCCTAAGAGAATAAGACTAAGAGCATAGCAACCAACACCGATATATGCAACTGCTTGCTCCACAAATTTAGGCAAACGTCTCAGAATCCTATGTACAATGTAAGAAGAACGCACAAATTAGAGGAAACCCACGCATTAGGGAAAAAAGAAGATCTGACTGTTATTACATTCATTCATCATCATCCCCCATGTGCCCCCGGGTGCCAGGGGTAGTGATCTCCACATCTGCCACCCAAATCACACTATGGGTGGCAAGCCCACTGGAAGTTATGAAGGTCTGGATGGTGCTATGCTAAGAGCACCTCAGCGACAACATGGCCGCTGTTGGATAAGAACCTGAAGCCTTCCTTAACCACTAGGCCACCACTGGTGCCCCGTTATTACATATGAATGACATTGGCCAAAAGATATTATAATGGTTTTGAAGTTGCATACAGCAATACATATACTGCATGGTGAAAAGCTGCAATCAAGGTCTTTGCTGTAATTCATGAATAAAGTTCTTCAGAACACGGAATCGTCCCACTGGTCTGTCACCGGGGCATTACATTTGTGTCAGAAGCTAAAATGCACCCCAACACAAGCATCCAAACAATGGTAAAGGCAGTATATGAGGACATTGTCCTTGAGATGGCAGTTGGTGCTGACATGGTTTTGGAAAACTTTAATACACAGTGAGCAGAATGTTTCCATTCTCGCCATTCAGATGATGCCTGCAGTGCGTTGCTGATACGTAAAAAGAATGTGACGGATGTTCTGCAAACAAAGAAGGTGGCGCCCAAACCAAAGTTTTCGGATAGAGGGAGCCGGGAAGCCTACCAGGTGCAGTTTGAACTATTATCAGGCGCTGCAGCCTGGTCGGAGAAGACCAAGACCGGTCTTGGTCTTCTCCGACCAGGCTGCAGCGCTTGCGCTTTTATTGACAGAGGATGCAGCGGATTGTCTTCTTCTCCTGAATACGGAAGAGAGTGAGGACTTCTCCATGCTTGTTGGCGCCCTGCAAAGCAGTTATGGACAATTTGATTTAAAAGACTCTCTTTGATGTTTTATTCAAGTTCAAAATGCAACCAACCAGGTCGCATGGGAAATGGGAAAGGGTCCGTCTAACCCAGGAGCCACCATCCCTTTTTGTGGACAGCAGACTGCCAAGAGGCAGTCACCAAATTGAAGCAGATTCTCACAAATGCCCCTGTCCTCAGCCTCCCAGATCTTGCATTACCATCCACACTGGATACAGACGCCAGTTGTGTAGGAATGGGAGCGGTATGGCGGGGCCGGAACGTGGGCGTGTGGGTGCTTATTTTAGTTGTGTCCTTAGTAAGAGTGAAAGGCGTGACAAGACAAGAGCTTTCAGCTGTTGTTCTGGCTACCCGGCACTTCAGATATACAGTAATCTCTGCGGTGTGCATTCAGTGGCTTATGTCATTCAGGGAACCAGAAGGTAGTTTGAGGAGGTGCAAGGTGGTTTGAGGAGTTCCAGTCATTTCAATTTAGTGCTGTGCATAGGTCAGGACCCCAACGTGGCAATGCAGATGATGGTTGTAGCTACTGTGACTGTGACACCATCAATGGCGAAGTAACAATGCTATACCATGAACCAAACACCTCAGTTTGGCCGGACATTTGATGGCACACAAACACGAGCCACCAGTGGGAGACAGTCCATTTATCTCTGTCTCAGTTATTGTCACACAGGCAGACTTACACACCCTTAAGAAGTGAGACATGGGCCTGGGTTGGCAGTGACAAACGAAGTGCACGTCTGGGGAAAACCAATGGAGGATGAAGTGACCAATAGATCAGACAACTGGGACTTTCCCTATGTCATCGCAGTCTTCTCAGGCCACTTTATTACCTGCAGGATATTTGCAGGGACGATGACTTAAAACGAAATATACGGAAAATTGTATTCATACTGAGATGCATGCAGAAAAAGTGGAAGAAAAAATTTCAATTCCATAAACAGTGTTGATTTACTGGAGTTCAAAAACAGGTGTTGCTGTCAGACAGGTTGAATTGTGTGCTACAAATGTATGGATAAAAGCTACTTTGTGTCATGTTGGATTTTCATTTTGCAAAATGACGGTCCTATGTTGTCTTACGGGCCAAATTTCTAAAATAAGTACTGTTTCTATAAAATTTTCTAGTTAATGCAGGAAAAAATATAAAATTAAAAATGAAGAATAAAGTAGAAAAAATATACAAGCCAAATAATGATGAATGAAAAAATAATATAAAGGAAATGTAGTTTATTTTTCGATTTTATTTTTATTTAGCTGCTGTTCAGTCTCTTCCTTGTCCATCCTACGCAGAGAAGAACCCACACACATGTTTAACATACAAAGCGAATGGTAAAGAGGTAAGACAAAAAAAAAAGACTGAGGAGAATTCTGAATATGCGAAGAAGGAACACCATAAATTCCACCTACAGCAAGATTCATTACGGTGCATCTGTCTGAGTAGTGATGGAGGTCTTGTTGCCAATGGCAATGTAGAAGGGAGTTAAAGAGCATCAGCATCTTTTCCTCATTCTTCCCTCTCTCTCCCTCTGTCTCTGTCTGTCTCGATCTTTTTCTGTCTGTTGCCGCTGTCTCTCTTGCTCCCTAACTCCGTGAGCAGTTAAACACATCAGCATGTCTGTCATCACTCTGGCCCTGCCATCTGCAGATGCCGACACCGCGCAGACAAGAAAAGTCCATTATCGCTCCGCTCAGTGTGACTATTTATCTCTCCCACCATCTCGCCCTGTCACTTGCAAAACCGCCCACCCGACCCATTCTGCACGCAACACACAGACACACACACACATATAGCGGAAAACTAGTACTATAATGGGCAAAACATTGCATCACTTGTCTTCCTGTCCTTCTGCAGGAGCTGCTGATATCCCACTTTTCAACAGCCCAGTGTGCATGTCTGTGTGTGTATTTCTGATACACTGGCTGAACAATACTCTTTCTCCCCTTCCCCATCATTTATTTGTTCTACTCACGATGCATTTAGCCACAAAGTGCCCAGCAAGGACCCTTAAAGACCAGCAGCCGAGGCAGATGGTGCTGCCTGGGTGGAGCTTCCTCTCTAGAGGTTTCTAGGACAGATGTGAAGGCACCAAACATCCACAATGGTCATAAAAGTTGGAAATGGCTATCAGTAGGGGTTTTTTCCTGGGTATTGATGCCAAGCATTGTCGTCTTCCAGAGACATGTTGTGAGGATGTTGAAGAAACTTAAGAACAGTGTTTCCTTTTTGTTTGAAATTGTCAAATTGGCTGTCATCAATAGTCTGTTTATGACAAAAATGTGTTTGTTTAGGTTGTGGCTGTGTTACGTTACTATTGAAATGACAATCACTTGCAATAGGTGTGTAACGGTGGAGGAAAGTCATGGTTTTGTTTGATGGTTTTGGAGCCACTGAAATGTGCAGTGAGAAAAATGGTGATACAAATACTACTTGTACAGATTTATAGATGGACGGATAGATATGGAAGTGGTGGCTGCAAGGCTTCAGTTCCTAATCCACCAACTGCAAGGTTGCCACTGAGGTGCTCTTAGCAAAGCACCGTCTCAATCCACAATCCTTCCAGTGGACTCAACACCCACAGGAAGGCTCACAGTATGGAGCAGTGTGATTTGGTTGCAATTAATACTTAAATCTGGTTTACTCTGCTCTAGAATATTAAAGGTTGTAATTGAAATACTAGAACACTTTAAAATATTTTTCTGATAGCCAAGGTCCCATTTCATGCATTTCTTTTTAAAGTTAGACATTCGTCAAAAAAGTTTTTTGTTGTTATTATTATTAAAACTTTAGTGTGATGTTTACCGCAGCTATTAAATCTAGCTGAGCTCTAATGAACAGCCACTGAGCTTAATTTCCCTCTTGTTGATGTGCTGCTGTCTGTCTTCAGACATTAAAAAAAAAATCACTGCTTTGTAGTTTCAAGATTGAAAGTCTTTGAAGAAGGCAGCTCAGATCCATTTCACTAACTTTGAGTATCTCCCTGGACATTTTTTGGATTTTTGCCTGGCTATCAAACTACTTTGTGGTAAAGACTGAACACATGCCAACGCACAACTCACACAAGATGACAGCTCAAAGCAGGGTTTAAAAGCTCAGGTAATAAAACCAAGATACACTGTCTGGTCGAACTCTGATGGCACAGAATAGCTAAAAAAACATGCTGTTCACAGGGTTTTCACTTAAAGGATTCAGCCTTTTCTACCAAATCGGCGGGTCGTGAAGTTGGAAAAATATAAAGATGAATCAATGCACACACACAAAAAAAGAAAAAGGCGGCACGCAAAACTGCACACCGTCTGGCACAGAAGGAAGAGGGAATGGTGAAATACACACAAGGCAAAGGTGGTAACAAGATGCAGGTGGCAACTATTAGGAGAGAAGCAGGTATTCACAGGGGCAAGTGACAGGAAGAAGTGGCAGAGCGGGTACAAGACAGGACAAGTAGGGAACACAACAAACAGGAACAAGAAGAAATGGTCAAGGAGGAGAAAAACAACTTAGTAACAGTGCTCGATGTGAAAGCAGCAGCAGCAAAAACAACCGCATGCTGTGACAACTACAAACCCTATTCTTAACAGCAACACTAATTGTATTTAGCAGTAATTATCCTTACACAGGGTTCACCAACCAAACTGAGGTGTTCAACCATGTCCTTGACCTGCAGCATTTTATGGTAATATTGCCATTGCTCAAAAAAGTAAAAGAAATGAGTCTGGTTCCATCTTTTCTTTTTTTTTTTTTTGATTTTACACAGTTTTAAGAGAAATTTTACATGGGAAGCAGTTGCTCATGTGGCAATGTAAGCGAGATATGGCCTTTACTTGTTAATGTTAATTGTTAAGTGGTCCTCCAATCTAGGTCTGCGTATCGCAAGGTAAAAAATTTTACTGGTCCACACTGAAATTAGAATAATTATACTTAATTTTTATTTATGGAATTAATTTAAAAGAACCCAGTCATATCTGTTTATTTGCCACCTACAAAAAATCTGGGAATGCCTCTAGGTATTGTCTCCCACATTCTGATACTAATGTGATAAATTCTAAAAGACTTATTACATTCCTACAAAATGCTATTGGTTCCCAATAAGGGCCCGTAACAGCCAATCAATCTCTGGTACAAAAAAGGTTACAAAAAACCACTGTTCCAGATATTGATGTTATGTGACGGTGAATAAAATAGGTATATTGTGGCAAAGGAATGAATTTTGATATCCTTTGAGAATCCAAGAAAATTGTGGGTTCCATCTGAAAACATAGCCCAGTCCTCCTATTGCGTTCCGAGTTTTTGAGTTTAAGTGAGGTAGAAAGGGTAATTGTCTCAATGCAACCTTAGCAGGTCAGGCGGGATGAGCCGTTGCAAAATGTCTCGTTCTACTGGGTAAACCTTTCATCATGGCTGCAGAGACCTCTGAGCTTCCAAGGGTGCAGTACAGCAAAGCTTTGAAGAGCTTGTTTAAAGTGGCGCCTCTCTTCTGCAGGGAGAGGGACTTGCACACAAATAAATACATTCCATCTGTGGAAGAGGAGATGCAGCGGTGAATCAGAGTTAATCCCCCACCCCCACCCCCCACCCCACCCCATCCCCCACATACACACACACACACTCACACCCATTGCCCCCCAAAAAGCAATATAATTCTTAATAAATCCTAGCAATTGGGTGCAAGTGTATTAACTTAAGTTAATCTAATCTATCTATCTATCTATCTATCTATCTATCTATCTATCTATCTATCTATCCATCCATCCATCTATCTATCCATCATCTCTAGCCTTCAATTCAAGTTCAGTTCAAGCATGTCTTGCTGAGGGCCACAGCAGAGGCCCAGACGAATCCCACTTGGCATCAAGGAAATTACCATTCCAACAACAGGCCAATCTTTAATTAATTCAATGTTACAGCCAGTTTTTTTTTGTTTTTTTTTTAACAATGTATCTTAACTCTTTTGGACCTTCAGAACCACACTAGATGAAACATACTAGATCCTGTCAGGGTGAACATTCTTTCGGGTCCTTATTAGTCTTGGCTCTAATAAACCACACTGAGAGTAACAATTCGGTAAAATGTACCAAATTGCACTCAGGAGAAATAATGGTTCATTGTCCAAGTGTTTGAGGTACGGAGTGTACCAAAAAGTCAGTTGTCCTCTTCAGTGAAGTACCCCATGTCAGGCTAAAACCTCTAAACTCAAGCAACCAGTTTCTGCTTTATTAGCAGTGTTGGGACTAACACATTACGTGTAACGGCATTATCGTAACAAAACTATTTTCTCGGTAACTAATAACATAATGCGTTACCTTTCCCTTTCAGTAACACATTTATTGTTACTATGGTGTAAAGGGGCTTGTTACTCATTACTATCTGTGGTCCAAATGGATGGTTTCTCCTGGCCACGGACAGAGGACTGTGTGGCAGCGGAGCCTTCAGCTGCCTGTCAGTGTGTGTGTGTGTAGTACCTCTCACAGTCATGAGTGAAAGACTCCCGTGCACACTAACTGAACCATGCGTTGAAAAGGAGCTATGATTGGTTGACATAAGTTAACATTTCAGGCTAAGCCAATCAGAAAGAGACCTGGGTGGGTCTTATTGCCTTTTGGGATAATAAACAGTCTCACGCACACGCAACGCGGTACAGCAGCACACGCCCACAAGCAAGATGACACATGCGGCAAGTTGAGGTTACAAGAAAGATGCCTGTCAAAATGTCTAAACATCTATTTTGTACAACTACATTTCATTATGATAGTTACTACAGAACACAAAACAAAACATTTTAATGTCTTTTTATTATTGTTACTATTATTTAAAGTTAAGTAACTAGCTATTAGTTAATATTATAATTTAGTAACCTAACTAGTTACTTTTTCAGAGCAGTAACCGGTAAAGTAATAAGTTACTTTTTTAAAAGTAACTTGCCCATCACTGTTTATTAGACATGAAGTAGGTAAAACGGCATGCCAAACGTCACACCATCCATCAACAAGTCATTGCTGTAATACATACGTATGCATAAACATAAACGCGTAGGTATATGTACATATGAGACCCTCCCTCACTATCAATCTGCTATACACTTTTTACACAGTGTGTTTATCCTCTTCATTTTATCTATACTTGAACATGATCCAAATTATGGTTATGGACCACTGCTTGGTTATGCCTGAGTAATGAGCACAAATTACAGAAAAGTACAATTTAATTTGGTGCCCGAACAGCTATGAATGAAAACGCTACATGTAGATGCCAACGGCAATTAGTGGAGCAACACCTACCCTGTGTTGCATCGGTGTGATCTGTTTCAATAATTACCCGCGATGTTGTGGTTTTTATCTCGCTCGTCATGCAAATTGTCAGAGGAAAGGCACTTACACACAAACACATACACACAGAGGAAAACATTCAAAGGAAATCAAACATTGTTATTGTGGAGATGCTTGTATTTTTTTTCTTCTTCTTCTTCTTCTTGTCGGTGATGTCATGTTGCGTGATGCACAGCAGGGTTGTTCAAATGAAGAATTGGGAAATGACGTGAATTACAACGTAATTAAGTAAAAGAAAAAAAAAAACATATTTGATCACCAGTCAATTAATAACTTCTTATAACTTTTGTGGTAAGATAAGGTCATGCGATTGAGTGCTTGTCGTCATGTGCTGTCCAAGCAAGTCGCCATCTCTATCAAATTTTGTGTGATACATCAATAAAACAAAAACACTTTCCTATCTCAAAACTGCACGGCTTATGCAATAATTACGACCAGACTCTATTTGAACCCTGTGCATATAACCTGCGATGAAATTTGAGTTCAAAGACAGGATTATTGAAACCGACTTTAAAGAGAATGCATACAGCAGGCAATCAAGTCTATTTTTTTTATTGTTAAGAGAAATCCCTCAAAAATGATTTACAAACCAAAACAACTGCAACGCGCAACCATTCACGCGCACACAATCCTAATACAAAACATTTCAAAAGAAACATCCCTCTTTCTGCGTAAAGACCGTGATGTCGCTCTGAAAGAGCACATTTGCACCATCAGTCTTGCATGTTATGTTTGTAGCAGCCGTTCTTTGTACCCATCATTTGTTGCAATGGTGGGGCTTATATGAATGTCCTTTGATAATAGTTTTGATCACATTTTGCAATGATAACATTACCCCCATCAATGATGCCTCCAAAAAGCTGCAATGTCACATTAAGCTGTGCTTGATGTTTATTAAGGTGCATGTCTAACATCTCATGACAAAAAAAAAAAAAAAAGTTCAGTAATCCCACTCGCTCCCTGGGGTCATGAGAATTCACATCCAGCTGGTGCAAAATCAATGATCACTGAAGTTCTCGGTACAAACAGATGTGGAACCATATTTGCAACAATCATCTGGGTGGCAGTCCCAGGGGCCTGCCACGTCCCGCCCACTCGAACAAAACTAGTGCACACATTCCACAGACAGAAACCGACACAAATACAGGGGTTGTGAACCTCCGCAAGACAGATTGAGCCATATTTGATGCGAAGGAAACACGAGCTTGTAATCCTATGAGGGGGTTCTGATGTACTTTGAGAAAGGTCCAGTTGTGCTGCAGCGTTGACTCCATGTCACCAGTAAACGAATATGTCTGTACTTACACTGTCAAGTGAATATGGAGCATTAACTTAAAGTACTGCAGCTGCAGAAGGTGGCTTATAAAATATATTAGGATTTATGAAGTAATGATATGCTGAGAGGCTTTATTACTCCATCTCTGCCAGCAGTTCACTAAGTTGAAAAAGGTAAACGACACTTTTAATGTCTCAACTTCTGTTTTAGTTCCTCTGCTGTGACGGAAGGGATAGTGACGAGATAAAAATGAAACTGAATGTAATTCTCAAATCTTTACAAAGCACTCTAATTTTACTTTTATTAAGGTTTCTGCATGTAACATACTGTATTGCAGCATTTGTTGTGGCATGCTTGTTTAGAGCTTCCCACTTTTTCTTGAGATGGTTTGGACATGTTCAGAGGAGGGGCAGCTGGTAATTTGGTAGAAGAGGGTAGGTAGGTAGGTAGGTAGGTAGGTGTGTAGATAGACAGACAGACAGACAGACAGACAGACAGACAGACAGACAGACAGACAGATAGATAGATAGATAGACAGATAGATAGACAGATAGATAGACAGATAGATAGACAGATAGATAGACAGATAGATAGAC
>JAFBJS010000981.1:42416-62787 GCA_016785265.1 Paraplagusia blochii
CTTCAGCACACTCTCAATGTCACTGTACAATACCTTGATTTTGGCAATCAGACCAGTGGAGAAACCAAAGGCCCCCATAACCTGCCAGAGGTAATTGTGCTCTACGCGGTCAAAAGTCTTCTGCTGGTCCAACGCGATCAAACCAGTATTTATATCTAGTGTAGATATGCAAGACATCAGATAGATAGATAGATAGCAGGGGCGTAGTCAGACCCCTTAAAATGGGTGGGCCCTAAAAAAAATTAGGGTGGGCCAACCCCAAAGTATTATAGCCAAGTTTGATCAGCCCTCTCATTGGATTGGGTGGGCAAGTGGCTACGCCTATGATAGATAGATAGAAAAGAAAGAAAAGCAAATTCCTTGTCATTGTGACAGTGTGATCCACACCACTGACCATGAACAGTGGACTCCAGTAATAACCTGGCAGTTAGTGGATTCTAACCTGGAACCCTCTGGACCCCAGTCTGGTTCATTTGGGGTGGTGGTGGCCATGGCCAGGTTCGAATCCACCAACTGACAGGTTATCACAGAGGTCTACTGAACAATGGCACTGTTCCCACTCACTGCTCCCCTGGTGCTCAAAGCTGCCCACTGTTCACTTTGTTGATGGCTGAAATGCAGAGATCACATTGTGATGTAGATCACAATGACAAAAGGGTTGCTTTCTTTCCTTCCTTCACCTTTACCACTACTAGGCCAACACTGCCACTAGATAGATTGATGGATGAATACATAGATAGATTTAATAAATACATTTTAGACAATTCCAGCAGATTCACTATAATTGTGTAGGGTATAATTACATTTTCTTGAAAAATCCAAGCTGCCTCGACTCATTAGTGTTGTCTGTTAAATTGGTACAGTATATGAGAAGGTGGAGGCCGGAAAGGACATGAGCCTCCTCTCACCTATTGTTTCCTTTGACCTCCCACCCAGCAGGGAGTATTCCATTAGCAGTGAGAGGAGTGGAGAGGAAGGTACAGTGCCTGACCCAGCACCTCAATAGCGAGGATGCTTTTAGAAAGAACAACAAGTCTTGCTTCGCACCCGCTCTTGCGTAATACACCCGCAGCCGGCAAGTAAATATAGGATGCCGGCTGTTTACAGAGTATATTAAACGGCTGCCAACAGACCAACACATTTGATCATCTAATGACATCTAATTATGTGACCAGCAATGGCTGAGCTGCTGCGATGTCAAATTACCGCTGGTTTGAAATTTGCTGTACGGAGAGCACTTGTTGTAACTACAGGGGTAATTATTGGCAAGAGCCGTTCTCTTATTAGCAACGCTCAGTATCTGAGCAGGGCAGAGGGAGCGACAACAAAATCTAATTATCACCCCTTTCTCGCCATCCCCTCTGTGACATCAATACTTGGTTTTAGCACCTTATCCCCCGGGTACAAACAAACTCAGACTTGTACAGTCGGCGCTGCTCCCGTGCCAACACGGGTCGTGCATAACAACAATAAAACTCAACTAGATGTATTTTTGCTTTTCTTGGTTGAAAGCATAATCTGCATTTTAATGTAATGTATATGTTCATCTGCTTTAACATTAATAATTGCTGCATATCTTATCTTGTAGCCAAGTAAAAAAAAAAAGAGATGAAGTATAGGACCAGATTTTAAGACAATGTTTTTGTTCTATTGAATTCCGGGTTTGGACAAAGTCAGGCTCACACTAAGGAGCCCTAACAAAGGGCAATACCTCCCCATAAATATGGCCTACAACTAGCAAATAGAAAAAAAAGCTGATTCGATTTCGTGTAAACTTTTTTGAAATCTTAACGGATTTAACCAGGGCTTAGAATCAGTTCAAAGAATGAAACAAAACAGGAACAGAAACAAGAAACTTTTTCTTTTTGTTTCAGAACAGAAATAGTTATTCAAAAACAATGGTAAACAGTTAATACCAGTTTTTTATTATTTATTTACAATCTAGTGTAGCCTACATTCAAAGTCAATGAGCTCCTAAAAAGTCTAAGGTAGCCTACAATGACCTGATGAAGATCCCTTCCCATGATTCACTGACTGAATGTAGAGTGGGCGGACCATCAGACTATATTAGGAGGACTGACTACCAATACATTATTGACAGCCTGTTGACTATGGTACACTATAGTATTTCTTTAGTAAAGCACAAACAAACTTATTCTATATATTTTTGTGTTTGAAGGGAAGAAAGTCTGTGAGTTCCATGCAACATATTTCATTTGGACTAGTAACAAACAAATCAACTAAAGCATCTGAACATATTCAAAAACTCATTGAATAAATAGCGCAAGGAAATTCCACAATACTTTACCGTTAAGTAAAAATAGAACACTGGCAGACCCTAATTAAATGGAGAAATGTCATGCTATGATTCACTCAGCTGAGTGAACTTAATGAGAAGTTTCTGAGGACCAGGCAGTCAAAGATTCTTCATTAAAACATGGGTCATGCAGGATTGTGCCGTCTCAACAAAACATATGGAAGCCTCGACAGAATTACTTGTGACTTTGCCTGTCCAGATGGGGCTAGACGTGCAGCAGACATTTGTTGTAACTTTTGTGTCCGCGCTGAGGTTCCAGAAATAATAAAACCAGACCAAACCAGAGTTTTAAGGAGCCATCAGTGACATCTGAGTTATGGACATTGTTTGTTGCAAATGTTAATGTGTGCTACAGAAAGACAGACTGTGTAGTGCCATTTAAATCTTCAAGTTTCATGGACAGCTGCTCTCTCAAGCATATTTTTTTCAAATTCTTATTTTGCCTTCATGTCGCTATGAGCTTGCTTTTCACGTCGTTCTCCCAGGACTTGATCATAAAGGGTAAAAACAATCTTTTTTCTAGGCACTAATGCTTTCATCGTCCAAATAAATATACACATTGTATATTTTGTTGTTTTTTTTTTGTTTTGTTTTGCCTTATCTACCAGCAGCAGGTGCTATTATTGTAAAAGGAAATGTCCACAGCTGGATAATTTTTGAAGGACATTCAAGGCAGTGATAGATGATTATAAAATGCATTTTAATAATTTGAAGAAAAATAAAAGGCAATTAAGAGAAATTAAAGAGAAATATCAAGATTTGGTAAAAAGACTACCTTTATCAGCTGGTATAACAGTACTTCTTACAAGGTTACGAGTGAAGAAAGGATTGAAATTCATTATGCAAGTGCTGTAATATGAGCTGTCAAATTAGCTGGAGTTACTTTGCATGACAACACAATGAGAAGATTCTTCAGATGAGGCCGGCATTAGTGAGATCAAAAGTGTTTCTTAGATCCACATCCAGTCCTATAAAATATACTCTTCTTTTTTGTTGTTGTCTCTTTTCAGATTGTGAACTTTCCTCCCTCCTTAGTTTCCTTGCTCTTGTAAATTCCCTTTTGGGTTTCATCTATGTAACCAATGAGCTTATCTTTTTCTCCATTCTCTTCCTTGGTCTATCAGTTCACAGTATGCTGGAAGCATCTGAAATTTAATAAATTAGATTAATTTGACATAAACTACAATACAAACAATTTCAAGTCAATAGACATTATTCCTACCATTATTAAACATTAATGAGGAAACGTTATTGTTGACCAAGTAATATCTAAACAATGCATATTGTCAAGCAACAACCAACAATGGAATTTAGCCAGCAAAAATGACACTTGACTTCATGGAATACATGGTGCAAGGCGAAAAAAAAATTAATTCACCAATACTGATATTAACTGATATTGCCCAAACACATCATTCCCGATACCGATATGAACCGATACCGATATATGCAGGTGATTCCCCCTGAATTAGTGTGATAACAGACTAAAGGCATTGTATCTTGATCTTGAAAGAATGCCTGGTTATCCAGGACTATGAGCTCTGTGAAGTTTGTCTGATTTTTTTTGTTCTTGTCTGTTCTTTACGTATTTAATCTTTGAGAGAGAGCTACTGCTGCTGCTGTGCTGTTGTTGTTTAATTGAGTCCATTGTTGTTTTTCTTTACTTCACTGCATAAAAAACCTCCTGATAAAGTGTTAAAATCTTCCCCCCACCCTCGCATAACCAGCTCCTTGCAGTCATTAAGAATTACAGTTTTCTATCCAAAAAAAAACTCCAAACTGCGGGCATTGATCATTGTTGTTGTCCCTTCAAGATTACATAATTAATCACATGCTGGTCGAAGTGTCAGAAGTACTGAAGTTACCCATGACCGTGGCTTGGCAGCATCAGATTTTGAATATTGGTGAAAAAACGATACCAATATGCTCCGATAATAAATAAAAAAAAGTTGCTGATATTGGCCCAATAATATCGGTGGACCGATATATTGGTGCAGTCCTATTTCATAGGTTATAATAATGGTCTAGGATCTCAGGTATGTGCAAATATTTTGACTCCCACAGTAGCTGCTAAAAAAAGTCACTGGGGTTTTTTTAATGAAGACATGGTTGGACTCAAATACAGCACTGGCAGACTTTTCTATGGTGTTAACTGTATTAACAGTTAACCGTACAGTTATGGTATTAACTGATTTATTAATACAAAAAAAAAAACAAAAACAATAGCAATACCTGACATTAACTAAACAGGCCTTAAACACATGCACTTTGCCTGGCTTGCTCAAACCAACCCTGTGAGCAATACAGGATATCTCTGAACTTAAAACAACACCAAACATCTTCAAGCATTACCAGATAACTCCGAACATGACAGTCCCAAACAATACATTACCAGACAAACACTGATCCCACGAAGACTGAGTGAGGGGCACCAGGTGACACAAGTGAGACTAATGATGAACAGAGGTGACTGTGATGACAGTAATTACCCAACACCAGACAACACCAGGGACAGGGAAAGAGACAGAGACAGACAGACCTCACACTGGGACAAGATCAGATATACGGCGTGGTAGTGGAAACAAACTTAGGCAAAAAGTAGACAAAAATGCTTTGAGAGAATGTCAATTCCTTTATGCGAAAATGGCTGGGCCTACCAGCCAAGCTGCAAGCCTCAGCAGCATCGCCTTGTACACGAGGAACACCAAGCTGAAACTACCCTTTGAGAGGAAGAAGGCCAAATACGAGGAGCTGGCAGGTGAATGCCGAAACAGGGGATAGAAGACCCGATGCATCCCAAGCGAGATCTGGTGCAGAAGATTTGTTGGACAGTCACTCATTAGGACATTGAAGATACTGGGAGTAAAGGGACTGCACAACAGGAGAGCCATCAAAAACATCTGCAATGCCGTAGAAAAGGCATCCAGATGGTTTTGGATCTAAGCGGGGCAATCCATGGATACATGCTCTTAAGACACAAGCCGGAACTTGATCATCCGGGCTGGGTCCGATGGGTGAGGGTGTCTGTTGTGAGACCCGAAACACCCAGATGTGAACACTAATGATGGCCAGTTTGGTTGAAAACAGTCCTGACATATGGGCAGGAATTGAAAAAATGCGCCCCAAAAGATCTTCAACTGTTTTTTTATTCTTTTGGTTTTCATAGCTGTATAAAGTCACCTAGTAGAGTATTTTCGAACTTTCTTTTTAGAAGAAAGAAGAAAGAAAGAATTATTTTTTGTCATTGTGAGATTGTGATTCACACCACAGCGGACAATTAAATTTAGCCCCTGCATTTAACCCATCACCAAAGTGAGCAGTGGGCAGCTATTGAGCGGGGAGTAGTGTGTATGCTCAGGGCACCTCAGTGGTAACTTGGATTCGAACCTCTTCCTTAACCACTAGGCCAAAGCCCTGGTTTTAAATTATAATTTAAAACCAAATTATGCTGAAAATCTAGCATAATTTGTTTCTTAGGTCCACAGATTTTAGTAAATGATGGACTGCAAATATACATGACATAGTGTATTACAGATCACAAAAAAAATTGACAGAAGTTTTGTTGGGTTTTTATTTTGGCTTGAAGATTTTTCTGTCTGGCATCCCTTAGGTAGCACTACATTAGTAGGATGTTTTTGGTTGACAAGAAGTGGGGGTGGGAGATGCCCACCCCCAGGATGCCAGACTTGGTAAGGGAGATGAGTCTGAAAGCGAGAGACAAGATATTGTGACGATTCTGTGCTTGAAACACAGTATATGTAGGGAAAGGAAAAAAGGTTTTGCATAAGCAGGGTATATTATATGCACTTCCATTAGTGTGTGTAATAGTGGTGAAAGACTGCGTCCTGGTGCTATTGATCGTAATGCTAGTAGGAGTTGAATTAAACAGGACTTGTCAGCCAGCACTCCTAAGTCGAAACACTCACTTCAATAAGGGTCTTATATCCAAACCATAGAACAACGGAAAGGACCGTCTGCAGTCTTCCCTTGGCCTTTCTTACACAGAGTTCAGCTTTCAATAGATTATGTAAATAATTCTGACTAAATTAAAATTAAATAAAAGAAAAATTAAATTGGAACTATATTATTCTCTAGGGAGTATCCTTCGGGAAATTATCCCTCTGTGTCTGGAGAACCACGCTCAGGGCACCTCAGCGGTAACTTGGCGTTAGGGGGATTCGAACTGGGGGCCTTGCGAATCCAAATCTGCTTCCTTAACCATTAGGCCACCAACTGCCCCAAATTGACTAATTGATACTCACGGGAACAAATTGAAATTCAACGCTATGTTAGCTTACCGTGTGTAACCATGTTTATGCACCACTTTAATTTAATTTGATGAATCATTAGTTGTATAAAATAGGTGTAATATGATCTGGTAATGCTGAGAAATATCAAAGATGCTATGGACACTCAATTAGCAAATTAATCACATTCTGCTCATTTGATGCCATAAAACACAATTTACCAAATGCAACGGAAGACACTTGCAGTACTGTTAGCAGTCCTGTTCTCCTTTCGTATTTGTGCATCCAGTTATCTATCTCTGTCACTTGTCCCTTAATAGGTCAGAAGTCCTGAGTCACAGTGCATCATACCAGACCTTCATTAACATTCTGCAGGTGGAAGGCCCAATTGCCGTAACCATGATCTGACCTTCCCCAATGATAAGCCCTAGAGTTCCACACCAATAACAGAGACATTGGTCCTGGGCCAAAGCCGCCGTCAACCCATCCATCCAACCATGCATACAATTTCACCCACTTTTCCACCTTAATCACACGGCACTGTACCACAACCTTTTGAACCATCCCGCAGGTGACAAGCCCACTGGAAGCCAACCACCCTAACCAGGATACGGACTTGCCCAGGAGGTGAAGCCCAGAGTTTCATACTAATGAAAGAGTCATTGCCTCTGGGCCAAATGTTATTTTCTGGAATTGCATTACCATGTGGTCTATTCATACCGCGGCTTTTCTCTGCTACCCCAAAACTCTTCGGCTTGTGCCATCACCAAAAATGAGTCAGGGAATCAAACCTACCTCCAAGCTAGGCTCTAGGCGCTAATCCAATTTAAGACGCCCAATGCCAGGACTCTTACAGTCCAGAAATTAGAAGGTTAATCCTTTATTTCAATGTGTACAGTAGACCCTGGGCAGGTTGCGCCCAGCTGGACAACACACATTTTAGCTTCTTAGCCCACTTTGACAGCCATAGGGGGAGGGTCAAAACACTTAGAATGCATGACAAGGCAGCAAGTATAGTTTTGGAGGTAGTAAATATGGCATCTTGCCCAGATAAAGTACTTAAAGCACGTCAGGATTGGACAAAGACCTGTTCATGTTACCACAAACAGCAACCCTTGTGTTTTTTTTTTACTTGGTAAAGAAATAAAATAAATGGTAAATGGTGACTTTGCATCCTAAAATGTTATATAATGATATCGTCACATGACGGTCTAGTGGCCTAGTGGTTAAGGAACCAGACTGAGGTCCAGAGGGTTACAGGTTCTGATACACCAGCTGCCAGGTCACACAGGCGCACCAAGCCTGGCATTATCCCCACTCACTGACAAGAATTTGCTTTCCTATGTCTGATCCCATTTTGCTTAATTTACATACTGGACTTTTTAAATTCTGTACATACACTTAACTGCACAAACATCCTAAGGTGATACAATTATTTATTTTTTGACGAAATAATTATAATTAATAACTTAATTATTTCAATAATATAGAAATACTGTGTAACAGGCTATTTTTCCTGCTTCTTTTTCTGAAAGGGATTTATTCTAAATCCTGCATCTACCAACAGAAGAGCTTCCCTAGATAACAAACTTTATTAGTCCAGCGCTTCGCTGTAATAAAGGCCCGCCCGCTTCACCTTTAGATTATTTACCATTGTTGTATGAACTGCATTTACTGCACAGACCTTAAGGTCTGACAGACAATAGATAGCGCATTATGCAAGCTTAAAGGCACTCTGATCAATAGGAGGTTTTAAGTGTTCTAGTCCGACCTGCACAACACATCGATTCACGTCCAGCCGGAGCACTCGGGGTACAAAATTCCTCATCCTACAGCACAAATACTTTTGGGGTGGGGGTGTTAACTGTTTCCAAGTACCCAATGGTTTTTTGGCCGTAAAGGTCAGGTAAATGTAAACACAAGTTTGCTGTATGGATGTCTACAGCTGGGAGACCTCTGCGTGTACAGTACTGTAAGTCATAATCAATACCACCTATGTCCAGAGATCGCAGCTGAGACTGGCTTTAATTGAAAATCACTTCCTAAGCTTTACACCTGCTATAGTTATTGATTGGTCATTGGTATTCGCCACTCACTTGGGTTGATTATTAACTCTTATATTAGTGGAGCTGGGCAGTAGTGATTTAAAGGTCATCCTTGAATCTAATAGTCGCATAAAACAAACAAATACAAAGACTACCCCAAACTCTGTAATTCCAATCTGTCATTATCATGCTACAGGTGCTCAGGGATGACCATACCCTTCCCCTAATCCTTCTGTTCTGCAGCAACAGCAGTCGTCATCAGAAACTCTGTCTTGCATTATCACGAATTAGCAGTGAACCCGGTTGCACAGAAAAACACTGACCAAAGATAGGCGTTTAGGTGATTTTATTACCATGAACGACACACTACAAATATCTCAAACAAGGCCGGGGCCAGAAAAGCTAACGCTAAGACGGCAATCAAAAACAGAAACAGTTCAAATACCAGGGCAGAGACAAGACGTAACCGAGGACGGAAAGTAGGTCAGATTGGAAGGACAGGGGATCAAGACTGGTCAAACACAAGCACAGGTTACGTTACCAAAAAGCAGACAGAGGTTAAATCTTACGGAAGAGCAGGTCGGTCCAGAAGGGCAGAAGAAACAGGCAAAATCTCATACAAACAGGGTCGATACCGGATAAGCAAAATCAAAACAGAACGCTGGAGAGTCATCAAAAAATCAAAGACAATCTGGCAACTTTGCTCAGCCACATGTGAGGTTTAAATACTCAGGCAATGAGCAAAGTTGCCACCTGGTTGGACAACAGAAGACAAAGGACCGTTGCCTGATTGGTTAAAGAGAACCATGTGACCCTGCATACACTAAAAGGAGGGAAAACATTTAAAGCAACAGAAACACACACACAGAACCATGACATGCATAGAGCTTCTGACCTGTAAATTCCTCTGCAGAGTACTCGAAGTACTGTCCCTGTATACACATAAACCTTCCTTTCAAGCAACAGTTTCCTATATCTCCGTCCTGTAGTTGAACAAGTCCGTCTTAACCTTGAAAATCCTGCATAAATAAGCCATCAAACTTCCATGGTCCTATATCATACATTGCAAATAGCATTGTATTAAAGCACAGTTACCAAGAGATTTAAGGAGCATTTAAAAAATAAGCTTTAGATGTGTGGTCAAAAAATAATCTTATGCAAAGTCAGAAAAATAGAACCTTAGGTAGAAAAACTAACTGAGAAACGATAATGTACAGCCAGAAGGACACACACACACACAGACAGAATGGGTGATGGAGACAGAATCTCATTAACCATCAGACAAGATGTTGGCCTTGGCCTTTAAAGCGATGCTATGTCTCTCAGTCTTTGCCAGAAGCTGGCAACTTTTTTTCTTCTTTTTTTTTTCGCCTTGTGTCCGACTCATTTCTTCCCCTTTCCCGTATGCTTGTTCCTCCTTTTTTCTCCCTTGCCATGCTTTCCCCGAGTCTCTCCTTCTTGTCTTGATGCTGGGATCGTAGAGACGGCTATTATTTATTTATGCTCATGCATTGTCAGTGTGCGTGGGCTTAAGTAATATTCATCTGAGCTGTGCCGCTTTAATACAAAGCCTTACTCCTCACAACCGAGAGATGAAACGAGGGAGCTGCAGCCTGCTGCGGATTTCTGAGCTGGAATGCTCCTCTAAGTCATAGTCGAGAAGTGTTTGATGGGGAAATGAACTTTGTGCACCTGAATGTGCATTGTTAAAAACAACTACGGGGAGAACAAAGAGCCTTTCCGATTTCTTTTTTCAAAAGGTCTTTTTTTTTAAGATTTTTCCCTTATTTTTTCTCTGTACACTACTTTTCTTTCTCAAGCACAGAGCTGGAGGGGTGGGTCACCTTAAAAGCTTTACTTTTGTGAAGCAGGATCGCTCTATACCACTAGAGAATGAGTCTACCTATTAAATCTCTCTGGCATTTTCCATCACTTCCAAAGTGGAGTTTAATGGCTCCTGCCTATCTAGGGTTCTGCAAAAACTAAATAATGAATGTGTTTATCTACTGTCAAATCTACCTAACATTTAAACATCAAAGAGCAATTTTTTCCTATTTAAAAAAAAAAAAAAATAATTGATTTGACCTCTTAACCACACAGGGAGGTGAACACACATTTACTAGACAAGAGTAGACCTTTTAAACATCAAGAGATTTCTTCTCATGGTTGCCCTAGATGTATCATTCAATGTAATAGGTTAGAGCAACAAGCTCTAAGATCAGTAAGTTTTATAGATTCAGAATTTTTTTTTTTTTTGCAACAACTAAGGATTTTTACAAAGGGCTGTCAGCCATATGAAAAAAAAAAAAAAAAAATGAAAAAAAAAAAAAAAAAAACTATGAAAGCTTTGCTGTATTTCACAAAATCTCAGCATCGTAAGAACAGAAATAGAATTTAAAAAAAAAAAAACGGCATACTATACTAGATTTGTATTTGCACAAACACACACATATATGTATATATATATAAAATAATTTCCTGCTGTTCTGAAATATTTGCCTACAATAAAATCTTCCTACCTAAAATACAGTAACTGTGCATTGGCACAACAAGTGCACACAGCCTATAAAAGTCAAAATATTGTATCAATGATTCTGCATCATTTTGAGTTTATTGTTGTTGTCTTCACTGAGAAAATAGATCCTTCTCAAATAGAGTTACGTTACTGATGATGGAATCCTAGCCATTCCATTGTTTCATTTGTTGATATGGATATGAATCAAGTGTAAGTAATAGCCAGAAAGGGCCAAAAGAAAACATTACTTCCCTGTGGCCTGGCACCAATTCAGCCACGGACCGGTACTGGTCCCCAGCCCAGTGGTTGGGGACCACTAAAACAATAAATCCTATTAGTAAAGTCACATCAAAATTTTCAAGTGCAAATAGAAACTTTAAGAGCTCTGTATCAAAAGTATCAACATAAAACCAACTGTCCTACTACCCAGGTAGTATACTTAAATCCAGGGGTCTCAAACTTGCGGCTTGCGAGCCATTTGCTGCCTGTGGAATGATATTTTGTGGCCCTCACCTTGATATGAAAGTTAAAGATTAGTGCAGTCCACAAGATTTATAAAGGGGTTTCACACCAAACCATCAATGCCGTAAATATTTATGTTGGATGCACTCCTTCGTTGCCATATTCACTTTCCACAATGATCTAGACTTCAGTGCTGTACTATACTACAGTATAAAACTCTGTTCTTCACCAAACAATAAATATATGGTAAGTTTTATATTTGATAGATTTTTTTCCTCATTGTTTTTGGTATATCCTATAGTTCTCATAACCACTGTCCTCAGACTTCTTCAGGTTAATTTCCTGCTGATTTGTTTTTTTTTTCTCTCTCTCTCTACACGTCTGTAGTGTTGTTTTACACAGAATCTATGAAAAACCTTATAAAAAACTTTTTTTTCTCTTACATTAAACATGGATAGCCCATGCAGAAATGACAGTGGGGGCAGAGTTTGAGACCCCTGCTTTAATCCAGTGTGTGTGCGTATGTACATTTAAAGTGTGTGCAATCTTTTCTTAACTGGAGCCTTGGACGAAAAACTGGACCATTCAACACTGTTGACAAAGGATGTAGACAGGGGGCAAAATGCTCTTCTTCTCTCTACCAATCCACGTATGTGTCCTGCATGACAGGACAACAATAAACAATTTTATCAGTCTTATATATTAACATAGTGACACATTAACATGTATTTTTTTCATTACATTCACAAACATATTCTTTAATTGGTTCAGTTCAACTCTAGTTGGTTTTAGCTTATTGTCAAAATTACATTAACATGTTTTTTTTATACGAACACACAACTAAATTATTCAACTCAATAACTGAACACGTGTCTGCTGAGAGAATGTTCTAGAAAGTTCAGTGTGTTTCTTAATTAATCTTCTGAGAGTGACAAAAAAAAAAAAATGGGAAAGAATAAGAATGTTTAAAATAATGTCTGTGTCCGAAACTTCTCAGGTTAACCATTTGTTTTCAGGTAGGTCTACAAAAAATAACTCTTTACCAATTCTTTATTAGTTTTAAGACGCTACCAGGGCTTGTTTTCCATGGCCCCCTAATGGATGTGTATATATATATACATATATACAGTCATGGAAAAAATATTAGACTCTGCTATTTTCTTCAATTCCTTGTTCATCTTAATACCATGTTCCACTAAAGGTTTATCACCTGGGGGAAACAATGAACACAAAACCATGCAATGACTAAAAGCACTGTATTTGTCAGTACAATGTTATTGCTAGTGATGTGGATACGGAAGTGATTTTTGTCACTGTCAATAAAACCATGCAAAATTGCCAGAAATCAGCTCTGAAATTGAACTCAATTATGAGCCTTTTTTGTTGTTATTATATTTGTCCAGATTAATGTAGATTAAGTGGAAGCAGACTTTTAAATGGACAAGAAATTAAAGAAAGAGTGGTCTAATATTTTTTTTCCATGACTGTATTTATTTTTATATATATATTTGTCTCTTTTCTATTTCAATCATTGTTATTTTCATTATTCTTATTAGACATTATTGTTCTTCGAGCTACTGTAAAAAGCGGGTGTCCCCCACGGGGGATGAACAATAAACCATAAACCGTATTTGTTATATTTGGACATTCCATAATGGAAATTGTTGACCCGCGCTGGCAACCCCTGAAAAAGGGACAAGCTGAAAGGAGAGGAAGTAGATGTTTATATATTATATAACTATTTATATTCACACACATATACATATATGTGTATGTGTACTTGCTGAAAATGTCTCTGGCTCAAGCCTGGTCCTAGCTTCTTAATCATACACAAGAGCAGAGTTCAGCCAGTGAAGAAGAACCTACGCAAGTGACCACACAAGGCTGAATTTTTAGGCTTTTTTTTCCCCAGAATCAGACAGCAGTGGAGGTCGTTCTAATTTCTTTCTCCCCTCCACAGCCATCCTTATCCTTGTTTCTGCCGAGCAAAGCCTAATGATGTCCCTTGTGACAAGTGCTGGTTATCTATTAGCCGTCAATGGCTGATGTGCGCCTGCACGCGTGCACACACCTGCATGAGAAACAACGTTGGAGTCTGTATAGTCACATTCTCACGTAGTTTCTGGCCAGCAGCTGGTGGCCTTGCTAACCACGTGCCCCGAACTTGAAGAAGATACGAGGAGCAGATGTGACTACAGTCTGTCTGACAGGTCTCCAAAAAGGAAACTAGCGGGTGTGCGCGTGCATTCATGCGTGGGACACAAAAAGGGAGGCGATGTGATAGGCAACCTCAGGGGGACCAAAAATTTAAATAGAGTTCCAATTAATAGGAAACATCTTGTCCAGCTAAGAAGAAGTTATTTGCCCTAACTTTTTTGGACACGTGGTAAATGTCAAGGATAAGAGTAGTGCACTTTAGAACTTTCCATGCCAGGGAACCTCATAATGACAAAAACTCATATCACTGGTACTTAAATATAAAGTATTATGTTATATAAGGTCTATTTGATGTCAGTTTTCACTTGGCAACTTAGAGTTTCTTTTTTTATTATTTTTAATACCTCAATTAAGGCTAATGCTGCACAATCGTCGGCTTGAGACACACGACTCGCAAACATGGTTAAAATTCTGCTAACTGGTGCACATTTGTTCACCGACAATGTGTGATTTTAGTCGTGCAGTGTACATTGTGACAAGCAATTATCACCTTAGATTGTCTTCACGACTACTTCAACATTGCTGCAATTCCTGCCACTTTTACATGACATTTCCTTTTAAATGTGTGTCTGTGCACAGATTGGCGCAAATTGTCAAGCAAATTAGTCTTTGTTTACCCTACCCTACCCTCTGTTTTAAAAGTGGTATCACATTTTTATGGGTATTTATTACTTTTAAAATCTTCCTACCATCAATTTCAAGGCTTCTTGCTCCTCTTCATCAGTGGATCACAACATTGTTTATGTTTATTTTTACGTAACAACTGTCAAAAAGTGTTCTCCCTAAAATCTTTTACACTGTGCTACATTCACTTTTTTGTGGGGGTTTTTTGGATTGTTTTTGGCCTATTTTGGGGTTCCTATGTATAACTCGGACTTTTCTTCATATTTTTATGTCCTTGAGAATTATGTTACAAAAGGTTACCACTGTGTTAGCTTAGATGAGAGACATGTCTTCTTAAGCAGAGTATGTCAATAAGGGGTAGAAATAGCAGGTCAAGTCCAAAATGCCAAGCATTTGCCACTGATTCTACTCATGCAGTTAACGTTTTATTGATGTTTTTTTCTATTAAATATTAATAAGAAAATCTCTAATCTTTGTGAGTCCAATAAAACCCCAGTTGCAGTTTTTGTCAGTATTCTTCAAGCAGTTTCAGGTAAGATAATATTCCAGAGCAGTATGAGGGATAATGAAGTGCCACTGCAAGACTAAGTCTGAAAATCAGCCTCAAAGCCAATTCATTAAAAATCTGTTTGATCCATTGTCTGTGTCTTATTCTATCTGACTCTTCCTCGAAATTTAACAACATCAATATGATGTCGTTTAATCACTTCCAATTCTTAAATGATGATGTGCGACTTGGACGTTATTTCTGTCCAAAATGATTAGAAATATTACAATGTGTTTCTTTTTTCCGTTGCTGAAGACAGTGCTGTTTATGATTTGGCGTCGTGTAAACGTAAACACCCCAGATGATCCAGATTCCATACACAAGCTGTAGTGTAAGGGCACATGTTTATTTGAGCTGGAGTGATTTATAATGAATCCGTCCTATGAGGCACGAGAGCAGAAAAAAACCCAGCGCACATGCAAATACTGAATGATCAAGTGATAGTGGAGCACTCCCAGAGGATGGCTCTGATTTGCTGTCACTATCAATCATTCTCAGACACTCATTCCCGTGCTACATATGTGGGTGTTCGTTGTGTGTATGCGACATGCACAGCACTCGTTAATGTGTGGCGTTCCTCTCTGTACCACTTAAAGTCTGCAATCTGCAATTATGACCATGACCCAGGTCGAAAAGGATAAATTGATTGCTTATGTTGATCAGTTTAGGGTTTTATCGCATGTAGAAAACAAACCAGGTAGGTTCAGCCATCATGCTCGCCACCAAGTACAAATATTCTGCCTTACTATTTTGACTGATTGAGAACTTGCATGCAAGAATACCGTAATAAGGGCACAACATATTTGTTGTGTCAATCACTTATTGCAGCTGCTCTGCTCTTGTATTCCCACCGCGTTGGATTTACTGCACAACATAATCCAGTATTCCATTTGTAGTTTTGAAGTGATGATATCTGTAGGTATCAGATATTCTGCTGTCAACAAGGAGTGAGTCTCCATGCTCTTGTACTAGAGATGCATCTGATGTACTGCATACAGCCTAAATTTTAGGCTGTATGCAGTACATCAGATGCATATCATATTTAGGCCCTAAATATATGTGAAGTGGGCTGGACCAGTACTGTTATAACATACCTCCTCCAAAAAACTATACATACGTGCCTGTACTTATTTTTGTGCTGTGTTTTTGTTTGGAACATACTCATAGAAAAGGAAATGCAATCATCAGATAAATGGGATTCTGCAATATTTTTAATACATTCAAATTTCTTCAAATGAGCCGGCATTGACCCACACGCCTCATTTTTGACATCCCCGTCAAACTTCTAAATTTAGCTACCCTGCTACAGCAGATTCTGCAATAATTTCTAGGGGTAAGAAAAGAAAAAGTCGGTCACATTTGCTGAGTTCAGGCTTTACATTTGCTGTAACCGTTATGCCCCAAGTGCAGCACTCGACATGCCAAGATCAGGTGCACTCAGTTAATTTAGAAGTTAAAGTTGGGTAAATCAACTTACTCCAAATTTGAATCAGCCATTTTAAATACTGTACAAGTGAAAGAAGAGAATAAATTAAGACACATAATTTTGGATCTATATACATAGAACAACCCAGACCTGAAGTTGTGGTGGATTTGGGCTGGGGAGTAAAAATAAGGAGGGGAAATCGCTTGGAAAAAGAAAATCAGGAAGACCCCGGTGAAGATTAATGAGCTTTTGGAATGAGAACCAGTTGATGTAACAGTAGAGGCAGCAACAGATATGATAAACTTCTGCGCAGATCCCTGAAGGGAGAGGCTGAAATACTGTAAATAAATGCTTAGAAAAAAAATACTAAGGTGATGATTTTATATGAAATGTAGTATCCCAAAAGACATATGTAGTATCCAGAGTGTGTTGGTTAATAGATATAGATAAAAAGATAGATATATACAGTACATATACAGTTTTATATAACATGTCTTTATAGTATATGTGTAATGCATATACATATACTTCTTATACAACCATACATGCTCACACCCTCTTATATTCCTTACATATGTATGTAAATACATTTATAGATATAGATAGATATATTCATATTTTCAGGTGCAAACAATGAGATCAATTATTTCACCTAATAATAAGCAGTTTGACTGTTTTAACTTTGTCTTAGCTTGTTTACTTTTTTGGGATTTTTTATAAATTAATAATTTATTCCCAATTGTTGATGAAGTGTTATTTTAGGCGTAATTGATTGCATTGATTTGATTGTGTTTTAATGTGGTAATAAAAGAAAAGAGTGGATGACTTAAGGTGTCTGTTCGTGGTAGTTTTTGTGAGAGCTAGCACGCTAGTTAACTAGCATGCCTATCTTTCTGTTGTTTTAATTCCTTTTCTATCCTTGTAATACTTAGTTAGCAATTAGCATCTTAGCCAACTAACCAAACAAATGTCTGTGTGTAATTGCCAATAACACCAAGTGAATCCCTTTCCCTACCTTCTCCTGTCAGCAGCCTTGTAAACATTAGAACAGCAGTGCACTCTTATAAAAAGTCATAGTTTAGAGCTCGCCCTTTGGGCCACTGTTTTCCAGTTCTAGGTCACTGGACATTAGCATCTGGCTCCATATTTAACAGAGCGGCCGATGCATTAATTTATACAAATTGTTGTCTTCATGTCCCTGGGTCCTTGTACCAAATACCTGGTGGAGTTTAGGAAAACACATCTCTTTCCTGCAGAATAGTAACAAGTACACTATTTGCAGCCAGTGCACAATTTCACGACTGACAACAGCAGCGAGGATTCTTCAGCGGCTCTTCCTCCGCATGAGCTTTCAAAACATCTTCAGCTATGTGTCTGTGTGTGTGTGTGTGTGTGTGTGTGTGTGTGTGTGTGTTGTCTTGAAATTTGACTGTTTACAAAGGAGGAAGTTTTGGGAAGATTACTGATATTTTGGTTTGTTTTTAAACTGCCAGATTGAGTAGAAGCTGTAATACCTGACTATTTTCCTTTTACTTTTTTAAGAAATAAGTTTTGTTTTTTTTGTAAAATATTTGACTAATATTGCAACTTATTGGATCAATAGCAATCCTATTGGTAAATATATATATACATTTAAATATATATACATATATTTATATATATGTGTGTGTGTGTGTGTGTGTGTGTGTGTATAGGGTTGTAAAGATTAATCGTTTTGGATTGGTTATCGTTCTGTGACTTACACGATCCGAGTGTCCAAAAATTCCTGATCGATCGAAAATGCAGTAAAACGATCCAATGGTTCGTACTTTTGTCTGTGGATCGGTTCCCTGCTCCAGTGCCCCGCCCACAAATAGACATTTTGACATAGACGCGACATTGGCTGCTTCCTCCTACTAGAGCGACAAGCCCATAGACAAATATATACATCTATTTACACATGTCTATGCAGGTCGTCTCACTTGGGGGGGTGAACTGTGACGTGGGCTGATTTGAAAAACAAATTGAACTGAACCAAACCGGATCGAACTGGATCGATCGTCTAATATTTTTTTTATGAATCGTTCCTGAATCGAATTGTAGCCTGTGAATCGAGATATGAATTGGATCGTAATGTGAGTGAGAAAGTGAAAGAGTGAAAGTGAAAGATTCACACCTTCTTCATAAGAGAATGAAGATGAATGACTGTATTTTCATGTATGTATATTTATCTTCTTTGGTTGTCTCTTTTTTCAGGAGTTGCCACAGCAAGTCAACAATTTCCATCTCCCCCTGTCCTTTGTATCCTCAACTCTACCTTCATGTCCTTTCTCACTGCATCCATAAATCTTTTCTTTGGTCTTCCTCTTTGTCCCCTACAAAAGTCATCCAACAACACAAAAGGTTTGTGAGCTTTGCAACAACACCAGGTAACTTCAACATCCAGTATCTGTTCAGTTTTGCATTCCCAGTACAAAGTGAAGAAACCAGACTTCCAGTTGAAGCAATGGAGAAGTAAGACGCATCGACCCGCAGCTCCACCATACCTCTTAATAAATAGCCGTTAAAAAAGATGAAAAGTGACTACCATATTGCAGGAAAGGTCGACTAAAGAAGTGAGTACCTGCCAGAAAACAAGCAAAAAAGAAAAGAAAGCTGTTATAACAGCCTCCAAAGAACTAATTTTAGCCGAAGTTCCTTCTATTTTACAATTTATTTATGTAAAATATTTTACAATTTATTTATGTAAATTGTAAAATACTCCTAAGCACTTCTGGATAGATGCAAGCTGCATTCTGTTGCTCTGTACTTGTAACATGTGCAATGACAATAATGTTGAATTCTAATTCTAATTCTTCTCCTTTCGGCTTGTCCCTTTTACAGGGGGTTACCACAGCGAGTCTCTGTCCTCTGTATCCTCTCTAGCTTTTTCTCCAAACCCTCCCATCTGTGTTGCCTCCATCACCTCATCCTTTATATCGTAGTCGCTTCTAAAAAGAACCTCAGCATATCAGTGGTGCCTCAGCTTTCGAACTTAATCCTTTCCAGGTTGGTGGTCGAGGTCGTGGTTTGGCTTGACTCACTGAGCACGGCTGCCCAAATGCTCTCCCGGCTTGACGTTCAAAAGCTAAAATTCAGTCAAAGTGAAGGCAAATGTTTCTTAAATATTTTGGTCAAGGGTCAAGTTGGTCGAGAGTTGAGGCGTACGAAAGCTGAGGCATGTGTATATATATATATTCTTCTTCTCCTTTCAGCTTATATATATCTGATTTGCATGTTTTCTTAACTGTAACCAAAATCACTTCAGTCCTTACATCAATAGCTATGGCATTGGACTAACAACAACAGTGCTTTTCAGCATTCCATGTTTTCCTGTTCATTGCATACTTCAGGTGATATACCTGAAGTATGCAATGCAAGTATGCAACTTCAGAGGAAACAGGCACTAGAATGACCAAAAATGGAAGAAAACAAAAGTGGTCTAATAATTTAATATATAAGAGATATGTATATAGAGAGCCCCCTCCCTGAACCGACACCTTAACGTGGTGGAGGGGTTTGAGCATCCAGATGAACCTAGGCACTGTCTCTTATACACATCTAGATGTGTATAAGAGACAGGTATATAGAGAGCTTCCCGTAGGCTCACCACTTACAGGAAGGCTCACAGTGTGGTGCAGTGTGACTTGGGTGGCAATCATGGAGACTGCTGCTTTTGCAATGTGTAAGATGATGAAATTAATTTAATTAATTTAAATTAAATTAATTAAATTAAATTCCTTTTTGTCATTGTGACGTTGTGATTCACACCACAGCGCACAACGAAATTTGGCCTCTGCATTTAACCCATCATCAAAGTGAGCAGTGGGCAGCTAATGAGCGCCCGGGGAGCAGTGCATAGGGACGATACCATGCTCCTGTCTCTTATACACATCTCAGGTCGTCTCACTTGGGGGGGGTGAACTGTGACGTGGGCTGATTTGAAAAACAAA
>JAFBJS010000981.1:65960-193708 GCA_016785265.1 Paraplagusia blochii
CTATCTATCTATCTATCTATCTATCTATCTATCTATCTATCTATCTATCTATCTATCTTTCTATCTATCTATCTATCTATCTGTCTCTCTGTCTATCTGCCTGTCTGTCTGTCTGTCTGTCTGTTTACAGTAATAATGAATCCAACTATATAACAATAGCATGTCTTTTTTCGCAGTTACCCATCATGTCCCCCTGCTGGGACAAAAATTAAATCTTCCATGTCACAACACAACAGTTCCTTACAATGAGAAGAAAAAAAAACTTTTGAAAAATTGCTGTGCTACTAATCAACAGCTTTTATTTACCATGAGCAGAAAGTTCCCTGTCATATTGGAAACAAGTCTGTTTACACTTGTGCTCCTGTGGTAATAAAACACCAAGTCAATTAGCTGAAAGATGCTAATGATTAGTGGAACCTTGGGGAACTGCACAGTTAAGTGATAATTCAGACGAAGCAGCACCGTTTACATGCATTACACACACTCCCTGCTTTTCCCAATCAATAGGCTCCGGGAAATAAAGTCTTTATGTCAACAAACTGGTGTTGATAATCCATGAAGCGGGAGACGAAAACAAAATGAAATTTTATGGATCGATTAATCACTATTAATCGTGACTAATCTAGATTAATACAAATTTCACATGATATGACAAAAATATATCATAGACATAATATTACATTAATTTTGTATAAACACCTAACACCTAAAGTTATGTTTTTTGTTTTTTTTGCGTTAACTTATGCTTGGAGTTTATTCAGTCTGTTAATGTTGCACTTCCCTTGCTACCAGTATAAGTCTTTCATTATAGTATATCAAAATTTAAACAGCAAAAAAAAACATTTTTTTCATCAAATGAATTAGTCTACAGTTTTCTGATGGGAAGAAATTAAATCTTGTTATTTATTATTCAAATAAGATGTTGCTGATAAGTTATTTAAGCCAAAATTGACAAGAACTAAGGTATACCAGGCTATAACTAGATGAAGTTCTTAAACTTGGTGTTTTCTGTATCAACAAGGCATTTCAACAGTTGCATTATTTACCGGACAAAGCACTTTAAGAGGCAGGGACGTGTAAGTCTGCTCAAGCATCTGATGTTGTGGCTGTTTTCACTAAGATAATGTGAATATAAATGCAAATTGCTATGTTATTTTTGAAGATGAAGACTATGAAGATTAATCTGTTAATATTTCAACAATACAATTTATAATAACTGAATGAGTGAAATCACCTACTATTTTATTGCCATTATCACTCTCTCGACCTGGAACATGCTGTAATATGATTCCACCAATTACTCAATGGCATATGATTGTCTTGCGGTTAAGGAAGTGGACATGGATCCGAGGCTTTGGTTTCTAATCCACCAGGTTGCCATTGAGATGCTCTGATCGTAGCACTACCAGTGGAGTCACCACCCACAGGAAGACTCACGGTATGGTGCAGTGTGATTTGGGTGACAGTCGTGGAAACTGCTGCCCCTGAGTCCCTGATAAGAGGATAAAGATGCACAGGCCAGCTGCTGAAGGTCGTGCAAGTATTTCTGCAAGGGGGATACACAATTCTACCTGGATGAAAGAAAAATTGTGATGCATTTCCAGGTCGATTATCAACCTAGAATTCCCATTATTAGTCCAAGTATATTACAATGGCCTAGAAATTATTGATCATATTCATATCCTCATTTAATATATGCACACTAGACCACTAAAACCACCACACCTGCCAAGACATTTCCTTGTCCATACATGTAATAGTCATCACCTTTTATTTTCTGTGTCTATGCATAGAATGACACTAAAAACCACTATAATATAAGTTTTTTTGTTGCTTAGGAGAGAAACTGTGAGCATCTGCACATCCACCATTACCATTCCTCTTCTTTTTCTTCTTTCTCGTCATTATTTACATTACATAACAATACATCAGACAACACTTTGCCGTATGATCAGTCCAATCACATCCAACCGTCAGATCGTATAGTGCGATCCCACGAGTCGTGAGCTGTGAACTGATCAATCCAGCTATTCACTCATACAGTGAGAGTGGCATATTGCTGTCACCATTGGAAAAAAAAAATCAGACAGTGTACATCTGACTCTCATCCCTTACCTCGTACCGTGTAAACTGTGTCTCCTAATCCTATGTGTGTGACATCTGTGGGAATAAACTACTATCTTAATATCTGCACGGATGAAACCAGCAAACCAGTGATCTTCTCTCCTATAAGACAGAGATACTCAAGCATATCCTCAAAGAGAACCCAAGAACCAAGTTCATTATTCTCGAAGTGATTCAGCTGTGACAGAAAGCATCCAAGACATCATAAGCTGAACCTGTTGCTGTGCCATTTTTGTTTCTCCTGCAATGTCCCTGAGCTAGGTGTGGATTTTAGAAAATGCTGACTAAGCTAAAAACCACCCAGAGCCTTATCGATCCTCCAGTCCCTCGTGGAGACGTGAGAATTCATGGTATAGATGGTACAGAAACTTTCTATATATCCCGACTGTAAATCACACTGGGTGACAGCTGCACTGCTCTTTAAATGTGATCGCGGTATTTGATAAATGTTATGTGTAAAACACGACAACTATGACATTTTCCCCAACACCCTCTGTCACGCACTCTGTCTTTCTCCCCACTCCGCTACACCCTCTACATCCATCGGTGCTGTTCTACTTCATTACATATTTCATTAATACGCAGCCCGGGATGCAGTGCCCGACTCTGTGTGCAACGCACAAACTCTCTTATTCCCACATTGAACTGCAGCTTGTACAAAGTCTTCCATGGCAACCATTTCAAAAGCAAGATTCATCCACTTTATATAGCTGCCCTAGTTTGGCTCCTCAGCCCCCACTGAGCATTGCCATCCATGGTGATGACTGCGTCTTAGTGCCACAGAGGTGGGTGCAGGGAAAAAAAAAACAGTCTGGAAAGTTTGTGTTCAACCTAAAAATCGTCAGAAAGACCTACATAAGTAACACAGTGAACTTTTTTTAAAAATCATAGAAACATCTAATAGAACCAACTGGGAAGACACTCCTGGAACAAACATATAAAACTATAGTCAGAATAGATGACCTATATATTTGGCCATGGTGTCACGAGAGTCAAGATTGCAGTACAGGAAGTGGATCAAAAGTAGTAATAAAACACACATGGGGTTTTTCCATGAGGTGCAATGTGAATGCGGCAGCAAATATCAACTGCAGACCAAATCAGGTGATACGTCTGAGGCTGTAAGTGAAATCTAAAATTATTAGAATCTTTCATTCTGTCCAGAGCACCTCAGTTGCAACCTGGCAGCTGGTGGATTCAAATCTGAAGCCTTGCAGACCAAAGTCCACTAGACTTAGCCACTAGGTCACCACTGTTGCCAGTATTAAAATCAAAGACTCTTGTTATGTTGTTTCTACTCTCAAAGCGGATCTGAGATTGAGACTGAATGTGTCGGGAAAAATGTTGGTTCTCCCACCAGAAAGACAGATAGCTAGGTTCACATTCATTACTGTTGCGTAAAAGTTTTTAGGAAGGACTCTGTCCTTCATTATGGCTCACAGACATGGTTTTGTCAGACAACCAGAAACTTCAAGCAATTTCAGCATATTTGGCAAAACCCAGGTATGGTATTAAATATGTGTCATCAAAGGAAAAACCAATGATGAATCTTACAGATATTATGTAAATAAGCTAATATTAGGCTGATGGTATTGGTCTGCCGATAATCAGGTGTCCCTAATAAACAACATGTCCTTAAAACACATTTTTAAGTCAAGGCAAAAAAAAAACATTAACTAAACTCGTGGAATGATTTTAGGGATAATATTGACAGGCAAATTTTATTGACCCAGTTTTAACATACAACGTCATGATTGGTAAGATTTTCCTTTAATAATAAAAATCTGACAACACATCCCTAGGCCGGCAATAATCCATTGTGGTCTGTTTACTTCAGTTTTGGGGGCAAAAAGCGGCATGTATTGGCAAAGGGTATTATTGAACATTTCTACTGAATTGAACTAGGATTCTTGTACAACAGTTGTACAAGATTATGATGCTTTTTGACTTAGGGTTAGTATCAGATACCCAAACATAGACAACCTAGTCATTATAGTAACTATTTCACTATCGTCACTTGCAATTTCCTCAAGAGATCAACAATCTATTAGGGAGGTCAATTCTCCCTCCTTAGACATCCTCCAGATTATGGCTTTTAAGGAGGAGGCGGCAGCTGCAGATTATCTGGCGGATAGTGATTGTCGCCAGGCTCTGGGAACATTAACATGCAGCGTCTCTCTGATGGCGTGAATGATGCAGTCCAGCTGTACACCATATCGGCCCTCAGCATCTCCACATCATCATTTCTCACACAGACTCCTTCACGTCTGTACCCTCCTGGACACCTACTCACAACTCCAAAAAGAAAAGGAAAAAAAAAAAGACAAGATGGCCCGGCCTCCTGTCTCTCACTTATCCCATCGACTCTCCCACACAGCATTATGTGAAGGCGCCGTGCCTGCTGACTGCACGGAGGTGTGTAGAGGCAGCAGACTGCTCAGCAGAGAGCTACAGCGCACAGGAAACATCACAGATGACTGAAACGCAACGTTCCTCACATTTAGGTCTACCTTTTTTTTTTTATTGATCATCGCACGGTACCATTTGCTTTCTTTCCGCTCTTGACAGTGAATCGATTGAAACAAAGAACAAGGGTTTCATGCCATCGCTTCTGTTTCATTAAATTATACTGGATAAAAAATCATTATTTTAGCACATAAAGGATATAAAAGATTGGGTTAGGATATGGCCCATTCCCTCTTATCTAATCTTGATCCTTTAAGTTTCTCGCTTTTTAACGATAAATGGAGGCTCTTTTCCAATAAGTTAGACGAGCCTCTGCCTCTGACTAGAGCTTCTATGGACAGAGGAATTTATTTTCAGTACAAGACGGATCAGATTTGACCTCTACACATAACTCAGCAGTGCAGCCAGCTGTAATACTGGCAATAATGGCAGAAAATGGCATCAAAAGGAATTACTTCAACAGAAGCATGATGTGTGGACAAAGTAATGGCTACCCTCGCCCTCTGTCCATTCCTCACATGCAGCTTTGTCCACTGCTCCCTCACTTCACTCATGAATTATCACAGTCAGATGCCGAGGCATCGCGAACAGGCCAGTTTCGTACATTTGCAAGACAGGAACATGCGAGTACATGCAAATTGGTCACTGCATTAGCATTTCATATCCTCAGGGGCGCCAGAGTCGTGCAATGCCGAGACGGGCGGCGGCGGACCGAGCTGTAGCAAGGCACTGATCCTCTCAGTGTGGGCATCTTCAACTGTCGATCACCGAGGATAATTTCATGCAGCAATTAAGCACTGGTGCCAAATGCATGAAGACACGATGATAGATCCAAGGTTGCCAACCCATACCATTCCTCTCCATATATACATATACACATACATATAATTATATATATGTATGTGTGCGTGTGTATGTACTGACTTTATAATGTGTATGTACTATATAATGGAGGGCAGTGGTAACCTAGTGGTTAAGGTAGCGGACTTGAGTCCCCAAGGTCCCAATCGAATCCCCCTACCGCTACTGCTGAGGTGCACTGAGCATAGTATCGTCCCTACCCACTGCTCACTTTGATGATGGGTTAAATGCAGAGGCCAAATTTGGTTGTGCGCTGTGGTGTGAATCACGTCATAATGACAAAAAAATAAATTTAATCTTAAAAAATCTTTAAAATAATCTAGCAGTCATTCTTTGTAGTTTTAAAATGACAGTTGTTGTAGTGTTAAGTTCTATTGTTGAATAAGAATAAAACTTGTCCTGGTCTAATATTATTTCAACTGTATTTGCTTAAAATGCCAAATAGCAACTGTCAGGACTGTCGGGCTCATTTTCTGTTGCATGGTTAATTAACCAATGTTCGTGTCGTTTGTTAAGTATAACTATTTTATATAACCAATATATTTGTTTATATTTATTTTTAAGTTGTTTAGATAGACAGGCAAGTATAAACTTAATTCATAAAAAGTATATTTCGTCAGGGCAATTGAGCGATAAAACTTGCATCCTGAAGAACCACTGTATATACTGTATGTATACATAGGTATGTTTAATATACATATATACACAAGACATTATTATGTTTTCACATTTATTTTAAGTGGTGAACAAAATTTGAATACAAAATTTCACAGCTTTCTGTGACAAACGTGTTCATTTCATGCTGAATTCAGTTGAAACAATTACATTCACAGAAAGAGGAGGTTGTGTGTGGAAATCGTGTACAGCAGCGTGCTAACAAAAGCGCTTCAAGTGGGCGTTTTCAGCGAGAGAGAAAAGTAATTAATGCACATTAATTTAATAAACACCATGAAATTTGGGGACAGCAGAAAAAAACTCTTCATTAAACGAGAGTCAGTCTCTGGCTCTTCCGACGTTCCCACGCAGCCTGAAGGTTTCCGCTGTCCAGCTGCAGCATTTTGATGTCAGAATGCAAGCCAGCTCCTCTCCCCGCTCGCACTTCATCAGCTGCCCTCCCTGGGTCAACTGGCAGCCGGCCACTACAACCCTGCTCTCCTTCACCTGCCAGGGAGAGAAATGGGCTGCGAGCCACTCCTTCAGAGAAAGTGCCCTGAGAGCATCGTTCCGACCACCTCCATCTGTTTGGCTGTTCTCGCACATGGCTTGACTGCATTAGAGGGAAAAAAAAAACACAGGAGAAACACCAGTGAGTGTAAACCAATACTCCTGATTACCAGTAAACAACAAATTAAGAACATTTCTTACAAAAAAGAAAACTACCGAGTTTAAATTCTTCGATTTGAAGCAGTGGCTGCCATAATTAAAGGTCACTTTGCTGCCCAAAGGTGGTACTTTTCAACAGTAGCTTAGCAACCTCTCACCATGCAAGACATAATTACTGGAGAGACGGGTGATCTGGGGTTAGCACAATAATTTTTCAATCAGCAGCTAATGTGGTCACAGGCCTCCTTTATAAGCATTTCCATTCATAACCAGCCTTTCAGCAGCTCTTTTTTGTGAAGGTGCACATCCACTAACAGAGGAGAAAATGACTCGTCACCCCAAGAAAGTTTTATTTATCAAATATTAGGGATGTCTGATATAACATTTACTGGTACTAATGTTAACCAATATTGCCCAAACTCTTAATTCCCGATACCAATATAGGCAGCTAATTTCCCCTGAATTAGTGTGATACAAGACTAAAGGCATTCTATAAATAACTGAGTACAACATAAACCCATTAAACCCACACTTCAATATAAGTTATATATATGACACATTTATTTTTTTTTTACCATTTTTGTCTCAAACACTCCTATGATTCTTTGTTCAGCATTTGATGTAAACAAGAAATGTCTAGTGTTGGACAGAATAACTTTCCAAAAACAGTGGTTAACATTAGAAACCGGGCTGATTCAGCCCTCACAACAAAAGGCAATATAAATGGGCACAGATAGAAACAGCTGCAGTATAAGAGTAAGAAGCCCTCTTTAATAAGAGAAAAAAATTTCAGCATTGTCACAATGTAAACAATTATTACTTATTTCGAATATGATTAGTCATGACATAGCCCGGCCCAAGAAACACCACACATTTATTAAAACCGGCGTCTTGAATGGAAGAGAAGGGCTGGTTCTCAAAGACGAACTCCGTGAAGATGTCTGATTTCTTTTGCTCTTGTCTGCACTTTACCATATTTAACTCTTTTGCTCTCTCGTATGTTCTTTACCGTATTTAATTCTGAGTTTTTGAGAGAGAGAGTGCTGTTGCTGCTGCTGCTACTGCTGCTTTGTTGTTGTTTCACTGAGTCCATTCCTCGTTGTTTTTCTTTAGTTTGCTGCATAAAAACACCTTGTGATAGTCATTAAGAATTAGTTTTCTATCCACAAAAAACTCCAGGCCACAGACATTTACTGTAGCATCGATTATTGTTCTTGTCCCTTTAAATGACATCATTAATCACGTGCTGGTCAAAGTGTCAGTAGTACTGACTCAGTACCCCATGAAGAAGTCCAGTGTATTTGCCGAGACCGAAGCTTTGCAGCATTGGATTATGAATATCGGTGGAAAAACCGATACTAATATGATCCGGTAGTAAAAAGGATGCTGATATTGGCCTGATATTTATCGGTGGACCAATATACCTGACATCCCTATCAAATGTCAAACCAATTACTGGAAATCCTCAGCAGACTGCATTCCATTTTTTTTGGTTTTTGCTTCTCAATTTGGATCACGCTACTCTGGAGGTTTAACGTTGCTTTAGAAGTATAAGTCCAGCAGTGCATTTTCAAGCTTTTCTTAAGTGAAATGACTGGAATTACCCGTCACTTTCTAGTAGAAACAGTTTTTGGAAACAGCCAGACCAAAAATATTTGAAAAACGAAAAGGCACGTGTCATATGGTGATGACTAAATCTGATAGTCATTTAAGAATTGAACATCAAAAAAAAAAACAACTGCATCATCTACTGGTCGTGTTGAGCAGTGGCACATAATTAACTTTGTGCAACATGCCATAAAATAGCGCAAACTAATATGTCGGCAATGGCAAAAAATAAAGTATGGGATTAGATAACTTTGTGCGACATGTCATGAACATGGACGCTAGTGTGTCAGCAACAGTATAACAGAAGGTATACGATTAGCAACATGACATAAACAGGCACACTAGTGTTTTGGCAATGGCAAAAAATAAGGTATCACAACTTTGCAAAACCCGTCATAAACAGGGCACTAAAGTGTTGGCAATGTCAGAAAAGAAGGTATCGCATTGGATAACTGTCATTAAATCTGAAACTAGTTTAAGCAATAGCAGCAGAGAATATTGGGTCAGCTTACTTTGTGAAATAAAACAGTCATTAATGTGTCAGAAATGGCAGAAAATAAGGTATTGCATCACATCACCTTTGATCAGCATGCCATAATCAGGGACACTGGTGTGTTGGCAAATGCAGCAAAGAGAATCGAATCCGATCAACATGGTGCGACAAACCATAAACACAACCCCCGGTATATCAGCAAAAGCAGAAATTTCTGCAACATGCCATAAATAGGGAAACTATTGTGTAAGCAATGGCAGAAAATAAGGTATCGGATCAGATAACTTTGCGTGACAAGTCAAGATCACAATCATATCAGATAATTTAGCCCCAAATAAATTAACCAGGACACTGGTGTGTCGCCAATAGCAGAAAGGCTGCTATCAAGTGTAGTGGGGCAGTTGATGGCCTAGTGGTTAATGAATCCCCCCCGGTTCGAATCCCATTAACGCCAATTCACCATTGAGGTCCCCCGAGCATGGTCCCTCTACACTGCTCCCCGGGTGCTGCAGCCCCTTGCTCACCAGTGGTGGGTGGAATGCAGGGGCATAATTTCTCGAAAGATACTCCAGAAAGATTAATAGAGTAGGAAATAAAAAAAAGGTTATCCAATGCAATATCGGATAACTTTGTGTGACATGTCATGAACAAGGACACTGGTGTGTCAGTAATGGCAGAAATGTAGGTATCGGATCAAATCAACAGGTCTCAAAGTAAATATCTTGAATCATTTTCTTATCAAGCTTGACTGGACTGACATGTCAGTGAAGATTGCAACTCCAAAGACTTTTACAGTGCAGACAGGACATTGTGGTAGAATCCTCTGATGCCTGTCCCTTCCTAGTTCCATTTCGAGCATCTCCAGAGTCCTCTCATTTCTGTTTTCCTTCTGTCAAAGAGAGAAAACCTCGAGCCTACAGATCCTCATTAGTCACTTTCTCTGAGACCGCACTGACACCGGCCTCAGTTTCTCCCTCACTCACCGTCGCTGAAAGCTCGAGGACACCTCACACACTGGCACACACCAACCGTCAAACGCAAGTCCTCTTTAAAAGGCTCCGGACAATCGCCGGCTTCGCCCAACCTTTAATACGGCGTAGATATCGCCAAAGTGCTGCAACTGCACATTGTTACACAGACCGAAAAACGGTTGAGGTACTCTGAATATTTTACACAAGTAGCTGTGAATTTGTGCTTACATAGATGGAAAGGACTCATCCATCACTGAAAGAAGTTTGTCAGCTTTTCTGAAAGTTTAAGTGAACCGCTTATATTTAAAACTTTTATTTCCATTCCAGCTGCAGCAGACATACCATTAGAGGAAGGTAGATGAAACAAAACGACCCTTGTTTTTAATTTAGATCTCGTATTACACTAATTATTTGTGTAATGCAAATGCAAAGGCTTTCTGCTTTCTAAGTGTTGGGGAAAATGTGCAAAAGCCAACAAATTAGCAGCTATAGCAAGTATAGAAAGTTTAATAAGTCTATAAATGACATTTGGTAAAAAAAATGTTGATGAAATGGCCACATCTATATCCTTGGAAACTTTACACAGTATTTATTTCACGAAAGACCAAGTCTGAAACTATTCATATCTGCATTCATTTTGGCCTTCCTAAGTGCTAGCACTAAAAGCCTTGCAAGATACAATCACGAGACACAAAAGACACAACAGCAGACGGGAATATATGTCCAGACCTACTGTATCTAAGCAGCGTGGTCTAGTTGCAACATACAGACTTTGCATGGGACAAGGATTTGGACATTGAGATTATCCACAAACAGCGTTACTTGTAACTGCGTTACTTGTAACTGCGTTACTTGTAACTGCGTTACGTAACAAAACTACTTTTCTTTGTAACTAATAATGTAACATGTTACCTTTCCCATTAATTTCCCTGTAATTGTTACTGTGGTTTCAAGGGGCTTGTTACTCGTTACTATCTGTGGTCCAAATGGACAGTTTCTCCCAGGACCTGAACCCATGCGTTGAAAAGGACCGATGATTAGTTGACATCGGTTAGCATTTCAAGCTACGCCAATCAGAAAGAGACCTGGGTGGGTCCTCTTGCCTTATAGGGAAATAAACAGTCTCACACACACAAGCAACGCAGTACAGCAGCACACACCCACAAGCAAGACGACGGCAAGATGCCTGTCAAAATGTCTAAACAAAATTTTATTTTTATTGTACCACTACATTTCATCATGTTGAGGAGGCGGTGAGGGTGGGGGGTAAGATTTTAACACTTTATCACAAGGAGTTTTTATGCAATGAAGAAAAACAACAATGGACTCAGTGAAACCACAACACCGCAGCAGCAGCTGTCTCTCGCTTAAAGACCCATAGTTAACAACAGTAAAGAACGGACAAGAGCAAAAGACAAACTTCATGGCGTTAATCTTCCTGGAGAACTAGCCATTCAAGACGCTGTTTTTACCAAATGTGTGGAGTTTCTGTAGCCGTGCTATGTCAGGACTAATCGTATTCGAAATAAGTATTTCTCGGACATTTACCAGTAAAACGCCGTTCGGTGTCGTCTCTCATGTCATCAATGAGAAGAATCGTGCACATTGTGACAATGCTAAGATGTTTTTTTTTTCTCTCATTAAAGAGGGCTTTTTACTCTTACACTGCAGCTGTTTCTATCTGTGCCCATTTATATTGACTATTGTTGTGAGGGCTGAATGAGCCTTATAATGTTAATCACTGTTTTTGTAAAGTTATTCTGTCCAACACTAGACATTTCTTGTTTACATTAAATGCTACACAAAGAATCATAGGACTGTTTCAGACAAAATGGTAAATGTGGCATTTTTCTATAACCTACAGTATGTTGTACACAGTTATTTATAGAAAGCCTTTAGTCTGGTATCACAATAATTCAGGGGAAATCACCTGGATATATCGTTATCGGTTACTATCGGTATCTGTAAACGTTAATATCGGACAGCCCTAATAAAAAGTCAGCTCCCACAGATTCTGTGTGATACAACACTGCAGATGAATACAAATAAAAGAAAAAAAATACTTTCAGAACTAAATGATTTTCCAGAAAATGCGGAGAGAAAATCTATAAAATATAAGTACTTACCATTAATTTACTGGTTAGTGTTGATATGATGGTGATTTGTGGTGATTTACACAATTATATACTGCAGTGCTCTACAGTACATCAATCTATGAAAATACAGTTATTGCAATGGTCTAATCTAGCATACCCCAATCTTTTTTGCACCTAGGACTTGGTAAATATGCTACAGAACACAACACTAAACTTTTTTACTGTGTTTATAAGCAAAGTAAAGTAACTAGTTATTAGTTACCTTTATAATTTAGTAACTAATAATGTAACTAGTTACTTTTTCAGAGCAGTAACTTGTAAAGTAATCTGTCACTTTTTTAAAGTAACTTGCCCAACACTGTCAACAAATCAACTGAAGTGACATATCACACTAGAAGAAATGCCAGAAAAAGCTTGTGTCTTAAAATAGAACTGCTAATTAACATGTCTCATGACATAACGCCATGGCACTTAGAGTTATTACTTTGTTGGTTTCACCACCTAGGGGATGTTCTTCCTTCTTTTTTTACACATTAATAGGTTTTCCCAGAATCTCAGACCGCAGCAAAGCCACAAGAAAATACTAAATTACCAAATAAACCATTTCCTGTGCCTCTTCCATGTTTGACCCAATCTGTGGCAGAATCGTAAAACAAACCCAACAAAAGTGATCTCATAGTAATGGGCTAGTGACAAAGAGGATAAGACACTTTTATCTACTTAAAGATCTCAGTTCAGGAGGATCAGCTCCACAACAAACGACAGACATATTTGCCATAAATCTGTATAATAAAAACAATACTCATGCTTCAATAAACCTTACAGCCCACATTTAGGACTGCACCATCTATGACCTCATCCTCACAATAATTAAAAAATATAAACCACCTGTCTTTCGATGTAATAATATCCATTTATAGATGCTTAGGTCTTCCAAACTGCCATTACGTCATTGACAAGGAGATGGTCACTGATGTAATGAAGTTATGTGTTAATGTAATGTGAGAATAACGTAACACCAAAAGGAACTAAAGCACTTGTGTCCAACAAAGCCTTATTCTTTGGTTGGTATTCTCATTTCTAATCAAACCATTATTTCTGTTTTTTTCTGCACTTATGGGTTTTGTCCATTGCTTCCAACGTATACGCCCTCGGTATGGGTTACCAGTAAAAAAGTTCCAGAGAAAGCCATGTAGGCTTTTTAACAAATCCATGCAGGTGGATTCTTTTTTTTCCCAGAAATGAATGGATACTAATGGCCTGGTCTGTCCTGGAAGGCAAAGAAATCAATGTAAAAGCTGTATGGAAAGTGATAATGGGAAAACAATATAGAGAGTGTAGTTAATGGGCCGAAGACATGCACGGCCCTGCAGTGCGGACCCATGAAAGGAACAAGAGAAAGACGAAGTGAGGCAGCAGAGAACCAACCTGAGGTTTGTATGGTGTCACTCCAGCAGGATGTCATGTCTCTGGACACTCAGTGACCGATAGCTGTGCCTGGAGGAAGGACAAACCTCAAATCAATATCTTGTCTAAAAACACAGGGAGAAATTTAAGACAGAGATCATGCAATGTCTACAAGAGAAGATATGCTCATGCAACTCAAGCTTTCGTTTTTTTTTTTTTTTTTTGGATATAACTTTTGTACAAGCACAACCTTTGGTCAAATATTACTGTAAGCAAATAAAAAACGTAACAGCAGCTCAACTGTACAGAAGATATTGACAGATTAGACTGGGTTTGTTTTGTTATTTTAGCAAGAGTTGCATTAACACTATTCTATTTTGTTATTACAAAAACCAGTTATTTTAGTACATAGAATCCACTACTGTTGTATTGGAAGTTGTGTTTTTCTTACTTTTAAGTTGATTCTTTTTTTTCTGCCATAACTGTAGTATTTTAAGAAAGTGCGCATTTACAGCAAGTTTATGTCAATGGATAAACATACTACGAAATTAAACATTTAGGGTTAGGTTACCTTTACAGTGGAGTTGTCTAGGTTATAACCATCCTCTCCATTGCACTGCCATTACTCTACTAAAGTAGCCATCGCGTCAGCGTCATTCATGACAACGAAGCTTAGACCTGAATGATGGTTTGAATTGAATCAGATGCTACCAAAGCAGTTCTCATTAACGATTACGACCACAGGTAACAGGATTAAAAAAGTCTTATACATACCCAGGCATTCAATGCTTTAGAACTCTATACACATTAGGAAGCTATCCAGGTTATTTTAGAGGTCTTACCTCTGGGTCCTTTTTAAAAAGTATAGAAAGAGAGAGAAAGAATAAGTTGTGCTCTTTTGATGATCAGTCAGTACATCATTTAGTAGGGTTAAAGTCGGTAAATAACATTCAATTAGATTTAAAAAGAGATTTTTTTTTATATGAGAAACAAAGGAAGACAGCTACATCTGACTGCTGAAAGGCGTTTAAAAAGGCAATTTTACTAGGAAGGAAAGAAATAAAGCAAAGTTAAGTTTCATAAAAAAACAATCTAAGCTTTATTGACAAACCGCTGCAAAACATCTTTTGGACAGATTTAGTATCCTATTTAGGCAAGCTTACACATGTAGCATAATGCATTTTATGGAGAGGGTACAGATACTTGGGGCAGAGTAAGTACAGTTAGTTTTAAAATATGTACAATATGTTCAGATTGAGCTGCAGGATCCCTTCTCTGTAGAAAGAGAAGACCCATGTGGAGATTTTTGTCCCAATCCTTCCAGTACTTTGGGCATGCAGTTTATGAAGAATCAGATCACATAAATAAGGACCTGAACTTTTTTTTAAGCACAACAGGGGGCCGGTGTGTGTCGGCCGAGTTCTTTTTAAACAGTTGGTCTTCAGAAATTGTAAAATTAGTATTTTAACATTAGACAAATTGAGGATTTGAGGACAGTCCATCTCAACAGTGTCTATTAGGGCTATATTTCAAAACTCTAAAGTACAATGACAAATATTGATGCCTCTGACTAGATGCACAATTTTTTTAGAACTATTTAAAACAATGTATGAATTGAAATGGTTTCTTTTACATTGATTCATTTTTGTTCTTATTTTAGTCTGTTTTTGTTTCTATATTACATAATTGAAAGTTTAAGGGTTTTAATGAGCTATATTAGAAAGAATTTTGAAATGTAGCCTAAATGGGAATCTGCAACTGACCCTCAACAGATTTTTATTTATAAACAAGTGTGATGACTCCTTAAACAGGTGGGTAATGAGCCACTATTTCCACTAGAAAGACTTACTCCCGAACAGTAAAAAAAAAAGAAAAACCAATGATCAACAATGCAAAAGCCAAAGGGAGGTAAAAAAAAGGGGTAAGAGCAAAAAAAAAATACAGCAACAGAAACAGAATTCCAAATAAAGAAAAAAATTTAAAAAGAACAGAAAATAGTCGCCAACTTCACTGTAATCCATCTAAAAGCCGCTTTGGTTGGCAGGTAGTTTGGCGCAAACAAAGTGGTAGAGGGAGTTAGCGGCCAAATCTTTAATAAAAAAAAAAACAGGATTTTCAGTCCCTAATATTGTGCTCTCTCTCATATAAAGTCCGGTGTGGAAAAAAGACCAAACCAAAGACAAAACAGACAATTACTTTTGTCGGGTTGCTTAAAGCGAGAGCTGCCATTGTAGACAGTTGGTAGTCAGGGCAACACTTTTGGGAGCAGGTCTGCTTCAGTACTGTCGGTAAGGATGATCCCGGTAAGTCGTCTTGGCGCCTCTGGAGGGGGCAGGGGCTTTCCCCTGACCTAGCTGCTGGGTTCCGTTCCAATCATCCTGCCCTTTGAGACAAAAAAAAATAAAAATTTACTTTGGTCACTCCTTGTAGATGATGAAAGTTTGGAACAGAATAAAATATTTTATCCGGTTGAGTAGCTGTTTCACAAAGAAGCTCAGAGAAAAGACAAAGATGTTCCATCCTTACCATATGATTCGTACGATTCTGTAGTGTCACCGTGTCCGTAGTCATAATACTCTGGTTCTCTGAAAACAGGGAAAGGAATAAAAGAAATTGATCTCAGAATTACATCAACTTGTTGCAGATGTGTCAAAAATTTAGCTTTTAACGATTAAGTAATTTCTTGACAATTAAATGTCAACTATTTCTGTCCTAAATGTTATCCATTGCAGGCCCAATCCATATAAAAAGCAAACACATTTTTTTACTTTTTTGAGAATGCGCTGAATAGGTGCTGTGTGGGTATGTTGAGAGAAGCAGCCATAAAAAAAAACAAACAAAAAAACGTTAAGATTCTCTCACCCCTGGGGCTGGCTGTAATAGTTGTCATACGACTCGTAGGATGCTTCTGTGTAGCTCTCGTCATAGCCCTAAACAAGGGAACAGAGAATGTATAAAAGATATTTGGACATGTCCCATGAACTTAACACAGTCTCCCGGTGTGTTTCACACCCACTTAAGCACAGAGTTATCTTTCCTAATGCTTCACACATTGGGAAAAAAGATTCAATGATAAATGAGCAATCCAAAACTAACCCAATGCACAGAACAGTAAAGATAATAGTGGGGGGGGGGAGTGCTCCATCAGCTTAGTTTGCTGTCGTACTTACATACTCGCCGTAGTTCTCGGTGGCTGCAGCGGTGTGAGTTGTGGGTGCCATCCTCTGAGGGGGTACAGCAGCAGGTGGCCTGGCACGTGAAGCGGGGGCTCCTCTTACCGGTGTGGCAGGGGGTCCTCCGCGGCCCCCTGGGGCGCCCCTCATTGCACCGCCTCTGGCCGGCCCACCTCGATTCACACCACCCCTGGCAGGGGCACCGCGGGGAGGCATTCCTCTGCCCCTGGAGAGGAGAACATAGTTGTTACGGTGCTTGGTAATGTGATATCTATCTTGTTCTCTCTTTTTTTTTAGATGAAGCATTAGTCACTGAGCTTAAAATAATCCCACGCTGCTGAGGTGATTAAAGCAAGAACTCTCATGAAGTGAAACATGACTTAAATGCAGGGATTTAAGGTTAGTTAAGGGCAATGTCCTTTTTTTACTTGTAAAAACTTGATATTCAAGATTATTATGGACATTATTTAAAAGGGAGATTTTTTTTTTTACACAGTAGACGTTAACTTGAGTGGTTAAAAGAAAAAGTTGCCTCAATACTAATGTTTCTGAAGCCAGAGCCCACACTAACATGGAGATTGTGATAAATAAGTTGACTTGATGTCATCCAATGAAAAAAAGGGAGAAATCAAAAGTAGTTTGTGAGTTTGTTAGGGAGACACACATTAGAAATGCTGCTTTAATTCACCCAGTTATCTATTTCTGCAATAACATGATAGATAATAATGGGTATGTTTTGTTAAAGCAAGAGCTGAATCTGATCAAGTTTTAGGCATAAAAAAATACATCTAGCATTAATAATAAATAATTAATATATATAATAATTATAAACCATCTGATGTCATTATTAGAATAATAGGTAAAATAACGACAAGATGGTGAGCAAGAAACTAAGTGTAGAAGAATTGTAAGTGATGACTTGATAAAGATTATAAAGAAAAAGAAAGACAGCGTGTGGAGGAGAAAAACTGAGCACTCGTAACTAGAGGTCTCCTTGTATCATGAGGAAATGCTTGCAAAAGTTGCTTACTCATTAACTTATATATTATTATTTACAACTTAATAGCTTATGTGTATATGACGGTGTGCAGATTAGCGATCACTCACCTGTGCATTCCAGCAGGAGGAAGACCGCGGCCCCTGCTCGCCATGGCCCCTCGGCCCCGAGCTCCGTGGTCCTGGCCTCCATTCAGGTAACTCATCTCCATGAACTGCTCCTGACAGATGTCGTCCATCATGTCCTTCGTAGAGAAACAACCAACACAGTCAAAAAAGAGTGGATCAAACAGTGAGAAGTAAAGGCATGTGACAGGAGAAAATGGAGAAAAAAGAAAAAGCGATGAGAGACGTGCGATGAAAAAAGGAGGGAGCACAAAGACGAGCTGCTGAAAATGCCAAATCTGTCTAAGAGTTAACAGAGCAATGGGAAGAAATCGCTCAGCACCAGAGAAAACAGGAGGGTGAGGATGTGGGTCATGGTTGTGGGAAGCTGGAAAGCATCCATCCACCCTCCACTGTGGTTCTCCATCATGCACAAAATTTAAATCGCCTTCTTCCTGCACTCTGACAAATCTGCCATGACTGCATTAGCTGCTTCCCTTTTCTCTCCACAGAGACAATAAGTTAGGGGGTGGATTAGTGTAGCAGCTTGTGTCTAAGCACCTTAAATACTGCAACACCATTATATCTTTTTTTTTCCTTTGGGCAAACTGGTATAAAACAGGAGAAAATAAAAAATATATATATTTTATTGCTTTTTAAACCTTGCCAACCCAACAAAAACACATTCTTTATGTTTCAATTCAACAGATTTCCTTGATAACAAGCTATGGCAATAACCCAACCAATAACAGCACGGAATTTTGTTCCAACAACAAGTTATTATAAAACATTTCCCACGAATTGCACTCAGGCCCAGGTTCTCTGTCTTCAGTCTAACAACTTTCAAAATAAAATGCTTGGTTACTGAAGTGAGGTACTAAATGAAATTGGGTTGCAGTGCAGCCAACATTCCAACAAATACACCTTTGTGTAATAGTTGTTCATTGTCCACCAAGTTCTTAAACTGCTCAGCAGAGAATGGTCACCAAACTGACAGTATTTGCCCAAATACATGTTGTAAAACAAATTGTCGATTTTGCTGGCTGCAAACATAGCATGCTAAAACTTTTCCATAACAAAAAAAAATGCCGGTGTCATGTGAGCCTAGGCATGAGCAAACTTTTTGAATTGCGGGCTCACATTTGGGCCTCAAATTGGACACATGGGCTAAGTTTAGTGCTGAACGATGGGGCATACATTCAAACTAAAATAAATGGCATGTAAAAGTAATGTATAAAACCATAAATCCTACATATCTCATACCCTTTATGTCTACTGGGGAAATGGTATTATAAACAAATTAAATAATTTGAACAAGTTTGGCAGTCCGAATTTAACAGCTCCATGGGCTGCATCCAGCCCCCGGGCCTTAGTTTGCCCATGCCTGTGTTTGCCTATTGGAAGTAGGCATGTTTCACTCGAAAATGGTCATTGCTCTCCCGCAGCTAACTGCCGTATTATGTACTGTTGCTCTGAACTTTTCTGACGCACTGTGCATCCAAGTGAATACTATGTTAGCTTCCCCATGTATGCAAGAGCTTGAGTCTAAGTTGGCAATTTTTATTTTAATATTACTTAAGGTCACATAAATTCTGTTTACCAAGGAAAAAATAGAAACCTTAAAATTATTTTTAAAGGCTGTAATATTGAGAAGGAATGTCAGCATATCTAATAAAAACAAAAGCAGTATTTCCTCAGTTCTATTTGGGAAAAAAACTTGTGTCCATGCAGGATCAGTCAATGCTAAGCTCTTACCAGGGTGTTCTCGCAGAATGCACCGCATGTTTGGACCGTGGCATTAGATTAGCTGCTCAAGGTCAAGTTTTCGGTGACTTTTGCTGTCTATCTGAGCAACGTGTGGCTGCTCATCTTTCCGAAACATGCACACACACCTGCACTCCACCAAAGACTTTTTGCATTCCATTCAAAGAGATACAGTACATTTGTTACTGTCATGGACTGCAGGTGGGAGAGGAAAAAAATAATCTCACTGGCGGAAATCTTCTTTCATTAACAATTTAGGACCAACATAAAACTATACATGAATATTTATCCTTTAGTGCAAAGTTCCCCAACCTTTTTGCGTCATAGACCAGTCTCATAGTATTTTCATGGACTGGTTGTTAAGTTGTGGCAGATAAATACCCCTTACTAAAATTTTCAGTCTTCTGAAATATTTTCCTACCCAAATTAACTGTGCATGGGCCCAACAAGGATTGCTCAAGTGCAGCCTATAACTTTCTGCTACCAGACTGGAATAAAAAGTTAGAGTCTTGCATAAATAACTCTACATAATTTTGTGTTTATTGTTGTTGTCTCCTCTGAGAAAATATTTCTTAGTCAAATAAGGTTCCATAATTGATGGTGGCATTCTAACCATTCTATTGATAAGTACTTTTGTTGATATTGGTATGGATCAAGTGTAAGTAATAGCCAGACGCGGCCAAATTGAAACATTATTTCTCTGCGACCCAGCACCAATTCACCCACCGACCAGTACCGAGTGGTTGGGCACCACTGATTTAGTGAATTTATATTTAATGGGTACGCTACAATAGAAAAATACTTTTTATCAGTTTAACTTCTGTCACTTTTTATATATTTTGTGAATAATAAAGATGTGTCCAAGTAACAAAAAGGAAAGGAAAAAAACTTACAGGAAACAGGAACTTTTTGACTTCCTCCATGGCATGTGCCATGCGCATGTACGCCTCAGGAACAGGGGCAAACACCTCTATGAACACATGTAGCTCCATGGACAGGTGTGCATACTTGGGCTCGCCACCTTTTCTCAGGCCTTCCTCCTATGACACAGACAGGAAAGATAGCAATAATCAATAAATGACAATTAGGTGTTGAGACAGATGCTAAATGTTCCCAAAACAGGTGTTTGGGGCCCACTGCCCCATGGCATTACATTAAAGTCTGCCTGCAATATCCTGCAGATTGACATGATCTGGGCTCAGTGCCTGCCATTTCCCTTAAGTGTAGGCCAGATGTCGTACCCCTTCAGCTACCTTCTCAAAGGTGTTGAACAGTATATTGCTGTCTGTTGGTGCAGGTCAATGGGCGGGGAAAGCTTACCTTGTTTTTGTCCCGCATGGATCCTTTGCCCAGCACAGAGATCTTGGCTCCAGTTTCTTCCTGTAGTCTTTTGATTGTGTTGCCCTGGGGTCCCAAAATCTTCCCAACAAAGTTGAACTGAGAACAAAAGCAGGAGAAGTGATGGAAAAGAAAAAAAAACACCCTTGTTACAATCACAGTGAGGATAAGTCTAATGCCAGGAGACGGAGTGAGTGATCGTTGGTGGAGGGACTGCTCTGCATACTGCAGCCTTAAGTAGTAGATTTACTGGGAAAGGTCGATAGCAGCCCCTCTGAACAATATAAGGCTGTCAGCAACTATTTACTACGATCATCTCGACATTGAGCCAGAACGACTTTGAACAGGAGCGGTGCATCTTTACTTTTTCAATCTTCAACAAGTGTAATAACCGTGTATATGATGTGTCCTCCAATTGGCTATCACATCAACAGAATCCCCACCGGATCCATAATGCAGGCTTTTTTGTACTTGGATACGCCCATTAGCTCCCCTTTTCGGACACCAACGCACAAATTAAAGCCAAGTCCAGGTCAGACAATGGTGTTACAACCACAATTCAGACTCCTACTTTGTATTGATCTGATACCAGGGAAAGGGCCAGTATCTATAGATTTCTCTTTAGTTAGAAAAACATTTGCTCTATCAATTTGTGCTCACTTTAAACAGGTAAATAAGAAACTAAAGAGATTCTGTGACAACTGAATTTAGGAAACTTCAACTGAAACTAACCAAGCTTATTACTTTATTATCTGCACATTATGAAGTTCAAATGTTGAGTCACATTACTGAAAGCACTTTTGTTAATTACAGTCTGCAGGATAAAGATTAGGATAACAAAAAAATAATTCAAACTGAACTGAAAAAGGAGGAAAACAAATGGCTACCACTCACCTTAGGGTATTGTTTGAAAGGTATGAGTACTCGTTCCTTTAGTTTAATATTCTTCGTTGTGAAAAGGTCCAGGTATGTTTCTGCCTCCTTTTTAGGCTCGCCCTTCTGAATCCTATCAATTTCTGCAAAGGGAGAGAAACAGTTTCAGGACAATTTGACAGAATTCAATTTAAGTAATTTTGTCAACATCACTGTCACCACTTAAACTCAGTGAGTGAGCCAAGCATTTTAATACATTTTGGTTGGTTGATACGGACATATTTTCACTTTGATTTTAGTTGCAATCATTCTCCTTCGTCTCCGTAATTTTGGATTGCCGATTACCTTAAAAATACTCGTCATTGTGGTGATCTATCAACATAATGTATCGTTGGTTTTACATTCCATTGCAGTTTTATGTATGTACTTTAATAAATAAAATTTTGATTTGAAAATTCAATGAAAAAGTTTTCATATTACTGTTCGCTCTGAAGTAGAGTTTCCTCTGTGGCACTAGGAGTCACAGCTGCTGTCTACTCCAAACCAATCTCTAGCTCCTGGAACACAACACAACCCCAAACCATCTCTTCCTGACTTGTAATGACAACCCTGGAGTCTGCAGTGTGCAAACATGTCAACTCCTCTGCAGTCTACAGGCTACAGTCTTAATGGAGTGGGTCAGATAGTAACCAGGCTGGCTGTGTTACTGTAAAAATCCACAACACAGACATCCACGACTGAGTCAAGGTTATTTCCAGATTGAGAACTTTAGGCGCGAGACACGAAAACACGAAACGCGAAGAGGGCCGTACAAGAACATTTTAATTTTCAAATAGTTCGGTTTTATGAGCAATAACAAAATGTAGCTCATGAAAGTAAAATTAAGAATTAAACAAATGCAAATAGGAACGGACAAACAATGCCGCCATTTTGTTATTACAATTTTCTATTGTTTCGTAATTTACTGTGCACAAACGCTCTCAAAACAACATTTACGTCATGTTAAAGAACCCAAAAATATAGAAACTCCACTGCCGCCATACACACAAAACGTTGGTACCGTATATTCTGAAAAAACTTCTGGAATTTTCCTGCCCCCTTCACCAACCTGTCTTCTGGTGTACAGTCCCAGTGAAGAAATCAAACTCAATCTGCTTTGTAGTTTTCCGAACAGAGGCGTTACTTTACGTCCCCGTTGGTGGTATGTCGAAATTCGTGTACCGGTCTTAAGAATCCAGGACCCCGGGCACTTAAGAAAAACTCGACAATAACAGCATGGAGGTCTCCAAGTTTGCTTGGCGGGGGGTTGTTTGACTTGCATCGCAATTACGCATAAACATTCTCCTAAAAGAAAATTCGAATCAATAACAATCACCGAGATTAATAAAAAGTTTATCAACGACATTTAAACATGGTGGCCGCGGGAACCTCTGGAAATCACTGTGAGCAATATTTGGTAATGCGTGGTCGAGACCCAGATATTTGTTATGAACTACCAGTTTTGCTAACTAACCGCTTGTGTTAACGCGGCTCGTCAACACAAATACTGCTGTAAGGACCGATGTCTAAGAAAAAGAACTCTCGTAGTGAATACGGGGAGTCACACGCGGCGTCCGTAGCGCGCTTTTGAATTTCAGCTTGTGTCCACACGTAGAAAACGCACACAAACATACATACACGCACACAAGACAGCCAAGCTCGACCAAAATCACTACAACACTACCTGCGTTTAAAAGTTTCATTGCGTGCGTAAACGACGAGTCCAGGCTGTCTTTCTCCGCCAGCAGCTCAGGGAGGTATTTGTCGTCGTTCTCCATTTTGACTTTAGAGGAGAGAAGGTAGTTTGGTGCAACACAAACGTGGAAACAGCCCAATAATAATGATAAAGATAAAAGTAGTCCAGTTATGTAACTACGAGGTGCCGCGTATCCTTCGTGTAGACTGCGCTTTGCATGTGTCTACTGTGATTTTCTGCGAAATGTCAGTCCGACACTTTGCAGTCTTGCGGATGACCGGGACTATCTGCTGAGTCTTCGCGGCTACGCAGGCTGGATGGATATGGGAGAACAAAAGCGGCGAGGACTGAAAGAACACTGATCCCAGTCAAGTCGACGGAAGTGAGCTCACGAGGACGTAGACGCTTAGACTGACGCCGCCTACTGTGTGCTCTGTGGATCCACCACCGCCGCCGCTGATGGAGATAATGACCCCAATGTCTGATTTACGATAATGACTTAAATTATAACATATGGTGTCACCTTGTTCTTGTAAATAAAGACTTAAATGGATCCGATAAATTCTGTTTAATCGTGTACCCTGCTGCACAGTACATTATTATTGCTTGTTATTGCAGTTATCCATTATCTCGAGGTCGAGCTAGATAGATAGATAGATAGATAGATAGATAGATAGATAGATAGATAGATAGATAGATAGATAGATAGATTTTATTTGTTTATAAATCAGTCATGTGTATAAAAATATCAATTTTATATCTGCTTTCATGTGTAAAAATAAAATAGTAAATATATACATTTACTATATGTATGTATATATATGTATATATACTTACATATACTATTTATTTATTTGTTTAGATATAGGTCTACGTAAATGCAATCTACAGTCTTCTTTTTTTTTTCTTCAATAAAGTTTCAATTACTGGTTTCCCTGATCACTTGTACAGTCTGGAGACAAGATGTGATAGATGAGTGTCAGCTAAGGTGAAGGGGAAGGTTTACAGGGTGTTTGTGAGACCTGCCATGATGGATGGATGGATTGGAGACAATAGCAATAGGCAGAGGACAGAAGGCAGAGCTGGAGGTTGTAGAGTTAAAGATGCTGAGATTGTCTTTAGGAGAGACAAGGATGGACAGAATCAGGAAGGAGGCGATTAGAGGGACAACACAGACATGAGGGTTTGGTGAAAAAGCTGGAGAAGCCAGATTGAGATGGTTTGGACATGAGCAGAGGAGGGGCAGTGGATACTTTGGTATCAAGAATAATCATAGAGATGCAGGTAGAGAAAAAGCAGAGATTGATGGACACAGTGAGGGAGGACATTGGGGTAGTTGTAGAATAGAAGACGACAGGGGACATATTTGTATTTTTTTTTTTTTAAATACTATTTTATCTGATGGTTTTTAGTTTAATTTTCAGTATTTAAAATACAATGACAGGGATATTTGTAGATATTTTATTAAGCAGGAGATTTATATTAGCATATTGTGCAGTGGGAAAAATATACTTGTATTTACAATAGTGAACTGAGTATTAATTTGTAATAATGTTGTCAGTTCTCACACTGAATTTGTGGCACTTCCATTCCAGGCTCTCTACTGCCCCTTAGTGGCAGTACTAATGATGACAAAGAAGTCCATCAGGTACTGTTCTAACCGGTGCTGTCAGAGCAAGGAGTCTCCTCTCCACCGTCACCCTTATTCACTTTTATTGATTCTCAAACACTTATCTGTGAGCAAGAAGCACCACAAATAGAATATTTGTATCGCAGGGCACACAGCGATTGATTACTGTGTTACTGAGCGTAGTAATGAACCTGCCACGGAGCGCTCGGGGTCAGAGGTGTGTGCTGGCCTAATGCATACAAAGCAAGAGCAGACCACTCTTCTGTATCTGGACGGTTGGCATACACAGACCTGAGCAATTTCTGCAGACCGATGCTCCTTGAACAAACAGCAAAAACGGCAGAATATTTGTCAGTCTGCCTGAGTGAAAACTATTACGATCGACCGCAGGTGTAGCCAGACATGCATCGGCTCAAAACAAATGAAGGCAAAAATTGTGTGCAATAAACACTTATGGGAGGGTGAAGACCCGCTCTTACCATCAATGTTCAGCATGATCTATCTGTGACCATTACAGTGTTATTAGTGATGGGGGTTGCAAGGTTGTCCTGACGCTGCTTGTCATTGACAGAATGGATAACCTGTGAGGTGAATTTCAATTGGCTCATAAAAGGGAAGAGTTACTCCTTTTGGCAGGTGCCTGGGTTCCAATCCGATAGCTTGCACTCTCGCCTTCTGCTTGTGTGGACTTCCCCTGCGCCCTGACACACACAGCCACAGTCTGTGGTAAACAGGGCCAGATGGAAGGTATAAACACCAGGGTTAGACTTATGTGAGGAAGTTCAAGATGCTTGCGTGTAATTATTTTTCATGGCCTAAAGATCAAGAAAAAATCTTGGAATCTTAGTGGTACTCACAAAGGTTTTTTGGCTTATCAGTGTAGCAAAGTTGAAACACTAGAATCATTGTGGGACTCAGAAACTCCAACAAAAGTCAAATAAATAGTTATTAGCTTCCCATGGCAGGTTTCACTGCCTTATTCTACTTCTTTAAAAAGAACACTGTTGCAAGTTCTAGAATCAACCATGCAGCATAGTTTAGGAAAAGTTGAAGTCGTTGAAATCCATCTTCTAATCCTAGGGTACCTGGTTTAGACCTAACCCTGGTTGGGAAAACCCTGGTCCAGGTACTGGAACAAAACACATTTGGTACCATTTATCTAAACTTGGGGTGACAGTGGTGGTAAGGAAGCATTCATGGGTCAGCAAGGCTACGGGTTCGAATGCGCAAGCTGCCAAAGTTGCTGCTCTGATCATAGCACCATCGGGACCCACATAAGTCAGGGCAGTTGGTGGCCTAATGGTTAAGGAAGGGGACCTGAGTTTGCAAGGCCCCCGGTTCAAATCTCCCTACCGCCAAGTTACCGCTGAGGTGCCCTGAGCACAGTCCCCCACACACTGCTCCCCAGGCCAGCAGCCCCCTGCTCACTACAGTGATGGGTTAAATTCAGAGGCATAATTTCCTATAGGATACTCCCTAGGGATTAATATAGTTCTAATGTATTTATTTATAACCAAGACTCACTGTGTGAAGCAGTGTGATTTGGATAGCAGCCGTGGAGACTTCTGCCCCTGACACCCGGTCACAGAGAAGAGGATTATGAATCACGAATGGAGGCATGAACAATCTGAACTGAGGCGTCTGGTACCTTCAGGTGATTAAACTGCATAAGAGCCACAGTGACTATTTGTATGATGGCAGCTATTAGTTCTAAGTCCTGTTGTAATATTACAAATATTCTCACGTGGAAAATGTCCCACACAATATCATTCACTATTTAGTATGACTAATTCACTACCATTGACTACGGTAAAGTCAGTGCTGCTTGCTCCACATTGACGCCCCCCCCCCCGTTTTATCTATTGGTTCAATCTGGATCTATCTATCGATCAATCGATCTGTCTATCTGTCTGTCCCCTAAAGTCTAAGCTTTGTAACCATGAACCTTTGAGTCTACGGACTTCCATGGATGGATGTTTGTTTTTGGCAGAGGTTGATGCAAGGATCTTCCTGATGGTCACACTCAGTTTATCTTTAATACAAGGTCAGGGAAACCTTTTTCTCTCCATAAAACCTCTCAGATCTGTCAGACATGCTTAGATTTGTAACATTCCCTCGCCCCTTCGCTTTCCTTTTCCTTCACCTTTTCCATTTTCTACATTCTAACACTGCCCATTCCGCATCATGTGTGCCACACACCAACAAGGTGAAACTGTTAAATCAAGGATTATTTTCTGTAAAGGTCTAATTTTCAAACCTCCAAGAATATTGAGTCTTAATACAGTAGAAAGACCTGTTGTCAGCTGCTTAAAATTAATTTAACTTTTTACAATTGCGACGACACATTGTCAGTAGGCTAAACGAATCTCATTATGGTCTAAACCCAGATCAGGTTCTCTTTTGGTTGTTAAACACTTCAACTCTTGGTAAATTCTACTCTACAATGTTAGGAACAGCCGACATTAAAGGATCAACTAAATATGTATTGATGCATAACACATTACCTTGCTGTATAGTTCCTCACTGTATTGCGGTTTTGGCTGTAGTTCCCTCAGTGTTTTGCATTTTAAATTCATTTTTTCACTGTAGATTTTTCGCTCTATCCCAGATTTGTGATATAAATAGGCATTTTCTAGCCTATACAGAAAAATAAAACATTGTATAAAAAAAAACATTGTTTTAAGACATACATGCAGGGTGTTGCAAGAAAAACTCAACATACAGCAAAATAAGTTTTGAAAAAGTTTTGTTTCACAAGTTTTTGACATATTCCATAACCCTGCAATTCCCCCTGAAGGATTCGTAAAAAGTAAATATATCTGTTTTTTTTTCCTTTAGGCTTTTCCCTTATTTAGGGGTTGCCACAGCAAACATCCTTTTCCATCTCCGCCTACTCTCTATATCTTCTTCTCTGACTTCAACCACCTCCATGTCCTTCCTCACAATATTCATCAATCTCCTCTTTATCTCCTACCGGGTAGCTCCATCTCTAGGATCATTCTCCTAACAATGTATCCGCTGTCCCTCCTCTGAACATGTCCAAGCCATGTCAATCTGGCTCCTCTAGCTTTTTCTTCAAACCTCTCTGTATTGTCCCTCTAATCACCTGATTCCTGATCCTGTCCAATCTGTCTCCCCTAAAGAGAATCTCAGCATCTTCAACTCTATCACCTCCAGCTCTGCCTATTGGTAGTTGGTAGTGTCTTCAAACATCATGGTAAATATACTTGTAAATATAATAATAATAATTATCAGATTTCTATTTAGAGGTACTATTTAGAGGATTAGTTTGTAAGTGATAAATAATGGTAATGCACATTGAGTAAACGTCATTTCTCCAGTTGCCTATCTGAACATCCGTTCATCCATCCGTCTTCTTAATGCATCACTCCATAGATGTTATTACCTAGGTCTGTTGGCGTTTACGCAAGTCATGAATAACAAAGCAGTGTCAAATGACTTACTTAAGTTCACAACCAAAAATAGATTTTTCGGATCAGAGCTGCACAACGGCACTTGCAGATCTTTAACTTCACATTAATTTCAGTTAAGACTTTCTCATACATAAGTTAAAATTGATGACTTTTTATGTCAGATCATCTTAAAAGTCTTAAAAGCTAAAATGGTTTTAACATTCCCAATGCCATCTTCTTCTTCTTTGGGCTTATCCAGTTTTTCAGGGGTTGCCACAGCAACAACAATTTCCATCTCACCCTGTCCTCCGCATCCTCAACTCCAACTCCAACCACCTCCATGTCCTCCCTCACCACATCCATAAATCTCCTCTTTGGCCTTCCTCTAAACCACTGTCCCTCATCTGATCTGATGTCCAAACCATCTTAATCTGGCTTCTCTAGCTTTTTCTCCAAACCTTCCTGTCTGTGTTGTCCCCCTGATTACCTTGTTCCTGATCTTGTCCATCCTTGTCACCCCCAAAGAGAATCTCAGCATCTTTAACTGTGCCACAGACACCACATTACTTGCATACTTTTCCCCGATGATCACCCCACTCCATTCCTCTTCCCATCTAATCCATGGTAGAATAACTTAAACCCTCCCCCAATGTTTCTAGCCCTGCTGCCCTTTCAACTGGTCTCTTGCACACACAACACATCCACTCTTCTTCTCTCCATCATGTCAGCTAGCTCCCTACCTTTCCCTGTCATTGTACCTACATTCAGGGTTCCCACTTTCAGACCAACATTTCTAACCTTCCTCTTTTCCCTCTTTGTCTTAATCAATCTTCCTCCTCCTCTTCTTTGTCTCCGACCAACAGTGGTCCAATTTCCAACGGTACTCTGTAGGTTAACAGCACAACAGTTGTTAACCCGGGCCCTGACCGATTCGGTATGGAAATCTTTTTGTTGTCTCGCATCATAGATTTGGCAAAATGTTTTTATGGGGGGGGGCTTTGCAGGGAAAAGGCAGAAGGGTAATCACAATACAAAAATAAACGAGCCTTAGCTTGCCTATACCCTGTAACTTGTCCAACTGTCAGTTGAGCTTTTATTTGGCCCAAAGGCCTTGATTTTGACACACACATTGACCATAATCTTATGAGTGTTTAATGGGGTGTGTTTGTTCCTTTATTAAGCTCCATAATGAACTGGGAAATTGTCAAAGTGATACCTTGTCCTTGTCCAACGACTGCCTGGACCGTCTTTCATGCATTCCTCATTTTAATCTGCCTCAAGGTCTTCTTACCCAACTGTCATTTACTGTAATCTAACATAAAGCCTTTTTTAGCACATTCATTAGCATTTTAATGTTCTACCAGGGGTTAGTGACTTCAAACAATTACACTGTAATGATGTTTGTACAGGTTAATATGGTTGAAAATCAGTAGGCCGCTTCTGAGTCCAGAAGATTGGATTGGCAATGTGTTCTTCAACCTTGGGATCATGGACAACCATGGGGCAACTTGGTATTCCATTAGGGTCTCCTATTTCTAGTAGTCATCTCTTACCTCTTACTTCTAGATCTACTATCTATAAGTGCATAGATAGATAGATGGATGGATGGATGGATGGATAGATAGACAGATAGATAGGCAGACAGACAGACAGGCAGACAGATACTAAAATTAAGTTTTATATCTATTGTTACCACAATGGCATCACTCAGGGAAGAGTCTCTGTTCAACTCTTCAACTCTGACTGTTCAGTAAGGAAACAGTGTCTATGGGACATATTTATACTCATAGACTTGACTTGGGGCTAACAAGAATTTTTATTGGTCTGGAAAGACATTTTAGAAGGAAATAAGTAGTCTCCATCTCACTGTATATTAATGTCTGCTATAACAACACATTGTTTTTGTCGTGGGTAGATTTTTTACTGTATAAGGAAAATACACAGAAATGAAAATACATTTCGAACATACAACTATGTATATATATATATATATATACCAGTTTACTTCTTGAAACACAATAGTTTAATAATGTCCTTTAACTCTTTATGAAATAAAATAATAGAGAACCATATGTGGGTTGGAACTCCAAGACAGTCATGTTTCATGTCTTGTAATTGGTTTAAGGGTATAAGAATCTTGACACACCTCCTAGTTTTTATACAGGTTGCCTTCTTCTTTGCCTTCAGGTTGCCTTCTTCTTTAATTCCATACAATCCCTTTGAGGGGTAGAGAATCATTTATATGCACAAAAAAAGACTCATTCAGAGATTTTTACATTTTATGAAACATAAGGAAGCCCACTTCTCCTCTGCATTAGACAGTTGTGGTTAATCAGATTGATTGGTAGCCTCCTCACCGTGAATTTGCCAGTGTTGACTCAAGCTTGTCTAATTTGGCCTATAATAAAAGTACATTTGACAGCAAGCTGGCTGTGAGGCCTTCCCAACTCGAAAGCACTTGCATCCTGACAGCTAGCCTGATGAGGTCTGATGTGGCCTCAGGCACCCAAAACTCTACATTTTCAATAGACACGGGCACATACCTCCAGAGGCACATGCAGGAAGTCGGTCAAGGATGTGCTTTCGATTTCGAAAGCTTCATTGTTGCAACGCTCCTGCAGTGTTTTATGAAACTAATAATAAATAAGGGTAACATTGAGAAATGTTTTGATCCAACACAGGGGAAACTGTTTTGTGAACAGCAGATCAGTAGCAATGGACTGCCCAACAGAAAGAACCAAACACAATAATGGCATTTCATGGCTACGTTGCCAACAGCAACCTATTGTTCGTATTATTAATGTATCATTATGACGTATGGAAAATAGTTGGCAAGTGGAGTTTGCAAATAATGTTACACAATACCACACTTTGTCTATTTGCAGGTTGTTTGTCACCCAATGCCATCCTTATAGGAAAGGAAAGGAAAGCAAACTCCTTGTCATTGTGACATTGTGATTCACACCACTGCACACAACGAAATGCGACCTCTGTCTTTAACCCATCACCAAAGTGAACAGTGGGCAGCTTTGAGCACCCGGGGAGCTGTGAGTGGGGACAGTGCCATGCTCAGTGGACCTCAGTGGTAACTTGGCGGTAGGGGATTCAAACCGGGGGCCTAGTTAGCTTCTTTAACCATTAGGCCACTAACTGCCTAAAAATAAATAAATAAATTAGAACTATAACAATCCCTTTGGGAAATTATGCCTCTGCATTTAGTGAGCACGGCTAGGGCAGCGCCTGGGGAGCAGTGTGTGTGGGATCATGCTCAGGGCACCTTGTGAACCCAAGTCTGCTTCCTTAACCAATTGTGGAATATTGTTATAAAATTTAGATGAGTGAGTTTGCGAATAATACCTAGTAGCCCTGTTTACATAGACAGGATCAAATACAGCAGAATATTCTCTAATAAAACATATAATCTTAGTCCATTGTGCTGGGGCAGTTGGTGGCCTGTGTTCAGGTCTGCAGGGGTCCCCGGTTCAAATCCCCCTACCCCGAGTTGCCGGTGGGTGAGGTGCCCTGATCATGGCACCGTCCCCACTTACTTCTCCGCAGCGCTCAAAGCTGCTCACTGTCCACTTTGGAGATTAAATGCAGAGGTGACATTTCGTTGTGTACTATGGTTTTAATCACAATGTCACTGCGACAAAAAAAGATATTTAATCTTAATCTTACTTTTGGTTTATTGAGCTCTTCTGTTCCTCATTGGACTGTTCACGCATCATAGCTTATCTCTCCTTATCTGTTGGCCACTCTTGTATACCTTGCTCGTTGTGTCTTTGTAGACCAGGAATGGGCAAATTAAACCCTAGGGGCCAGATGCAGCCCATTTATCTTTATAATCTGACCTGCTAAACTTGTCCAAACATATATAAGATTTCTATTCTGTTTATATCTTTATACAAGATATTCTCTATGTTTGGCATATAGAAAGATAAGAGCATTTTAGCCTTGACTTTTAGCCATGACTATTAAATGTAATTATTTTATTTCACAGGGACTAAAAGGGTTTGTCTACGCCTGTTCTAGAGAAATAGGCAAAATCTCAGTAGAGGGCTGTACCAAAGGACGACTTCTTGAGGGTAAGAACATTTTTATGGAGTCTATTCTTATAATTATGTAAAAAATGTTCTCATATTTCACTCCATGCGGCCCTGGAATACTCTTTGAATCCAATCAACTCACAGTCATTACCTTAAATTAAAGAGCTTTTGACGGAATATTTTTTGATTAAAATCCCATTAAGGCTCTCAGGGGGAAATGTAATGTCACTCTGGGGCTTTCATTCTTGATCATCTCCGGTGTAGCTGTTGTTAAAAATCACTTGAGCACAGTTCTTTTTTTTTTTTTTTCATTTTAATGATCACGGAGAAACTGTAGAGAAAGAGTTCAGAGAAAAACACTCAGTATAACATTGACCATAAACACATTTCTCAAATTACACCATTGTGTGTGTTTATAGGTATTGGATCATAGAAATTATAAATTAATGTAAATGTATTGATTTACAAATATAAAATGGTCTCCATGATTACCACCCAAATCACACAATACCTTCATGCCCACTGATATTGTACCAATTTAAATCAATGATTGGTTATTACGTTTATTTGTGACCTATCTAGAAGACACCAAAGCTTCTTAAGAAAACCTAGAGAACACTTCCAGATTCACTGCCCTGTAGAGGGTAGTTGGTGGCCTAGTGATTAAGGTTTGAGCATGGTATTGTCCTGACACACTGCTCCTCGGGCAATGGCTTAGTTGGCTAAGCTACCTGCTCATTAAAGTGAAGGATAAAATGCAATGGTAAAGTTCCCTAACTTTGGATCAGCAACAACATCATTGCTCCATAATTTCCCGAAGGATACTCCAAAGGAATTAATAAATTCTATCTATCTATCCCTCTACAGCGAGGTTTTTTTTCAACAATTATTTTAAAATTCATGAACCATCTTGACCCATATCAACAGACGATCATCTTTATCTGCTTATCCATTACCAAGTCACATGGGCAGTGGTGTCCACAACTGCCACCCAAATCACACTGCATAACACAAGAAATTATGTGGGTCAGGATGGTGCTATACTCCTCAGTGGCAACCTGACAGCTGATGGATTTACACCAAGATTCTTGTGGACCCATGTCTACTTCCTTAACTGCTTGTCCACCAATGCTGCACTGTCAATGTCAATAAACATTATTCATAAACCATTGGCCATTATTAAACTCTCCTTCTTCTTTTGGCTTGTCTCTTTTTCAGCAGTTACCACAGCAAGTCAACACTTCCCATCTACCTCTGTTCTCTGTATCTTCTACTCTGACTTCAACTATCTCCATGATTGCATCCATCAATCTCCTTTGTCATCTACCTGGTTTTCCCATTATATTATTTTATTTGTTACCATATGATATCTTACCCATATAGTATTACTCAAGTTCTACACAACAGTCAAAACAGTCATTGAATCAAATGACCAACTTCTAGGAAACATGATGCAACACAATACCCCCAAAAAAATCTCTTGCGACCCTCTTCAATGTCACGACAATGTCTTTGGGAAAAAATGGTAGGAATTTAAAAAATAAAAAATAAAACAGGAGAATAGTAGGAGAAACACGAAGTTGAGCAGACATAATAGTAGCTCAAAAAGTTTCTAAGGATCTATCAAACTTCATGAACTTTTTTACCATGCTGACTTGATGTATCTCTCACTCTCTATCCCTCTCTCAAACATAGAAAAACACTGTGATTGAATTTCAACACGCATGTACAACTACCTCAACCTTCCGGCATGCTGGGGCATAGGTGCATTTTCACAGCAAGCTCTGCTGGAAAAAGCTGAAAGTGCAGCTCACACAAGTTAGGGATCAATCCAGTGTAGACAGTGTGGATTAAACCAGGAGTCAGTGCGAACTCCAGAGGTGTCCATGGCCCAACTAACAAGCTGAACAAACAGCAGGATTTCGTACCTCAGCTAGATCGGTCTTTCTTTGAATGTTTGCAGGAAGCGGTTCACCCGCAGTGCTGTCATGATCACAGAACGGTATCTCTCACATGCAGCTGTAGTGGTTCACACAATACTGCGTTTTATATAGAGAAAGGGGTGTTTTTAAAATCCACTTCTGCAATGGTATCTTTATTATCTGGAACCATTACTTCCTCCATGGAGTTCTGGTTAATAATGGTCGATGTACCAGGGGACAACAACCAGGGTCTTCTACATTGGACTGGCTAAGGTTCTAGCAGGGTATTTTAAAAAACTACCCTATTTTCCAGACTACCAGTGGCACTATTTTTCATCTTTTGGCTGGGTTTGCAACTCATATAAAGGGTGACTTATATATTGAATTTATTATTAATTATCAATAAAATATTATTATTAAAGGGTATTATTTCACATTTGTTACTTTCACAGTGACAGCCATTAGAGGGTAATCAAGAAGGGCGTATCAGTATCTGCTACTCCTTTACTCACTGTAAACTTACCTGTTTGTGACTTTCACACTGACAACAACTCGAGGACACTGTAGGTTAGTGTACCAGTATCTGCTTCTTATGTACCCACTAAATATGTACATGTTTGTTATTTTTACATTGACATCCACTAGAGGGCACTTTTTTAAGGATAGCAAAATCCTTGTCATGTGTCATTGTGATTCACACCACTGCACACAACGAAATGTGACCTCTGTATTTAACCCATCACCTAAGTGAACAGTGAGCAGCTTTGAGCGCACGAGGAGCTGTGAGTGGGGACGGTGCCATGCTCAGTGGACCTCAGTGGTAACTTGGTGGTAGGGGGATTGGAACCGTCCGCCTTGCGGACCCAAGTCCGCTTCCTTAACCATTAGGCCACCAACTGCCCTGCTTTGCATTAGTGTACATGAAAAAAAAAATACAAATCACATTGTGATCAGACTTTTTTATTTTTACAAACTCTGAAGCCAGGGTAGGGTGAGGAAGGGTTCATACCCCACAGCAAGTTCTTTTTTTTCTTGTTAAATATGCTTCTCTAGTGCAACTTATACTCCAGAGAAATTTATTATGTTTCTTATATTATTATCTCTATTACATTATCCTCTCTTTTTTTTAAGCTGTTTAACTTTTGAAGCAGGGCACAATCACCACGGTACGAAAATTATTTTTTTTCACATAATTAATTTTCAACAGATTTTCATCAACCTTTTTGAAAGAGTTTCAAAGGAGTTTGTCCTGTTTGTCCAACCAGGTGGCAAATTTGCTCATGTCTGAGTATTTAACCTCACCTGTGGCTGAGCAAAGTTGCCATATTGAAACGCACCCTTCTTTGCTCGATACACGCTTCGAAGCCTCGTCACATCCTGTAACATCACTACTCTTCTGTGAAAATTGATCTCTGCCTGACCTGTGGTGACGTAACCTGTGCTTTTGTTTTGACCAGTCTTGATCTCCCAATTTGACCCTGCCTTCTGCCCTTGTTTATGTCTTGTCTGTGCCCTGGTGTTTAAACTGCATTTCTGTCTCTGCTGTCTTAGCCTTAGCATTTCTGGTCCTGGCCTTGTGCGGGAGATTTGTAGGGTTAAGTTCGCTGTAATAAAATTCATCTAAACGTCAATCTTTAGTTAGTGTTTTTGAGCAACTGGGTTTACTGCTAAGTTTCTGATATTGCCGCAATAAAGTAATAATAATGATTACATTTAACTTGTATTTCATTTGATAATATATAATACTATGAGATGCACTGTCTATGTGTCAAAGACAGTAAAAAGTATACTATTGTACCTTCTACAGAAGCATGAGCATTTCTGCCTGTAGAAATCAGAGCTGTCTTTAATAACTGTAGATCTTAATGACTGAAGGTGTTCTAATGTTGAACGGCCCATATACTGGTTAGCCAGACTAACAAGCTTTAGAAGTTGCACTGGAGCGTCATAAAGTTGTTGCCGTTGATAAATCTGTGAATGTTGAATGAGAAAGGATCTGGACAGGATGGAAGGTGAGGTAGATGAAATCAGAAAATTGAACCCGTCATAGAACATGAGGAACTGTTCTATTGCTAAATTCAGTGTGAAGCTTGAAAATAGAGATTGAAAGAGGACTTGCTATGCTACTTTCATTTGGAATTATGAGATTTCTCAAGCTGGGCGTACCATGTTTTTTTTTTCCCCACCACCCCACAATTTAAGGATCCTTCACAAAACGTTTGACTCCTGTAGCCAGAACTGCTTTGGATAAAAGTGTCTGCCAAATGTACTGTAATTTAATAAAATATAAGGTAATGTAGGCAGTCGTAGCCTAATGTTTAAGGAAGCGGACACATCCACAAGACTTAAGGTTCGAATCCACCAGCTGCCAGGTTGCCACTGAGCATATCACCGTCCCAACCCACAGAATTTCTTGTGGCTTCGCCACCAACAGGAAGACTCACAATATGGTTAATTTGGGTGGCGCCACTTTGGGACGTGGCAACAGACAAACAAAGAAAATAGAGATTGAAAGAGGACTTGCTATGCTACTTTCATTTGGAATTATGAGATTTCTCAAGCTGGGCGTACCATGTTTTTTTTTTCCCCACCACCCCCCAATTTAAGGATCCTTCACAAAATGTTTGGCTCCTGTAGCCAGAACTGCTTTGGATAAAAGTGTCTGCCAAATGTACTGTAATTTAATAAAATATAAGGTAATGTAGGCAGTCGTAGCCTAATGTTTAAGGAAGCGGACACATCCACAAGACTTCAGGTTCGAATCCACCAGCTGCCAGGTTGCCACTGAGCATATCACCGTCCCAACCCACAGAATTTCTTGTGGCTTCGCCACCAACAGGAAGACTCACAATATGGTTAATTTGGGTGGCGCCACCTTGGGACGTGGCAACAGACAAACAAAAGAAAATGAATTAATTAAGTGTGTAATGTAAATTAATACATGGAAGGAGATAGTGGGAGATGTGCAGATGCTTGTTTCTCAATGAGAATAATGCTAAGAAAACCATATCCCATTCCCAAGACTTGTGTCTTGGGCATAGACACGAAAAAAGGAAAGGTAATGACGACAATGTTGAAAAACATCCGACAACCAAGAAATGTCTTGGCAGACGTGATCAGCCATGATGCTCAGTGTTCTTGACTTGTTTTCCGTTCTGGATTTTAAACATGACTATCACACGATTGATTGTAATAAAGTAGGTAGGTGATTGGGAGGTGATAAACACTTGTCGTAACCCTGCGTACACTGTGGTGGTGCCAGAGTGGAAGAGAAAAGAGCAGTTCATTATGACATGGCCACTGTATAACTTCTTTTTAGTGGAGTGTGACAGCTACACTGTGGCTGTTTGTTTTGTACTGTTACTGTACCAAGTTAATAAAGTTCCATTGCAAAATCTAAATCTATCTATCTATCTATCTATCAATGTATATATTCATCTAACTATCTATCTACCTACACCAAGTACACAGCCAATTGTATCCTGCATGCACCTTGTCTTGGTAAAATACGTAATTAGCAATCTTTGGCAGTCGTAGAGACAGCCGCCGCTGAGACCAATAATGGAAAAGTGGATGAAGGTTAAGAAAATGATGTTAAGAAAATGATGTTAAGAAAAGGTTAAGAAAATGAAAATACATGATACATAAATATCATAATTAATCCACAACTACCCCAAGATTTTCACTTGACAGCCCTAATTTTCACACAAGTTTCCTTGTGCTGGGGGCCTTCAGCTGAAGAGATCCTTGAGAATATGAGACCCTCACTGCTTCAGCTGTCAACAGCCAGAATGCCGCTGTGTGTCTTCCAGCCCGCTTCCTTCTGTCTCTTCTTGTTCGAATGATGGATTTACAGGCCTTTTGTTGCTGATGGTGGAATTTGATGCTTGCAGAAAAAAATCTTGCTTGCAAACACAAAGGATCCAGGAAATAACTTTCTAATCCCTCACAAAACCAGCGCATTGCAGAACTGCCACGAAACGTCAAGAAAACAATTATGAGACTGAGGAATCACAGGCGACGAGGGGAACTCATCTATTCACGCGCTGCAGGCTTTTTCGACGGAGGCCTGCGGCTTTTATCTCCGCGTTGTTGTGTCGTGTGTCTTCAAGTGCACCAGGTCTCATTTGCATTCATGTCACAGGGCAACAGTCATAAAAGTGACACAGACGGGAGGAAATGTAATGGCCTCCTTTAAAATAATAATGTACACAGCAGGAAATTTATACGAACATCAAGGTTTGCATTAATGTAGAGGAGGCATGGATTCAGATGGGGGGAAACAGAGGGCTGGTTTCTCTTTCGTATGGTTGTTACGCATCATCTTTTACACTTTTCCGCACAGCCACCATTTCTGAAACTGGTATGATGTGGAGAATTAAGGAGCCTAGGAAGCGGCTGATCCTGTTTCCCACCTTTAAAATTTCATAGGAAAATCGTCTCTTTCCATCTCTCTCACTGAGGAATGAGCCCATTTGTGACAGCAGCTGACAGAGACAGAGTCTTATCTGTCTTGGAGCAGACAAACACCCCATAAAGCTCTGCGTGCTCAGGTGCTTCATCACGCTTGTCCTCCGCCAGTTGAGCCCTGAACCCTTATAAAACAGCAGGGTGGCCAGGAACATTAAAATCATGAGAGGTAGCAACATCTGGTGATCGGGTATGGATGAGTACCCTAATGTACAGCTCTAAATATTCATTAGTAATTGAAAGGGTTGGTAGTTTGATATCTCATATACACTCTATTATAAAGGCGTTTAGACATTTCATGACATTTATTACCTTGTAAAGATTGTAGGTCGCTCGGGGTGTCGCCTTAACTGCTAGGCCAGCTTGTCCCTTATTCAGGGGTTGCTAGAGCAAATCATTGTTTTTCATTTCCCCCTGTTAACCCTATCTTTAACTCTGAATCCAACTATATCCATATTCTCCTTCTTGGTCTTCCTCTATGTCTCCTACCTGGTAGCTCCATCTCTACGATCATTCTTCTACTAATGTGTCCACTCTCTCCTCCGATCATGGTCAAACCATCTCAATCTGGCTTCCCTAGCTTTTTCATCAAACTTTCTTGTCTGTGTTGTCCTTCTTAATGACATAAACCTTGATCATCATTTTCTCTCCTAAAGAGAATCTCAACATCTTTATCTTAGTTGTTTGCGTTAAAGTATTGACTACCACTCAAGTATAAAAGGAGAATTTTATCCTTACTTAACCATTGGGCCACCAACTACCCCCATTCAAGTATGTTATCTACAGCTAATGCTAAGTGGTGGTTTAGTGGTTAAGGAAGTGGACTTGGGTCTGCAGGGTCTCAGGTTCAAGTCCACAAGCTGCCAAGTTACTGCTTAGGTGAACTGAGCATGGCACAGCTCCCTCACGCTGCAGCCACTGATTACTTTAGTGATGTGTTAAATGGTCAAGGGAGATATTGTTGTGTGCAGTGATGTGGATCACAATGTCACAATGACAAAGAGATTGGTTTCAATACCCCCTTTCCTCATTCCGCAAAGCTAAGGAAGTGGGCTTGGATCCGCACGGTTCCTTGTTCGATTCCCCCTGCCGCCAAGTTACCACTGAGGTCCACTGAGCATGGCACCGTCCCCACTCACAGCTCCCTGGGCGCCGAAAGCTGCAATCACCAACGTCCACTTTGGTGATGGCTTAAATACAGAGGTCACATTTCGTTGTGTGCAGTGGTGGGAAACACAATGACAAGGAGTTTGGTTTTCTTTACTTCCTAGAAATGATACTTGTACCATCTGCAGAGACGTTTCCAGAGTTTGAGCCTCAGAGACATCATTTTATTCTTAGCGACAAGAACAAAGACGCTAGAAACTCACGTCTGCAGAAGGTGCAAATGTCTCAACTTCAAATACAGTTCTGTAGGGAGTGACACGCTGCATAATGAATGTGAAAATACAAGAACATAAAAAAAGAGAAGTCAAAGTCGGTTTCTATTTTGTACACAACTGTCATCTCTGCTACTTATTGTCAGATTTGATAAGGAGTAAGTTTGCAGTTTCCTTTAATTAGTGTGGAATTTGTTTGAGTTTGTTTTTTAGCAATGACCATAATATTTATGCTCAGTTTTCATTTATTCAATACCTGAATGGTACTAATTATAAAAAAAACTGTTGTAAAAATAGCATTAAATACAACACAGTTTGAACACAAGATTGCAAAAAGTACAAGACTTCAAAATAAAACACAGTAAAGAAAATATATTTGGTATACAGTATGACAAACATGACCAAGAAGTAAAAAAATGTCTCTGTGGGTTGCAGAACTGTGTGATTTCTGTTAAAATTGGGCCACGAGTAAAAAAAAGTTTGGAAACCACTAGATTTAAACGTTACACAACTATTTCTTGTCTCTTTTTCGTTTCCTGGGCCCAGTCCCTCAGCTGGAGCTATGTTTAGCTGATGTCCACAGTGACTTTGTCAGGTGTATTTTTAATCCAGTTCTCTTGGTAATTCTGCTACAGTCATTACGAACAAAGTCACGAATGGTCACGGCATGAATTTGGAGTTTGCATAAGCACCAGGTTGATATTTTAATACTGAATATGGAGAATGAATGGAAGTCTCCAAAAGATTGAACCTCTTGTCTAAATCGGAAAGTCTCCCCGCTGAGGATTCAACCAGGGGGCAGCAGAGAAACCTGGGGTAGTGCTGTGCGGAACAGATGCTTAAGAGTAGAGGGAAAAAACATGTAAATGAGATGTGGGGAAAAAAAACCTTCCAGTTAAGAGAAGAAGGTTAAAAATATCTTGTTTTAACATCCGACAGTTGTGTTTGGTATCTCTGCAACCATATGTTCTCGAACTGAAGGACCTGACTTCTTTCTACATGAAAGATTTTTGAGTGCAATCCATCTGAAGTGGATGATGACAGATACTGAAAACCAAAGAGGAAGCAGAGAATCAGAGGCCAAAGAGCAGGACAGCAGGGCTGAGGAGAAAAAAAAAACTCCTAACAATCCTAAGAAGTTCCATCAAGTGCAACAGCACCGGAAGGCTTCACATGGTTATCCAGGTAAGAAAAAAAAACAAAATTTTAATTAACCCTGTTCTTGTTGATTCAGAAAATTGCACGCTGGGACAAAAAAAAGGAGAAAAGAAAACAAGCCTGGCGAAGCAGGTAACTAACTAAAAATGCTGGCTGTGATTACGACAAGTCCTTTGTGTGAATTCTCATCTGACTGGAGAAACGGGGACCGGGGGATTCTGACAGATTCAGGGCAAAGGATGTCGGAGTGTGTGAGTGTGCACGGGGAGAAACGGGGGATATTATTTGTTCCACGAAATAGGACATGGTACAAAAAGGTTCCCACTCAACTACTTTTGTGTCATTCTTTCAAGGGCAAAGAAACCATTTGGTTGCGTCGCGGTTTTATTTAAAACACACAAACGCCAGAATGTTCCCCACATTCGCACTCACTTTGCTTGCAAGGCTGAAGGTAACCTTTCACTTCCTGCCGTTATCTCTTCCAAAGTAACACTTCATTTCTCACCTCCTTGCCACACAAAGGAACGCTTCAGTAAAAGGTGAGCGTCAGACGGGACGGAATTCAATCAGACAGAAAGAGGGCATTTATAGATTGCCAAGTAGGAGAAATAAACAATTTTTCTTGCTTTTTTGAGGAAAACAAAACAACAATCCAAACCCATTTGACAGACTGAGAAAAAAAAGGCCTGTCATCAAATCACCACTGTTACTGTCGCAGCTACAGAGTTATAAATGGCGACAATTTTTGGCGAAGAAAAAAAATTGCATACTTATCACGCCACTTGTGATATCGAGTGTTTTGCGAGCTTCGAAAATAGCCCTGAAATCGTTCACTGAGGCAGAGGATGGTCTATGTTGTCAGCAGAAAAAGGTGACAGGTCGTGAATTCACTTTCCTTCAGGGAAAGGGGGGTAAAAGAAAAGATGAAAAAAAACATTTCTGAGGGGATGAATGATGTAGGAGAAACACAGCTCCCAAAGCCTGATGCTGCCAAAACACACCGCAGTGCCCTGGGATATGTGTGTGTGTGTGTGTGTGTGTGTGTGTGTGTGTGTGTGTGTGTGTGTGTGTGTGTGAGGTCTCACTGATCAATGAATCAGGCTTTTTTTTACATCCCTGCACCACATCTGGACCTTTGGTGACCGCTGTCCAGCTGACTGAGGTCACTCGTAAATTCAAATATCATTTGCTTCGACCAAAATAAAAAAAAGAGAAAGAAAAATAAAGAAAAATTCATATCACATTCACAGAAAAAATGACAATCAAATCAAGACTGACAATCAAATTTTATTAACCTAATCAATCAAGTTCAAGTAATGTTATGTAGTAAGTAACAAAAAGTATACAGTATACATAAAAATACAATATGTCGCCCGATCTTTCAATCTACATTTCTGTCTATCCGTCTGTCTGTCTATCTACCTACCAGTCTATATATCTACCTTTCTTTCTGTCTATCCATTTATCCACCTGTCTTACCATTAGTCTGTCTATCTATCTATCTATCTATCTATCTATCTATTTCCTAAGTTTTAGTGGAGTGTAACAGCTACACTGCGGTTGTTTGTTTTGTACTGATGTTGGATCACATCTGTTGTGTACCATGGTTAATAAAGTTCCATTGCAAAACTCTATCTATCTATCTATCTATCTATCTATCTATCTATCTATCTATCTATCTGCCTGCCTGTCTGTCTGCCTGCCTTCCTACCTACTTATCTCTCCATCTACCTGTCTACCTGTCTACCTAGCTGTCCACCACATCTATCTATCTGTAAGATTCATCATGCTCTTCCTCAATGCTTTTCCTATTGTTTTAATTATTATTATTTCAAACCTTACAGCATAAATAAGCGGGGCAAAGAAAGCAAAAAATAGGCAACAAGATATTATTTGCTCTATACAAATCAACGACTGTATGTCTAATATGACAACAGACAACAACAGACATAAGAATCCTATGACATCTCCACTAGGCTCCCGATCGGCTTTTACTTTTCATTAGGGATGTCCTATATATCGGATATGTTATCTTATATCTAAGATAAATATTGGGCCGAAATCAGCATAATTTAATCGGAACATATCTGTATCGCTTTTTCCACGGATATTTAAAATCTGGTGCTGCAAAGCCGCGGCATGTTATATCGGACATCCCTACTTATGATTCATCTTCACATATGAAGTATCTGATAGTGCCCCTGACCGTTCTGATAAATTTTTGGGATCCAATGTGACCTGCGAGCCATATTGTTTGACCACCACTGTCTCTGGCAGAAAAATGATGAGGAAACCTGGTGCAGTTTCTATCAACAAGTATTTGAGCTGTTGTGAAATAAGAATTTTCCAAACAGGCAGGAAGCAGCTGAAAGGTTTTTCTGAAGGGAAAAAATCTGTGCCAAGAAATTGACAGGTATACAGGTGTTGTGGAACAACAGGATGTCCAGGGGTAACGTTTGGCCGCTCATCAACAGTCACACCAGCAGTTGCGATGCAGAGCCCAGCTTGAAGTATGAGGGCTGACTAGTCATTGAGTCCAATTGCAATTAAGCTTCACTTTAGTAGCTTCAAATATAATTGAGCAGAGTATTTTTTTATGATTTAAAACAACAACAACAACAACTGTAGGACGTTTCTGGCCGTTATCAGGATTTACGATCAATCTCAGCGTCAAAATAAGGGATATTTGGGATTTAGAATATTAGCTCTACATGCCTAAGCTGTGAAATATATACAACTATAAAACATAATTGAGTGTCCATTACATCATTGATCTATGAGTCCCCGCATTTTACGACTCAGGGGTGTAAATCTCCCTCTACTCAGTGAATCGACGCCCTCTGCATGGAAAGTGATTGGGAGTTTATGTGAAGATTTACTGAGCAGCGCAGTAACTGCATCATCGTGCTAGTCAAGTGAGTCGGAGCCCAACCACATGAGAGATGACTGCAAAAAAAAGAATTGTTTTTTGTTTCTGAAGAGGACACTCAGAGCTTTTACAGTAAAATCCATGCTGACCCTCAACTGTCCACTTCAATCAAACTCTCCTTCAATTTGGTCTCACACAACTGATGGACTAAGCCGCGGTCCTGATGAACACTGTGGCCAAAAGAGCAGAAAGATCTCTTCACACTCTTCTATCACAGATCACTCCTGACACTTTTCTTCAGTTATTCCATCCTGTATGTACTCTATGCTACTATTCTTCTCTACTAGCTGCTGTCTACTCTCACTGCAGATCCCAGTGTCATCTGTCCATCATTAAAGGCTTAGGGCTGATCCTTGAAGTCCCACCTCCACCTTAAAAGTCTTCTGTCATTCCAACAGCACACCTCACCTTGTGCTGTTCTCATACATATCCTGCACCAATCTAACATACTTCTCTGCCACTCCTGACTTCCTCATACAAAACCACAGTTCCTCCCTTGGCACCCTGTCATAGGCCTTTACTAAATCCACAGAAACACAATGAAGCTCCTTCTGACCCTAACTGTACTTCTCCATCAACATCCTCAATGCAAATGTTGCATACTGTTGTTCGCAAATCTCTACCTCTTTCCTCAACCTAGCCTCAACTACTCTTTCCCAAATCTTCATGGTATGGCTCATCAACTTTAACCCTCTGTAATGGCTACAACTCTGCACATTACCCTTCTTGTAAATTGGCACAAGAACACTTTTCCTCCACTCATCGGACATCTTGTCTGTCTCTAAAATTCTATTGAACAGCGAAGTCAGAAAGCTTACTGCTACTTACTGAGACCGACTGCCTTTCCACTCTTCATCCTCTTCAGGGCTTTTCTAACTTCATCCTTTCTAATCTGATCTACCTTCTCCCTGTTAGATCTACCTTTTGGCTCCTCATTCCTATGCTCCCTATCATATTCCTCATTCAACAACTCCTCCATATTCCTAGCACACCTTCCTCACTGGCAATGGCATTTCCATCCCTGTCCTTCATCAACCTCACCTGCTGTACATCCTTCCCAGATTGATTTCTCTACCTTGTCAATCTGTATATCTCCTTTTCCTGAGCCAGTTTTTATGTATTTGGCAATTATGGAACTGGAGGCCTGTTTTTGGTGAACACAACATTGATACACGCGGAAAGTGAAGGTTTCAAAGGTATTTGTTGTCACCTAGTGGTGAACTATCTAATTGCTCCCCATATCACTGTGGTAAAGACCAATAATCACAAATGTATTTGCAGTAAATAAGTTTTAGGACCTGGAAAGTGAAACGAGATAATTTTCAGGGTGCATATGATGCCCCCAACTGGTGGTTGGTGGTAATGATCCCTGGTAGGACGTAGCAACCTAAGGACATCATAAATTGAAGACTACTGTCCAGCCTTTTGTTAATGAAATGTATACATCTATTTAGTTACATTTTATTATTTTTGACCAGCTACTGACTGCTGATAAAAAATGATTGAAGATACTTTAGAATAATATGATTTGACATATAAAAAAAAGTATACTTGCAAAAGTGAGTTTTTGAACTTTTTTGAGGAGCAGTTAAACTCAGGCAACAGATTCACACTTTTAGTTGTGAAAATAGAATTTACAGCCTTCTCTCTCCCCGTCTCTCACACACAGACAGGTTCGAATGGCTTGCTTTGCTGCAGGCTGCTAGATCTATACCAGATGGTTGATGTTTTACTGCGGCGTGCTTGTTCACATCACACCAGACAGCACCAAGAACACAGAGCTGTAAAATGCATAAACGTGATCTCTGTAACGTGCTGACTTTCATCACATTGTCATTCCCCTGCGAAACAGCCAGAAGGAGCTGAGACCATGTTTAACTCAGAAGTATTTATAAACATCACATAGATTATTCTATTTTCTAATTTAGTAAGTCAGCAACGCAATGGAACGCATCAATTTAGGGGAAAGAAAAATGAACTTTGGAAAATACTGGAGATCAAATGTCAAGTGTAAACAGTAAATACATCTTGTGATAAAAAGTGGGGACAGAATTTTCAACAGGGATCTACATATCAATAAAGTACTGCCTGGAGGTGAAGGAGTTAAAGATGCTGAGCTTCTCTTTAGGGGAGACAAGGGTGGACAGGGTCAGGAATGAGGTGATTAAAGGAACAACACAGACATGAAAGTTTGGAGAAAAATCTAGAGAAGCCAGATCGAGATGGTTTGGACATGTCCAAGGAGGGACAGTAAATGCCGAAGTATGATCCTAGAGATGGAGCTACCAGATAGGAGAGAAAGAGGAGATTGATGGGTGCAGTGATTGAGGACATGCAGGTAGAGTCAGAGTAGAAGATACAGAGAACAGAGGGGATGGAAAATGTTGATTTGCTGTGGCAACCCCTGAAAAAACAAGCTGAAAGTTTTAATTAACTCCAGTTTTCAGCCTTTGGGCAAAACCTGTAGAAGACACACAAGCACCGTCACATCTGTTTATCCCAATCGTCAGCTACAAGTTCACTTATGTGACCACAGATAAAGTGTGATTTGTTATGAGGATGCTGGTCATTTAAGGGTCTGATTTTGGAAATGTACTTTTTAAGCCAGTTCATGTTCATGCTTATAACAAACCTTTGCGGATGTTTCTTTTATTAGGTGTATTGGTCATTAGGTCTAAATAAAGCAGCTTGTTTTTTTTAGTCTTGCTGGTTTATCTGGTTCTGGTTGTAATATTACCTGTACTTTGTTTGTGATTGGTTTCCTCTTCCCAATGCAGAAACAGTACTGTTCATTTTCATTTCACTGCATTTCAGACAGTATTCACATGATCAACTTTTACATATTTGTATGTATTAACAATATACAACAAAAATAAATCTGGATATTAAATTCTATTTCAAAATAGTGTCTGGGAAGTTCACCAGGAGTTAAGGATCTTAGTGATGCAAAACAACTGATTCTCAGTTTCAATTGGGGGAAAAAATTAGGAAAAGGCAATGCTGCCACCTTGTGTTAAAACATTCACTCACATAATAATGTGCACAACTATTGATGCAAATGATCAAATGTGAATATTACATTCTTACTTTTTTGTTAATTCTTTGTGAGGTCACCTTGAAGATTTAATATATATATTTTTTGTCATTTTGTCAGTTTTACTTAGAGATTTTGCCCGTGCATCTGGGGCCTGTCTCTCTCGAGTTACGGATGAGCGCCATCTGCCTGTTGGAGTGTGATGATGTTTTTTCCTGTGCTCATTAGCGTTGTTTGACCTGGTCATTTAATTTAAGGTCGGATAGTGTTTGTTTCATTACCTGTTCCACTGTCGTTAACATCGCTGGCTGGGTCCCTGTCACAATCAGGTCACGTGGAGACTGATAGTAGATTCAGCAGCTGCTGCGGGGACGTGTCCATTCAGAGGTCACTGCTTAGCTCACCCCGTTGCTCAGCTGCATCACATTTATCAGCCAGCATCTTCCTCACTGACCCTGACTTTCTGCTTCCCTGGATATGATCACACAGCCCAGCACTTTTTACAGAGAGCAGAAGCTTCCACGGGAATCATTAAGGATAGTGTATGTAACTGTGCAAGTTACAATTTATGCAGTGGAAAATTAACTTTGAACTAGAACGGTTTTAAAGGGGATTTTGTCTCAGCTAACGCTTGTGAAAACTATCTTGAGCCTCTAACATCTTTTTAGCACACATACATTGCCCCCTAGTGGACAGGCTTACAACATTGTGTCCCAGACGGGTTCTCTAGCTTAAGGCGGGTCAGCATTGTTCATGATGTAATTCATGTAATTGTTCATCATTACATTGTTTTCTAGGAGTTTCATTTTTGCTGCAGATTTTCGTTGTTTAAAACTTGCATTAATGATCAACGCTGGCCAATGATCCAGAAAAAGACTTTGGGAAGCACTGTTGTACAAGAACAAAAAAGAAAAGAAGGTAAACTAAAAAGAAAGATGACGAATATTAAAATACATAGTCTTAATTGCAAATATGACAATAAGGCGGAATGCTAAATTGGTGTAAAACAAGATAATATTGTAATTGTACACAATAAAAAAAATCTTTCACATTGATAATCACATATGGCCTTTTAATACACTTAAAATAAACCAAACCATGTTGTTAACCTTTTTATTATTGATACTGTGTTTTTTTCCCAGATAAAAGCAGATAGAGAGCAGTTTAATCAGAAACAGCGTGCAGCTTTTGGCTTCCTTTTGGTGGACTGTCTGAGGTGAGTATACTGTACATTTACAATACCAGGCAACACTACACTGCCGGAAATGCTACATAACACTGTTCATGTCATAAACAGTCACAATGATGGCTGTTAATGTCATCTGTGTCTTTCGAGAACAGTCCACGACACATCGATGACACACCGATATTCTGAGGTAAACTAAGGTTGGCTAGTGTTGTACTGAGCAAATAAACATCTATTAAATATTGTAGTATATATTTATACTATACTGTTGTGACCATCTGGCTTGTTTCCCTGTAAGCACAGATTACAGGAGCTCATCTCTACCTTGGCATAGCTTTGGCAATAGGAGGTAACGTGGTAGCACCCTGCCGGGCCTACAGGACAATAAGCTTTTCCCGGTGTCCATTTCATGAACTGTTAGGGAAAAACTCCCCGGGCTTTGGGCCGGGGAAGACAAGAGATTACGTAACGCAGATTTAGAGTCAACTATCCATACTTCAAGTTTGACCAATAACAGCTAATGCCGTCTAAAGGCAAGCACCAATGGGCGTGTAGATGTCCGGCTTTATTATGAACATGCCGAAAACCTCATGACTGCCCCAAGTGGTTTAGAGTGGGATCCACTGTGAAGTGCAGCTTTGCAGTCAATCAAACCTAACGTCTTGGGTTTCAGCTTATTCCGATATTAGAGAAGGTGCGTATCTATGAGGGTTGACACATCCATGACGTTTGATTACATTTGCGTCTTTTAGTTTGTTTTTAAAACATTGAATTATAATAATAATAAAAACAAAAACATCCAAGTAGACTAGTCTAGCTTTGCATCACTAGCTAAAGTTGAGGTTTGAGACGGGTTTGGAAATGACTACAAAAAGAGCAGCATTCGGTTTAACATAGGAAATCCACCAAAGAAGAGATATTACTTTGTATTATAATACTGTGTAGTGTACTGTGATAGGCTTGATGTCGCTAATATAAAACAGTATAAATAACAACACTCTGTTTTGGTTAAATACAGTTAACATTGAAGAGAAACAAAAGCCAAGGGACACGGTGCGAGGCTTCACCACCTTAATCCACAAGTTTCTGGGGATTTACCTGAGATTCCAGTCGTCCCTCAGGGCTTTTTTTACAGAACTGATAGTGTCAGCAATGGTCGACGGATTTCATCCGTCGACTGATTGAGGTTCAAGTCTTGGCTCGGCGGGCTCCCCTGCGGGTACACGTTTCAAGCGAGCGGCAAGGAGGGGACGATGGCTTTGCCGCAAAATTTCGCCTTTTACACACAATACCACTACCACCCATCACTACCTGACCTGCAGGCTTTTACTAAATAACTAGTAAGTACTGGGTGTCCATCAAACAGATGCTTGAAATACGTGTGGACAGAGCACTTAGCATAGGTAACAGAAAATAAAAGCTTAGCTTAAAATGGGCGAGGTATTCTTTATAAGATTCTCTCCCTGGGGAATTAATTAGGCTTTGTATTAATACTGTGGAATGCACTATATATATTTATATATTTATATATATGTATACGGTATATTGCTGTTAATATAAGCTTTAGGATTATGTTGATAAATACAGTGGCCTCCTTTTGCTCAAAGGCACTGCAGTGAGCGTCAGCGCTCGACTGCCTTTGAGGTTTGTTGGCCGTCACAGCTCCTACAAAAAGCCTGATGTTGAAGTGAAACGGGAAATATTTGGTTTCCCTCTTCTCTTCTGATTTTGTAAGGGACGGGGGTCTGTATGGGCGCTGCCCCAAGTCATTCCTCGTCCACCGTCTCCCTTTTGGAATCCTCCTCCTTTTGCTCCATTGCCTGGGATGTTGGATGTGACATGGCTGCCAGTTCGCTACTAATCATTGTGGACGGGTCTTGCTGGTCAACCATCCTCTGGGCCGGCGCGTCTTCCTGTTGAAGGACATGTGGTCGATATATGGTTTTCAGTCGTGTTACGATTAATCTAACAAAGTTTTAGAAAGTTGGCAAGAATTATTAAAAGTAGGAATGCCGTTATGAACGTTCTGGCAATAGCCAATGTGCGATATACAATTCCGATGTAGGGGAGAAAGTGGAGGTGTAGTAGTAATTTTGGTGCCCCCTGCTCTGAATGAAGTCCGTTCATCCATTTTGGTCAACTTATCTGTTATTGAAGCCAACCAAATAAACTGGGATTTGATCTTGCTATGAAGGTGAACACTAGAGTTTCATACTAAAATTTTTTTTCTGCCATGCCTACCTAAAAGATTGAAGTTTTTTGTAGCCCAAATAAAATGTATTAAGGGTAGTATTTATCTGTAAGAACTGCTGAATTGAGTTTCACATACAAACGAGCTGAAATACTGCCATCTAGTGACTTTTACGTTTACATACAGCATTCCCCTTGCTAACTACTGTATAACAGGGATAAAATAATTTGGCAAAGCACAAGCACTGCAATATCGGATTTTTTTTTTAATGGAGAAAAAGACATCCCCGATTCCTAAAGATAATACACAATCATACTAATATCAAAAAGATATATCGGTCAAAATTATTGGATAACCCATATCAAAAATTTAAGGCTAGCAGGGAAGCTAAAAGGAACCTGAAAAACATGGCTTGTGTGTTTGTTTCGCAAAGCTCTTACAGTAAAATTTCAGTATTCCACTAACATATCTTAGGGTGACATTAAATTTGTTAGACAAATTTCCAGACTGAGGGCTTCAAAGATGTTTGTGATTGGCTCCAGGAATCAACTCATCACTTGATCAACTCAATCATTTGCTCAGATTTTACTTAATTGACATAAAAGCTGACTACTCACCTGATCACCAAACTCCTGCATCTCCCCTTCCTCACCATTTGAGTGACAGCTCGGACTTGGCACCTCGATTCCATGGCTTTCCAAAATAGCAGCCTCTAGTTGAGTATGGCAGTAAAGTGGGGAATGGGAATACCAGAAAAAGCAACATGTTGGTGAATAAAAAATTATAAAGAAAGAAATAGATGCCGTCTTTTACAGTGACACCTTGTGAGTTATCGGTTCCTCACCGATGTTTGCCCTCCTCTTCATCTCCTTACGGCGGTTGGCGAACCAGTTGTACACCTTCAGCGCCGTCACTCGCTCAAACTCAGACAGTTTACAGCCTGATAAAGACAAGATGAAATCCCAGAAATCTCATAACTATTGTTTAAGCACAACTGGAATTCCTGACACTACCACAAAGAGATGATACCAAGAAAGAGGAAAAAATGTTGAAAAATTGCTAAATTAATCACCATTTCTTAAGATTGAGATGTAATTTATCATGTAGCCAATCATGAATGGAAGTATTTATTAACATTTCAACATAAAATCTATACTGTATGGTGTTGATCAAACCCCATATTACATTAACTAAAATGCTTTAAAAAAATGATAAAGACAAAGATGTGATATCTTAAATATGTGATTTGGTATTTAAGAAGCAGGAAATGTTGGGTGATAAACATTTTTACTTGATGTCAATCTACAATAGAATTGTATAGAACTGCGTATCCTCTGGCAAACAACATTCAGAATCAAATGGTTACAACTTACATAGGGATATTTATATTTTCAGAAGGAAACGTATGCTATTTTTATTAGAAGAACTGGACTACCTGGTTTCTGAATAACAGAGTTACAAGTGCTGGCTATCTCCTCTCTCTTCGCTTCATCAGGATACTGGTTCTCCACGAAGAAACTGAAAGAGATGCATGGAAGGCAGCATGTTTACCAGAGGGCTGCAGCAGAACCTTGTTAGGTATATCACTGCTCGAGCCTCTGCTATAACGGCATTAATTCTTAACTAAAAATACCAAAATCTAATTTTGTAAAACTCAACAAACTCTCTTTGCTCATTCATCCCACGTCATTTCCACAAAAAGAACAATTTGGTCAAATTGCGAAGTGTGCATTTTATTCTCGCCTCCACATGTCATGCGCCAACTCCTTAGACAGCTTTTAGTCCAAGTCCTGAAGCTCAGCACTCCATCTGCAGGCAAGACTTAGAGCGCCCATGTAATAGAGAAATCAAATGCCATGCAGCGTGTGCAGTAATGTCAGATCCCTTTACTTCTGGGACGTAACACGGCTCATAAAGAAAAAAAAAACTGCTACATAAATGAGATGTTTCTCGAGCAAAACAAAAAGGCTGCAAGTCACAGCGGTGAGACGAAGGACGTTCACCCTGGGGAGATTATTTATACACTTTACGCTTAGGAAATGCAGCACTTCTTATCGTATGGAAATAGATTCTGTGCATTCAGCAAACGCAGCTTTAAATTTAAAGCAGAAAAAAAGTTTAATTATATAAGGGCGAAACATTTGAGTGCCATAAATGTTGACTGTTTTTCTGCACTTTCTAATGTTGTGTTTATCCCTCAAACACGAAAATGAAAAAAAGACAGTGATGCAATGTGTTGTTATGTTTACAAAATAATAAATAACTAAACCTGGACCTCCTAACAAATAGCAGCATACAGATCAAAAATTATTAGATATTTTATTGCTTAATACTTGACTTATGGGAATGCAGTGATTCTATTTCTGTTGACCATCGTGACTTATAAAAACGAAGGGGATTGTGAAATGCATCTGTAATGGTTTTTCAAAGATATTTCAAGAAGATCTTGACTTTCCTTTAGTTTTCCTTACCTCTCCATGATTGTTTGGCACTCCTTCCTCCAGGTGAACCTGCTGCCTCTGCGCAGCCTCAGCGGTCCACCCACAATCCCTGCTCTGTCTGTGGACATGATTCCCGTCCTCCAGTCGGGCTCCTCCTTCACCAGAGAACGCATGGACAAGGTGGCACCTGAGAGGGGTGGCAGAGGCAACCACAGGGCTGTTGAGCATCAACGACAACAAAAATAAAGTTGTGGATGACATGATGAAAGATGACATGGGACAGACGGAATTGAAAGCAACGAAATGATCCAAAAAAGATCAACTTAGATGGTGCGTAAATAAAAGTTGGCACTACGGTTTTGGAAAAACATATTTTTAACATACATAGCGCAATCAGCACAGTTGCCAAAATCTAATTTTACCAATTTAAAAAAATAAGGAAAAACTATTTTTTTGGCAAGCACATCTGTAGCAGCAGCATTAAAGGACCTCAGCCATTTATTTCCTTCACTGAAACTACATTTGGATGAATTGTTGAAGCAAGGAAGTGACTGCTGGAAAAAAAAAAAATAGCAAACACTCGCGTAGACAACATAGTCATGTGAAAATGACTAGAAATGCTATAAAAGATGCTTTTACAGTAGCTTGCTTTTCAAGCATTGTGTTATTTTAGATTTTTGAGATTTGGGGGTAGATGCCAATGAGAATTCATGCTTATTGACAATGTCTGAAAACTAGCTTTTGTGCAATTTTGCTAACATTCGCCCTAAAAACTAAGATAAACATCTCAGAACCCTTTATGTAATTCCAGTAGATTTGACAAAAGTATGTGTTATTGGATTTTCATTATCAGAGAAAAAAAACACTATTAATCTTACCGAATGTAATTCGGTAATAAAAACAGTGATCTGTAATTCTGCTAATAATTGGTCCATATTATCCGACATCCCTACTAAAATCAACCAAACAAATCCAGCCCTATTAGACGACCTTGGCATCACATTCTTTGTGTAGGTATAAAGAACAGGTGAAAATCCTTAGAGCAAAACTTCCATTTTTAAGATGGCCACCAGTCTATATTTACTAAGTGGCTACATGCAAGTCAGGTACTGAGCGTGGGTCAGGGGTGTGTGTGTGTGTGTGTGGTGGTGGTTTGTGTTTGTGTGTGTGGGGGGGGATCCTGCTGCGAGCTGCTGATGCCAGTACTTATCGGGACTGGTTACCTGGCTGGGCGTGAGCGGCTGCGGCAGCAGCAGTGTACCACGGTAGCAAGTGCATCAACAGCTCTCTCTGCCTGCTCCACACAGGGTTGGGGTTGAGGTTCGTGTTTGGGTTAGGGAGGATGTTGGAGAGGCTGCCACTTGCCCCCGCTACCATTCCGTCTCTGTCCCCTCCCCTGGCCCTGGCCATGGGACTCACGCTGTGCTGGCTTTCACTCCACCTCAGCCCTTCAGTCAGGACAAAACCAATGGTCAGGCAGACCACAGCCATAGAGCAGTTTATATCGACAAGTTCAGCTGGTGTCGCTGGAGATTTAGAGTAAAGTGGATTCACTGACACACTCCTGTAGACCCGTCAGGCAATATTAACACAAAGAATTCATAGAGGCATTCCTCAATATTGTCGTTAAAGCGAAATATGTCAATTCAAACTTTTTGGACGTTTTTGAGGTTGGGCAGGTCAATAGGAGCCTCGGTCAGAAACAAAGCACTGTAACTGCTTTGTCTGAAGCGTTGCGGGAAAACACAGTTATTGTTAGTATTGTTGTTAAGAAGCTTGTTTGTTAGCCATGTAGGAATGAAAACCAGCACCAGAGTACCTCCAGCATCAGGGCTGAGAACTACAGAGGAGCCAAAGGAGAGCTTGCATTGCAGGAAAGGCGGAATAAAGGACTAAAAATGATGGAGAAGAGCGGGGTATAGCAGATGGTCCGCTGGCTTCGTTCAACATCGGAAAATGAAGCCGCATCGAGTTGTGACACGACTGCGTCAATGCATGTCTCACATAAGTACTGCAGGAGCCTGCTGCTGCTGCATTTTAAGCAGGTAGTTATCACTTTTGAAACCACACTGTATCTTTTCTGTTTCACAGATAAACACATCTCGATATCCTAGGACAAGGAGAGGTCACCACCAAGCCAAGCTGTTACTCTAGACTGTACAGACGAACCACATTCACGCACTTGAGTTTCATTTCAAAAGCAGAGGGCCTTCGAAATATTGATTAGCATCTCCTGTGACAGGACTACTTTTATTGCTTGTCTTTCCTTTGAAATTATAGATTTTGTGTCCTTCCTTGACCTCGGTGCCAAGGACCAGAATGCCGTTAGCGGTTATTAGAAGTGTTTGGGGCGGAGGGGTTTCACCATGCAAGATGGGAGTTAAAGAAGAAAATAGATGAAGGGGCAAAAGGAGGGCAGGGACTTGGCATGCAGTAGTTCAGATTTGTTCGCACATGAAATTGGATATTTTACAAGCCTGGCCTCCTGTATTTCTGTATCCATAAATCTATGACGATTAACATGAATTCAACCTTCGGACCCAGATCTATACTGTCATAATTACTCGCGCTGTAACAAAACATCCATCTCCTCCGCTAAAGTTGACGGTTCATTCAATTGCTCGCTGTGTAGCTCAACTCGCATCTCACCTGGATTATTTCTCTCCAGCAGGTACCAACGGTAGAAAGCTCTGCGTTTGGAGTCACTCATCTCCAGGCCTTGCTGCAGCAGCCACTGGGAGATGTAGCTCTGGCTGATTCCTGTGTGCATGAGGTGGGACATGTTTTTCTTGACACATTTAAGACATTGATTTATTTCACGCTGCACCAACAGCGCTGGCACTGCCGAGATCGGCCACGAGCCAGCCGGAATACTCCTGTTAAGCTAATGAAACCCGATATCGATACTTGAATTAAGGACATGCGATTTGATGCAAAAATCTTTGCAGGGAGGACAAAGAGGGGGAAACACAGCAATAGTTCAGAAGTGGCACTTTGGCTGCAGTGACACAAGCACATTACCACTGCAGAGTCCCACATTATCTCACACAAATATCCTACTTTTATATTTAGAAAAAAAAAATATCTGTAGAAGGCATGTAAGTGAGAATGATCTCTATTTAGGGTTGGTCAAAATTAATATATATGTATATGTTTTCCAGGCTCTCTAGGATAATAAAATCAGTAAATGCAGTAAAAGGATTAAAAGGATGCAGTAAAATACATCACAGAGTCTGCTATACAGGACCTTCTCTTGTAAAGTTTGTGTTGTTGTTCACATGTCATATGGTCCAATCTATCTAACAAAGAAATAATCTAAAATAATCTAATCTAAAAAATAATTTTAAAGTTTCATACTTTATTGAGTAGTTCTTAAACTTGTATAAAGCCCCCTTCTGTTGTCGCCAACCATATCAATATATATGCTGCTAATGTTTTCAAACTAGTTAATTTACACTAATATTCTCTCCGAAAAAATAGAATGGAATTATAAATCGGTACACATTCATTCAACTTTAAATTTGAGTTTAAAAGTTTTACTGTGCCAAATACGGTATATTAATGCACGGTACAGTGTCCTTGGTTGACAGAAAGGTCCCTATAAATGTATTATTAGAAAATAGTCATATAAGAACACTATTTAAAAACAGTGATCTTCTCTTTTGCTCCTCAACACTGGAAATGGTAACAAAGTCACCTCAAAGACCGTCCACAGTTAAACAAAGTGATTATTATTAGAAATGGTTTATTTTTGTGGCTGCCCCCCACCGGAGATGAAGGCATCAAACAACAATTTCAGACTTAAAAGACAAAACAAAACCAAAGGCAGACACTACAATACCACGCGTTGAAGAATCTAACTTTAGTAACTCATCATGCAGTACCGCTACTGTCCAAAGAGATACCAGAGACGACCTTAAAGTTCCAACATCATCTATTAAAGTACACCACTGATTTATGGAAAATATAAACAACCACTGTGTAAATAACATCAGTGAATTCAAACTTAGATGCAAAGAAAAAAACAGATGGAGATAAAAAAAAAACACACCTTACAATCACACAATCCTGTTTTAAGATCAGTGGATAAACAGTAACTAACCAAACCTAGGAAGAGGCTTTGCCTTTGTTTATGCGGGGTAGGCCGTAATGTGATCCCTAATATCTTTTTATATTACGCTGATGTCTCTGAAATACACAATCAAAAGTTCATAAAAAGAAAAGAAACGTGTTGCAAAACCCATTAGTTATGACTTGCAGACCATGACTCATCCTTAAATTGAAGACTAGGACCAGGTTCAGAACTGGAAGAAGAAGCATTATAGAAAAACTAAGACAAATCACATGGAAGTTATATGCATAAAGGGTAAAATGCTAAAAAATAGCCTTCTCTATGCCATCTACAGGGAAAATGAAGATATTGCGGACTCAAAATACAGACTACAGATTACAATTAAGCGTTCAATAGATGTTTGCTGGGCCTGATTACATAGCTGAACGGGCTTCATCCATCCCCGGACCTTACTTTGCTCATGCCTGTGCTAGACCAATCAAGTAGCTGATTGGTTACAATTGAATCTGGCAACATTGCTGCTCCTGTCTTTATTCAATGTTAACATTTACTTAATGTTACTGTTGGGTTACTATACAGAGGAATTCCCACTGTAGTCTGGAATGCATTGAAACAAACAATTATGGCAGATCAACTAATAGATTAAAACACCAAGGGAAATTTGTAATACAAATTTTCAAGTCGTCAGTTTCTACATTCTCAACCAGTCAGGTTCCAGAAACCAATATTTTTTATTTGGCCTAACAAATATTATTAAACGAGGGACAATGTAAAACATCACATATTTCTTTAAAATAAATTTTCAATCAGTTCAATCTGTTGTCATGATAAACTAAAAAAACACTTAAGGAAGGCATTTTTCCTGCAAAACCTCACACAACAAAAGCCACATTTCTAAGCTGACATTGTTGGAAACACAGTTAGAAAGCCCTCCTGGATTTTGTGCAGCTCTGAATCACAGTTGTTGAAAAGCTTTGTGGAAAGGGCCCAAAAACCGAGGTTGAACCAGTTATTTAATTCAAGCACTTACTTATTCCTGCAGCACTTTGATTTTTTAATGGGTGTGTTCATTAACCACATTAAATATATAGGTTTGTGCATTATTTGCTCAAGGCCAATCAAGCCAATGGGGTAATTTAGAAGTCGCTGTATTGGACATGAAGACTTAGGAATTGCAGTATAAGGAAATTGGGTATTTAGTGATCAACCTACTGATGAGGGAGCAACCTCATTTGACATCAAGCATTTTTCCACCATTTAAGTATCAGTCTTTTTTAATGCCTTGTAAACTCTCAGCAGCGTAACAGCGTCTAAATCAGTGGTTCTTAACCTGGTTGGAAATAACACACCCCATCAGTTTCATATGGGCATTCACCGAACCCTACTTTAGTTGGGTGAGTCAGTGTATCTTGACCTCTGTGGCAGAGCCTCCACCGAACCTTTGAGACTGACTCACCAAACCCCTAGGGTTCGATTGAACCCTGGTTTAGAACCACTGGTCTAAAGTCAAAAAACATGTTTACCTGTGACTTGACCCACGATTGCTTGGGAGATCCTGCGATTGTTGAGAAATGTTTTGATCTCCTCTTTCACCAAGTTGCTGTCTCTCCTGTAAGAGCAACATGACAATATTGTAGCACCAGATCCATTACACTGTGGATAATGGAGATACCTCCGCTCTGGCTAACCTTGTTCACTGCAGCTCATCTTTTTTCAGACCTCCCTAAACTCCTGACCTGATGTTATAATGGGATCTCCATCTACTCCAATCCTTGTGGCACCTTGTCTGAAACTTATTCTTAACAAGCTCTAATTTACGGCTGGCTACTAAGTCAGGAGCAAACAGATTGAGCATTTGTGTGAACTAAGATGACTGATGTGTAAAATTAATGAATAATGGCTAAAATGCCAAAACAATTTTAGGCATTTCTACGCTATCTATTGGGGAAATCTAAGAGTACAATTTAAGTTTGGCAGAAATGTTAGTTTGCCAAAGTCTGCGTTGTTACTTGGTGTTGTGGGCAGTACAAAATTACCAATTAAGTCTAGTACTCACAATGTCTTAACCAGATAATTAAGTATTGGCACATATACCAAAAGACCTGTCTGTCGTTAGAAGTTAACGAAAAATGAAATTGAATACAAAACATTTGAGCAAAAACAGTAATTAAATTAACAGAATTTAATTAGAGTTGAAGTTAGAGAACAATGTTTTCTCTTGCAATCACGCACAACTTGACAAGAATACAACACAAATACTCCAGGTTGGTTTGGTATTGGGTATTGGACAGGAAAAAGTTACATGGAGCCTTCCCTGATAAGTTAAACATATAAAATTGATGCTCTGTGAGGACCTAAAAGAAAATAGAATTTTGGGGCTTATGGACCTTAGGTTTGACACATATCAAACAGTCACATAACTAACAAAGACAAAATGAAATAAGTCAAAAGAACACTGTCTCTTCTCACCTCATGTACTCCTCTACTTTCTCTTCCAGGTCCCACTCCTCGTCACCCAACATGTCGTAACTGAACGACCGCTGTACAGGCACACTGGGAGGGTAAAGGGGTGGAGGTGAGGCCTCGTAGCTGTGGCTCGGGGACAGCGCCGCACCCTCCAGGCCAGAGGTCTGAGTGGTAGCAGAGGCTAAAGAAAGTGAGGATGAAGAGGAAGATGACGATGAGGACGGAGCCGGAGCAGCTGTGGTGGGGGTGTTGTTATTAGACAGGGCCGAGTGTGAATCACAATGTGACGGGCGGTGTTCCGGGTCCAGCCTCTCCAGGGATTCCAGAGCATGGATGATCTGAGGTTTGGACATGCCAGACAAGCGCAGGCGCTGCAGGAGGTCAATCTGTTCAATGGTGTACCGTGGCTCCACCTCGCAGCACTCCATTCTGGCAACTGTATATGAAATGATGAGAGTTAATTTTGCAAGTAAACCTGAAACGGGCTTTTTCAATGAAATACAAGACCAACTTGGAAAGTGAATATGAACCAACTGCAGCTCTATTAATAATATTGAAGCAGCACAAGACTGGGTGGATTTCTCACAAAATAGACGAGTCTTATGCCGCTATACATATTTATATCTGGACTGCACTTGTTTACATTTAGACTTTATATTCCAGGACTTCTTAGATCTCGCTGAGAGCGTGAAACATCAGCAAAGCGTTTAAACAGCTGAACACACAGTGGGGAGAAAAATGCAAATCTGTTTGTGCCTTAGGTTTACTTAACTCCATCCACAACAATAGCGAAAAAGTGCAAATAGTTGGTTTTTATTGGTTTGATATCAAACAACTTTACGCTAACACCAGAATGACTTCCAAAACTCAACGAAGGAGCAAAATCTCACTGCATTCTCCTCTGAAAAACCCTCAGGTCATTCCCAATTTTGGCACCCTGTCAAAACACTTGGCACAAGCACTTGGATCTAACCTTGCTCCATTTTTACAAAGTAAAATTAAAGTAAGATCACCCTGGCATACACTGGGTCCTCTCAGCTTAGTCACCGCAATCTATCCTCTCTACGTCTCCATACGTGGTGCAACTTGGTAAAGGCTGCAGCCGCAACATTAACATTTGTTTTATATGACTGAGAAGTAATCACGTTAAAAAAAGTCACTGATGTGAACTTGAGAAATCAAAATGCAAAGAGCAACATTTCTCAATTTTCAACAAATTGGTGGCATTGTCATAAATTTATTAGTATACACTAAGATTTTAAAGTTGTTTTACTTAAATGACAATATTGGACATTTCTAGTTTAAACAATACCGACTTTACATCCGGTTTTATTTTGATTTTTTTCTCCTTGTCCTTGACTTGAGAACCGTCAGAGATGTATCGATGACCAGAACAACAATCTGACATATACACAGCGATTAAAATGTACTGACATGACAGAACCAGAACCTATTTATTTACAGTTTGTTTTCTAAAGCCCAACACTAACACTCAGGTCAAAGCAGCGAACTGGACTTGTCATCATAACTGTCAAACCCTGTCTCGTCGCCGAAGGTTGTCTTACCTGATGGAGGGGGAGACACAGACAGGGGCCGCGGGAGTGGTTCAGTGCGTGGGGTCGCAGCGGGGACACACCACTGTCGCATGGCTCGGCGGAGTGTCAGCTCGGCGGGATGTCTACGGAAAGACACAGCAGAGCAGAGCTGCTGCAGTGTGGCTGCGCTTAAGCTGCGCCCGTTAACATGCTGCTTTATTGCGCGTTGGCAGTCTAAGGCGGTTAAGCTAACGCCGTTTACTCCTCTCGGCTCGGCTGCCTGGATGCTGTGTGTTCAAGTAAGTTCAAAGAATTAAGCCAAGAGGAAAACGGATGTGCTTTCACAATAAAAGCCTACCACCAAACGTTATCTTCCCATAGAACATGGGTCTCATACTATTTTGTGGCACCTACGTGATATGAAAGTTGAATGTAATCTATCCGCGTCATTTTGAGGTTATTGTTGTCTTCACCGAGAAAATAGTTCCTGATCAAATATAGTCGTTTTATTGATGATGGTATTCTAGCCATTCTATTGTTCATACTGTATGTTGAGTTCATATGTTGATATCTGTATGGATAAAGTGTAAGTAATAGCCAGATGGGGCCAAAAGGTAACATTATTTCTCTGCGACCTGGCACCAATTCACCAACGGACTGGTACCAATCCAGTTGTTGGGGACCACTGCTGTACTATAGTAGAGTATAACATTGTGTTTTACATTTTATATATTTGTTCTTCACTTCTTCATCTCTACTGGGGCAGTTGTTGGCCTAATGGTTAAGGAATGTTGCAAGGTCCCTACCTCCCTACTGCCAAGTTACCACTGAGGTCCACTGAGCATGGCACTGTCCCCACTCACAGCTCCCCCGGCGCTCAAAGTTGCAATGGTGTGAATCACAATGCCACAATGACAAAGAGTTTGCTTTCCTTCCCTTTCACTGATATTTATTGTTCAACCTTGTGGCATTGTGGCCAAAAAAGGGCCACGTCAGCTATCAATGTAAGTTCAAAATAAAAAAGGTACTGTATATTATTTAAAATGGTGTATATCACGTATTCTGCAAAATATAACACTACAAATTAGTAGAAATAACAAGAAAACAACAACAGAAATGAACCAGAAGTTGGGGTTACTGCTGAGGTAACCTGAGTATGGCACTGTTTCCTCACGCTGCAGCCACTGATTACTTTAGTGATGTGTTAAATGGTCAGATGAGATATTGTTGTGTGCAGTGGTGTGGATCACAATGTCACAATGTCAAAGAGTTTGCTTTCATTACTCCCTTTCCTCATTCTGCAAATTTAAGTAAGGATAAAATTCTCATTTTATACTTGAGTGGTAGTCAATACCTTAATGCAAACAACAAAGTTAAAGATGCTGAGATTCTCTTTAGGAGAGAAAATAATGGACAGGGTTAGGATTTATGTCATTAAGAGGGACAACACAGACAGGAAAGTTTGGAGTAAAAGCTAGAGAAGCCAGATTGAGATGGTTTGCACATGTTCAGAGGAGGGACAGTGGACAACATTAGGCCACCAACTGTAGTTATTTGAGTTTGAGGTCCCTGCCATAGAACAACAGTCCTAAGTGGATGTAGCAATGTTTAATGGATTTGGCAAGTTACCATCAAAAGATAATAAACCACCAGAGGAGATAATGCATGTAGGAGATTGAACAATATGACTGTCCATTTACAAGTGTTGCACCCTACAGTCAGCTACTTGCATTCTCCTTATTTAAGCATAAACGATTCTAACACCTATTCAACAAGTGTCGTCCTCATTTGTCCTTGTCTTGGTTTTTGCCCTATTGTCAAAATATATTATATTTGATAATAGGTAAATGGCCAGTACAGCAACAATACAGCTTGCTGTAAAATGTTGTGTTGTTACTTATCAAAATATTATTATTACGCAGCTTTTCTATTAAAAAGAATTTTTGATCACTAAAACTACACATAAATGTTACCACATTTTAAATTCGTGGCTTTGACAGAAGATGAGTTTTATTTTGAAGGATACCAGAAACACCGTCGTCTTTCCATTACCTTGACTCTACTTTGGTTGGGACTCGGTTAACAACTTACTTGAAACTTTAACTGAACAAGCTTCACTGACTGTAACAAACATGCTTCAAAATGTACCGTCATCAACAACAGCTCCACGGATCCACACGTGTGGAAGCGAACCTTTGACACACAATGTGTCAGACTGTGGCTAACGGCGTAGCTACGTTCGTTAGCAGAGTTAGCTCTTGGTGGCTAATTGTGGATAAATGCTCCGCAGGCAAACAGCGCACCTCACCTCGCGTTGCCGTGGAGGGGCCACAGCAGCCGACTGGACTCAGAGTGGGGATTGAGAACTCCGCAGAAAAGTCTTACTCCACTGTGGTTCAGTCATAAAAGTGACTCCTTAAGCCGGAAAAGACGGGTCAGCGACGAGTAGAGGGTAAACGATGAAGCGGGGTCATGTTGTCTTTTAGCTATGCAGTAAGGAAATAGTGTATGCAAATCTAGAGACTCCGTCTCAATACATGACCCATCTCCAGACACCAGTGAAGCCAGCAGCAATAACTGTATGATATGAATTTCCGGTTATGAATCCTATAAAGTACAGTATACGGAACACAGCAGACTCCAAATACTACAAAAAATGCATACAGTACGTTATTTTTTAAAGTCGCTTTGTCAAAAAACACGTTAATTTTAATTTAGAAACATGAAACAAAACCGGTTATAATTAATTAATATTAATTTATTTTGCATTCTTTGAAAATGGGCAGACTAAATGTGTCCGGCTTGACGCAGCACCACCCAGCCCACAGCCCCCGTCACACTGATATTACAGCTTGTACGAACCGAGGATGTCGTTCTAACACATGACGTCACGCAAGTTCTATCATTAAATCTTCAGCACGTACAATCACATCAGTTACACAAATAGATCAACTGCTCTCCAATAATAGTCTCTCCAGTTATGTTTGTACACAGCTATGAGAGGGTATGTCACACAAAGACATTTTTAGTTTCAAAACATAAAAAAAAAATTCATTTTTTCAAAATTCAGTCTGTGTGCATTGATTGAGTGGGGGCTCCAAAACACCCAAGTGCAAGATCTGGTCAAGATAGACATTTTAGGATTTAATTATTGTCTGCAATTCAGAAGCATTGCATACAATAACTGTATATTCTATAGAAGCCACAATAATCTCAAATTGTTAAAAGTGTCCAACTCAGTCACCAACAGACCCGACAATCTTTCTATCCTTTTATAATGAATTATTGAGGAGGATATTTTGATGTTGACCAAGTCATATCTGAACAATTAGTTTTACACAGCTTTTAAACAACAGAAAACCAAGTAATTAAACCAGCAAAACTGACCATTGAATCAACATGATGCAAGACGACCCCAAAAAAAATCTCTTGAGACCCATCTCAGGGCTGCAACCCAGTCTTTGGGAAACATTGCTGTGTTTACATTGTCCATATTCCTCCCTCCCCTTCTGCTGCCAAGAAGGCAGAAGCAATAACCACTGCACCCACAAGTACTTGCTTGGTTCAGTATGTCCAAGTTTGAGAACTGAGCTGATAAGTCCGACAGCAACTGTAGAGCGTCTGTGATCCAAAAGAGCACAATGAACTGGAGCTTTCTTGAGGGCCTCCTGAGCGGAGTGAACAAATACTCCACAGCATTTGGTCGCATCTGGCTTGCTATTGTTTTTATCTTCAGGCTTTTGGTGTTTCTTGTGGCTTGCGAGAAGGTCTGGGGGGACGAGCAGAAGGACTTTGATTGCAACACCCGCCAGCCTGGTTGCCACAACGTCTGCTATGACCATTACTTCCCAGTTGCATACACCCGCCTGTGGGCTCTCCAGCTGATTTTTGTCACCTGCCCATCCCTTCTGGTTACTCTGCATGTGTCCTACAGGAAGGAACGAGAGCGCAAACACAGACTGAAGTACGGAGAACACTGCATTCCGCTGTATGCCAACACTGACAAAAAGCGAGGAGGCCTTTGGTGGACTTACTTCTTCAGCCTGCTGTTCAAGATAACAGTGGACGGAGTGTTTGTCTTCCTTCTTTTCTACATCTACAGGGCGACATTCTTTCCTCCAGTGGTAAAATGTGGGGAAGAGCCGTGTCCAAATGTGGTGGACTGCTACATTGCCAGGTATGTTCCCAAATAATGAAGATACTTTTATCTTAACAGAGACCCAATCTCAATCATTATTCTACAATACTAATGTGATTTTTCTTTCTTGAATTTCAGGCCTACAGAGAAAAAAATATTCACGGTATTCATGGTGGTGACGAGCTTCGTGTGCATACTCCTGACTATGTGTGAGGTTTTCTACCTTTGTGGAAAAAGACTTTGGGAATGTTGTGGAGGAAGGTCTCAGTTCCCAAGAGAAAACTCCTTCATGATGACTGCAACCCCACAGACTGGAATGGAAAACTGTGCTGACCCAGGAGCTAAGGAACCAAGCCTCGAAAAGACAATGATGGTCAATGGGTAACTGGACAAGAGACGTCAGCCACGTACAGCACCATAGTAATGTAAATAAGACAGTGTTTCCCAAATATAATCAAGAAAAAGGCTTCAGTAAAATCTTGGTCTATTTAGTTGAAGACAATGCTGATTCACTGGCAAAATGAAATGAAATTGAAGAAAGACACTAAAAAGATCTGATTAGATGTTTTTTTTGTTTTGTTTTCATAGCCAAAAAAATATATATATAATATCAAATCCTTTTGTCCATAGTTATTGTCAAGTATTTGATCTGTATGTTGCTAATTTTAACCCGTTATCTACACATATGAAAAACAAATTATAATATTGTGATTCCATTCCAATCCATGTTCTTGAATAAACAAGATACTTCTTGAATTGTTTACTGCTGTTGACTCTTTCTTTTAAAAGTTTAAGGGGCCCAAATGAACTGATGTGTATGTTTGACTATTTTGACTACGTAGTTTTACTCACCATTTTTCTCCAAATACAATATATATCATGGTAGGATTCTGTTGTCAAAATGATCGAAACTTGGGATTCACAGTAGGGCTGTCCGATAATATCAGTCAGCCCATATTATCTTCCCGATATTAGTATAGTTACTTGATATTGGTAAGATCAATATTGTTTTTTTTTCCTTGGATAAAGAAAATCCAATGACACCATACTAGCATTTTACCAAATTTACTAGAATCAAACATGAGGTTCTAAGACATATATATATATATATACATATACAGTATATATATATATATATATATATATATATATCAACTGATATATATATATATATATAGCCCATGACCACAACCTATTACCACCACTTGATGTCAATAACCATTCGTTGGATGAAAGAGTCTTATAATGGTCAGATGAGTCAGATAATGGACAAATGCGGTACAAACAGATATCCACGTGGTTAGTCAGAATTCCAAGTTGATGTTTTTAAAACACATTGTTTGTACTGAACAATCAACATTTGTTCATGGGAGCAGCATTATTGAAAAGTGTTGATAGGAATCACCACTCCTACAATATTGCAAGATATCCAGTATCTTTTGGACAATCTTTTGACAATCGTAATCGCATTCCTGCCTCAGTTTCAAGTATCATTAAGCTGAGTGTATGGTGTACTAACAAGGCGGTGCCAGGTGTAGTACATTCTTTACTGATAAAATTGGGATTATTGTATTGTTTTCAGACATTAGTTATGCATATCTCAAGATCTCAAGAAAGAACTGCATAGAATGTGAGGTGGTGGCATGATTAAGCTGATTCACCTTATACCAACACCTTATACCTTTCATTTCATTCACTGGCACTGATATCCAGTTGAAAAACCAACTGCTGACAACTGTAGAGAGCAGACTGAAAGAAACACACAATGGAGAGACAGATAACAATCTATCCTTATAGGATTTTAAAGATATTGGAAGTCAGGGTAAATGCAAATGGCCACACCTCCAGAGTCAAGAGCAGATGTTTATTCTTTATGTTCCCAGTGTAGGAGTAGGTGTTGAGAAAAGAAGGTGTTTGTGCAGTTTGATATGCAACTTTGAATGTGAAGAGAGACTATAACAGACTGAGTTGAACGTTAGAGTTTTTGAGGTAAGTGACAAGAAGGTAGACTTAACAATGATGAATATTTTGCTTCAGAAAATGCCACCATTTGAAGAAATGTTTTGTTAACATCATGTTGAATTGTAAATCTGCAGAAAGTACTGAGTCTTTTAATTCCTGGAGGAACCACATACTTGTGCAGCCTGTTGCAGCAAATCTGCAAAGGAATAATAATTGAATGTTATCCTAGTTTTGCAGGTAAGAAGAAACTAAACAAAGCATGGATTGGAATTTCCTTCAGGGTCTACTCAGTGGTGTGAACAAATACTCCACTGCCTTTGGACGCATCTGGCTCTCTGTGGTGTTTGTGTTTCGGTTCCTGGTCTATGTTGTGGCAGCTGAGCGGGTGTGGAGCGATGACCAAGGGAACTTTGACTGTAACACACGACAACCGGGTTGCACCAACATCTGCTATGATTACTTCTTCCCCATCTCCCACATTAGGCTGTGGGCCCTGCAGCTTATCTTCGTCACCTGTCCTTCATTCATGGTCATGCTACATGTAGCCTACAGGCAAGAGCGGGACCGCAAGTACAAGGCGAAGCATGGTGAGAAGTCCTGCTTGTACGACAACCCGGGACAAAAACACGGTGGTCTTTGGTGGACCTACCTGATGAGTCTGTTTGTCAAGACAACCTTTGAGGTCCTGTTTCTCTACGTGCTCCACTACATCTATGACAGTTTCACGCTGCCCAGGAAAGTCCAGTGCGATGTGAGCCCCTGTCCTAATTTGGTGAACTGCTATGTTTCAAGACCCACAGAGAAAACCGTCTTCACATACTTCATGGTAGGGGCTTCTGCTCTATGTATCGTGCTTAACATCTGTGAGATATTTTACCTAATAGCATCTCGAGTGGCAAATCTCAAACGTCGGGGAAGCACACACACCTCATCAGGAAAGTTCTATGATGACCTGAACTATGACGGATGCAAGTCTCTTCCCATTTAACTAACTCTGCTATGGTGCTGTAGTTCAGTGTGTCAGTGTATTTAATGAGCTACAAAAGCGTGTACTGTTGTAAGATCTATGTAATTCCTTCAACAAATCGTTGAAACGTTTTCATCTGCAACTGTTCTCTGCATCTTCTACTCTGACTCCAACTACCTCCATGTCTGCCCTTACTGCATCCATCAATCTCCTTTTTGGCCTTCATCTTTGTCTTTAACTTGGTAGTTCCATCACTATCACTAGGACAATTCACCTACAAATGTATCCACTGTCCTTCCTCTCGACATGTCCGAACCATCTCAACCTGGCTCTTTTGGCTTTTTCTCCAAACCTTCCTGTCTGTGTTGTCCCTCCATTCCTGATCCTGTCCATCCTTGTCACTCCTATAGAGAATCTCAGCATCTTTAACTTTGCCACCTTCAGCTCTGCCTCCTGTCTTATGCCTATTGGTTGTGTCTCTAAACCATACATCATAGCTGGTCTCACAAACGTCCTGTAAACCTTTCCCTTCACCTTAGCTGACACTCTTCTATCGCAGATCACTGGTGACATTTATGGAGTTGTACCATTCTGCATGTACTCTTCACCTCTTTTCTACAGTCTCCACTGCTCTAAACATTTGGTCCTAAACTACTCCACCTTCACCACCTCTGCTCCTTGTAACCTCACCGTTACACTGTTCTCCTTTTCATTTACACATGTTCTCTGTCGCTTCGATTGACCTTCATTCCTCTTCCCTATAAATTTTAGTCCTTTTAAAACGACGCACAGAAATCTCTGACAATCTCATGCCATTTACATTTGTCTGTGGTATTTCATGTTTCCCCTATATTCTGATATTCAGTGTCAAATATGAATAACTCTTACTGTACCTCAGCAATAATGTATTGCTCAATAATGAATAAATGTAACAACTGATGCCAGATGCAGTGATTGTCTCTACTTTTACGTATACATTTTTGCAAAGGCTAAATTTCTTACTACTACTACTAATAATAATAATAATTACAATAATACATCAGTTTAGTAGCGTCTGCCATGTAACTTAAAGACGCTTTATATATGTAGGTACACACACCAACAGTCTCACACACACAAACACTTACATACACAAAGACATTGGGAGTCGCGGGGAGGTCAATTTGTGAAATGCGGTTAATTGGGACTTTAGACGGCTTTTGAAGGAGGATAGAGTGTCCGTGTTGCGGATGGCCAGAGGCAGGGAGTTCCAGAGGAGCTGGGGCGGCAATGGTCTAGAGGTGATGAAAGCATGAATTAATGTCTTTGCTGCAGGGATAGAAAAGGGCAGTTCGCAGGCGTGCAATATTGGGTAGATGAAAGAAAGATTTTTTAGTGACGTGGTTAATGTCAGATATGATATAATATTTTATTCCAGTTTACTTTTACTTTGTAAAACAACCAAAGTAATAATTATTGTTCTGGTAGGATGTCAAAACAACCACGAGTGTTTGCTGTTCCCATTTCCCCACCTGGTGGCACTAAAGGACCATTGCACTAGACGAAAACAAGGCAGTAATCAAATTAAGCAACCATGAAACAATATGTACTTTACCTCAAGCCACAGTGACAATGTGTTGTTTTCAATTATGGTTTAATTAACTATTTATGGTTAGAATTCTCCTCTTGTCTGAGTTCATAAGATAAAAATGGAGCAGAAATTTGGCTAAAAGTCAAAGTAAGTCTGAAGACATGACTAATAATATGAAAGCATGCGGAATATATGCAAAATTGTGACTTTGTGAATTTAACCTTTGAGGCAACGGAACAAGACCAGTTTGTGACAGCAAATGACCCACAAATAACTTATATATTTATATTAAATATATTATATGAAGTTGTAAATTTACATTATATATAACTTCTGTCACTAATGTACAAATAATGTAATGTACAATGTACAAATACATTTATATATACCAATTATTTTTGTTGTTTCTCTTGTTTCTTGTATACAGAAAATGATGCTTTACAACCCAGGACCAAACCTGTATTTCTTTTTCTTTTGGTGAAAATGATTAGGTCTATGAAACGCAGGTGTGGTTAAGGCATGCTTTGCTCCACACGACAGCCAAGCTGCTGGACTTCTTAAGGTGATGGATTCCCAAGTTGCCCTTCAAGTTGCAGGGCCACCTGTGACGGCCAAAGACAAATAAACAAACTTAACATGGTTTCTTAAATACAATTATTGAAGGCAGTGTATTTGGAAACATGGCACTGAGTATTCCCTTTGAGCAACATGAAGTTTTCTGACAAATCAACACAGTTGTTAACCAATTTTGCTGAGAAGTCTTATTTTACACATACTTTTGTAATGAACGTGTGAATGTGTGAATGTTAAAATTCAATATTTACATGTTCACCTATTTAAAATGTTATGGTCAATATTTATATTTTAGAATTATCATGTGTTGTTTTATGCATATATAAATAAGGGTACGCTCGTAAACCTTTACCTACTGTTATGGTGTGATTTCATCACAGCTCTTACTGTTGTGAAAACCCCGGCTTCATATGATACATTTCCGTATTACACCTGCGGCTATCACCTGCAAAGTCAAACTTCCGAAGTAGGATGCGAACCTTTCATTTCACAATAAAAGCTTCAAACAATGAAATGTTCATGGAGATGGACTACCACTTACCTCCATGTATTATACAGTATATACAGTATATAGAATTGAATAGAATACTGTTTATTGTCGTCGCGTAAAAGCGTAAAGCGGCAAAAATGACACAGATTTTTGGAAGGATGTAGTTTTACAAATACAACGTAGATAGCTAATCCAGAATTTAATACTTGTTGTGATTTCATAGCAGATTCACACCAGTAAGAACCGGTCATGTAACTCCGTAGCTCGGACAAAAGGGACAGAATTAAGCAAACAAATATTAGGGAACTGTGTAGCTCTGTAATACTAATTTGAAATACATTTATTTATTTTTTTTTTAACTATAAAGAAAAACAACCTTACCAGATATCCCAGAATACAATACTTTGATTGTCATTTTGTAACATGGAGTGCTGGGAAATGTAGCTAAGTAGCTCTTGCAATAGCCGCAAAATGGCACAGACGATAAACAAATATTTGGGAAGCATGAAGTTGTTTTGTCTTAAGAAAAATAGAAAAAATGATAATAATAATTATAATAACACGATTTACAAAACTACGTTTTCCCATGTTGCAATGTAGGTCGGGCTGAAGCAGCAAAATTACGCAGATGACTCTACACAGGTTTGCAGTTTTGTAAATAATAATAAGTAGTAATAAGAGTAAATAAATACATGAAAACAACATATAAATATATATCAAGTTAAATAGCTCGGGCTAGAGTAGCAAAATGACACAAACAACAAACATTAAGGTAGTTTTGTAAAAAAAAAAATCATAGAAAGAAAAAAGTAATATTTCCGTTTACAAAAACAACATAATTTCCGAGCTGAATTACTTTATTATTATTTTTTTACTCCATTTGATTAATATGCATGACGTCGAATGAGGTTCAGTAAAAACAAAACATTGCTCTTTCATTATTAGACGACGTTGCCCTTTCTTCAGAGACCAGACAGATCTTATTTTGAAGGGCTTGGACAGAAGTATCGTGTATAGAGCTTGTCTCTGTCTTCATAATAGACAGTATCAGACAGGTTTGTCTTGCTTGTGAGTCGTCGGAAGAACAGTTGAATGTGTCCACATTGAGGATCAGTGTAAACGGATGGTGACCTGACAAACATGCCTGGCACAGGTAATGAAATCGCTGAAGAGGAGGTAAAGTTTGCAGACGATGTTTGTTGGAAAAGTTTGTTTGTTTGGGCGGGTACTGAAGTAGGTAGTGACCGTGGCACACCTGTTTGGTGATGATGAACTGACTCTTATTTGATATCTTTTGTGGTTATCAGGTGCAGTACTTGCAGGTTAGCATCAGGACGAACGTTAAAAGTCAGGGGGATTTTGTACCCTCACTCAACAAAATATTAATCTTAGTCATGGTGACACTTGAGAACCAGTATTTCTTTGTAGATTGTTAGATCTACAAAGAAATACATTATGTAGACTTTCTGGTTGGTTTATATTAGATTTTTATTCATGAAAATAAATGCAAAGAAAAATATGTATGTTTTTCAGATGATTTTGTAAAATAGCCTTGTTCCTTATTATTGTTTCCCTTATTTTTGTTATTATTATTCATCCTTACTGTTATTTGCAGGTTAATTCTCTTCATGTTATTGCCAACATCTTTTGTTGTAATGTGTGTTCAAATCCTAATTGTCATCTCTGTGCACCTGTGTTGAGCTAAACAAAAGGCCACAGGGCAGATGGGGATGGATTTGTGTGCTGTGTCAGAAATGCAAAAATTACTTATGAGCTGAACAAACATAGTCTGTATAGTGTCTGGCATGGAAACTGAACAATGTGTAAACCTGGCAGATTTATTGTTTCACACAAAACCCTTTTGTCAGATGTGTTTTTACATTACATATATAAAAGGATTGTGTAGAAAACTCCATATTGCTTGACCTCTGTATTCATGAGTTTAACCAAAGTTTACAGGACTAAACAAATCACTACATTCCTTTCCAAGAGTATCCAGTATCCCATTAGTTAGCTAGTTGTAATAATACTCCAAATACTAGTAGACTTGGATCACACTCAAACCATGGCTCTGATTTGAGCATGGTGTTAACCCACTTAAGTTAAGTGGGTTGAAGGCAAACAGTGCAGTGCAATGCGATTTGGGTGGCAGTCGTGGAGACTGCTGCCCCTGAGACCGGATAACAGATACCATGACTTAATGAATTCTGAATGCAGTACAGAATGTATGTAGATCTTTCAGATGAGGTCTCAGTGTGGAGGGACTGTACTGTAGTTATGTGCTCAGCAGCTAATCATTAATGCAGGTGACATCTCTGGTGTCATTGACCTCACTTTCATGAGTTTTGGATCAATACCAACTGCAAAGGACTGGGTTTGAAACTAAATCAGATGATGACATCACTGATATTTTACTGCAGTTTTTTTCTCTCTTTTTTTGGCTCTATCAGGGTTGTGTTGTTCTGACCTGGAGGAACCCAAGGCCCTGATGAAAATGGGTCTAACCATGGTCCTCATTGGTCATGTCAACTTCCTGTTAGGAGCGCTGGTACACGGGGTGGTTCTGAGACACATTAACCTTCATAAGCAGGCCCGGGCCATGGAGTATGCTATCTCTAATGTGGTGGCACTCACCTCTGGCCTGCTGGTGAGTCAGTGAATGTATAACATGGCATGATTAATAATTTCATATGAATGTAATTGACTTTTGGGCATTTTTACTGATAATCATGATGACATTGACACCAGAAGGCCCAGGGCCTCGCAGCTCTGTCTGTAGCTGGCTGTTTTATTGGCCAGCTATCGACAATACTATAAATATATATGTAGGTGTTAAATTACACGTTTGTGTTATTATAAAGATATAACAACTGGGGATAGAAATCGTACAGTTAAAATGACTGCTTAGGCGTTCATGCAGTTTTAAAATCCCAAGCATTCTACGTAGTGTTAAGGACTGTAGTGGCTCTCCCAGTTTTGACAGACTTGTCCAAACAACTAAAACACACACCCACACACGGAAACCCAGTGTTTGGAATGACAACCTTTCTTTAAAGTTAACAGAAGAAATGTTTTATATACATATTTGTCCATGTCAAACAGTTACAAAAAATATTGTGACTGTAAATCAGTTGCGGCCTCTGTATAGTTGTTTCCAAATGTACATCCACTTTACATGTTTATTTTGCCTGGTACAGTAAAGATTGATTACGGACAACCAGATATTAAACCTGATCTTATCTCTGCAGGGTGTCGTCGTTGGCATTCTGGCTATTGTGTTGTCCAAGAACAAAAAGAAGAGAGGCCTGGTTGGTACCACTTCTTATTCTACTATATTACTGTATGATTTCTAAATATATCTGTACTCCTCCCTTTTCATGATATTTTTGCACATGGAGTAGAGTACAGATTTACTTATTTACACTGAGATTTCCATTTGAAGGTCTGTATCAGGTGTTTGTTCGGGTTTGTGTATCAATCTGGTCCACTTGATCTTCTTTTTCTTTTCCTTTCAGTTCATCCCTTATTTAGGGGTTATCATAGCATATCAATGTTTTCCATCTCCCCCTGTTCTCTACATCTTCTACTCTTAACTCCAACTACCTCCTACCTGGTAGCTCCATCTCTAGGATCATTCTTCTACCAATTTCCACTGTCCCTCGTCTGAACATGTCCAAACCATCTCAATCTGGCTTCTCTCTTTTTCTCCAAACCTTCCTGTCTGTGTTGTCCCTCTAATGAAATCATTTCCGATCCTGTCCATCCTTGTCACTCCTAAAAAAAATCCTTCTATCTCTTCTCTTCTATCACAGATCATTCCTGACACTTTTCTCCAGCTGTTCCATCCTGCCTGTACTCTATTCCTCACCAAAACTCTGGCTCTGTTGCTAAAACCAACCTCCATTCCTCACAATATGAATTCATTATATATTTGGAATATTAGATAATAAACATTGTCTTATAGACTTGCAAAACATGGATTCATTATTAAACTTATCTCATGTAAACTTATGTGTCTTGACTTTTGTTCCACAGAGCAAGAAATTTCTTTTTTTTTTTTTTTCCCCACCCATGGCAGTAATGCAGCATGACTTCAATCTTTGTGTTTATATTGTCAGTTTGGCTGACTAATGAGGCAAACAATGCAGGTGAACAGAATTATAAGTCCTTACAACACCTTCAATGTTAAAAAAACCACACCTATATTCCCTTTGTTGGGGAGGTCAGTTAAGAGGCAGTGCTGTGTGATATGCTAAACAGCATAACCCCTCATCTACTTTATTATCTTACTCTTAGTATATATAGTAGATGGCAGTCAGTCTTAGCTTCTCTGATGTCTGCCCTGATGTCTGATTGTTCTCCTGATCAAACTTATCTGTCATATTCAAATAGTCACATTAGATAAACTGTGGTGTTCATGTTTTTCCGACTATTAACATCACCTTAAGGTGGTTTAAAGGTGAATGCAGTTAAGTGACTGTTTTGTTTTGTTTTGTTTTGTTCCTCACTGTTTCCCGTCCAACAGACGTGGTCACTCTTCACCTTCAGCCTAGCAGCGTCAGTCACGGCAGCAGCTTCAGCCATCGGCCTCCTTGTATCCATGGTGAGGGCCATCATTTACGGTGGGCGGAGCCTCCTTACTCACTGCCGCTTCCCCGACGCCATTGGTTACTCCAGCATCACCAACGAGTGTCCGTTTGATCCAACCCGTATCTACGTAAGTTTGTCTTACTGGCAGGTCACGGTGTTGTTTCCCGAGCACCTGCTCCCATTTGAACAGCTGACCATTGTCACGACTTGGAAAAGGCAATGAGTGCAGCGTGGTCTGTACTTTCGTCTGTCACTGAGACAGTAGGGGTCCAAATTGCTGACCTTGTCAGTCCACTTCTGGCTCTACACTAGATGGTCACACATTACCACTACCATGTTTTCCAACTACCATTTTCCAACAAATGTCTTTTGGCTCCTTCAGCTTTTTTCACTTTGATACTCACTGCAGGGCATGTTTTACTAAGAAAGTTGACTTGTCAGTGCGTATTAAAATTCCCATAGTTCTCCACTAGAGGTGTGAGAAATCGATTCACATGTGACAATTGATTTAAGCTTTGCCAAATCAAAATCAATTCATAAAGATCCTAAAATTGATTATTACCGGGGCATTGTTTGGAAGTACCAATTACCTCAGGTTGTGCTGTGTTGGCTCAAGGCAAACACTTTTTTTTATTTAATTAAATTTTTTTATTAATTTGACAGCATGATAGCCATAATGTACTGTATAGTTAAACAGAATAAATTATTCCTACAGAAGGTTGATATTAAGTGTTGTTCAGCTGGAGCAGATTAATTTAGTTGTCCTTCTTGTATATCAACATAAATATGTGTCTCTCTGGTATAACATGATGAAAAATTACAGGATCAGTCGGTAGGAATTGGGTTTTCTATTACAATATTTTTTTTTTCGGAATAAAATATGAATAATGCGCAAGTTCGAGTTATGTTTTGAGCAAGTTACATGATATGTTAAATTTGTGGCAAAAAGAATGTTGCAAAAAATCTTATGTTCTTCTGGCCATATAAAGTACCATCTAAGTAAAAAGACCATCTAAGTAAGTGTCTTTTCACAGGTTGATATACTGTACTTTACTGCAGTATAAAGTTATGTTCTTCACCAATAAATATATGGTACATTTTTATATTTTATTGATTTTTCTCTCCATATTTTTTGGTAAATCCTGTAGTTCTCATTGTCCTCAGACTTCCTTGGGTTCATTTCCTGTTGATTTGTTTTTTTTTGTTTTCTCTACTCATCTGCAGTATTGTATTGTTTTACACAGAATTTATGGAAAACTTTGTAAAAAACTTTTTTTCTTTTCAACATTCATAGCCTAAGTGGCCCTTCAGTGAAATGACAGTGGGGGCAGTGGCCCTCAACTTATTTGGGTTTGTAGACCAACCAAGTAGCTAATTGATGTCAACAGTCTGGAAACATTGCTCTTTGGTTTTACTTAAAGTTACCCATACAGAGTAATTTTCTCAAAGGTTATTATGACAAACTAATGCTGCTTACACTAAAATATTGAGGGATTTCATATATATATATATATATATATATATTTTACCACAAATTAGGAAACTGTCAATAACTTCCTCCACAGAGCACCACCCTGATCCTGTGGCTACCCCTGATTCTGACCTGCTTTACTCAAATGGTGTTCTCTGCGCAATGCTTTGCCGTCTGTGTCAGATTCTTGGGCCTGCCTTGTTGCCCGAGCAAAAGGACAGACAAACACTACGGTAGAGTGGTAAGATGCTGCTTTTAAGCTTTAATGCTCAAAAGTTTTGAAATACTTCTACATTCTGTTTTTTTTTTTCTCTCTGGAGAAGATCAGGAGAATAGAAGCTACTCCAGCTGGATATAAAGAACAGCCCAGAAGCAACATTGAACCTTCAACGCTGTATACTGAAGCTCCAACACTTCGATCTGCGATTCCAAGACAGCATCAGCAGCAGAGGCAGCAGCAGAGGCAGCCTCAGCAGCAGCAGCAATATAGAACTCCCCCGACGGCGAAGAATCATCCACGTCCCTACCGCAGTCTCCCTCCTCCAGAGAGGCGACCCCTGTGCCAGCCGTACGTGGAGAGGTCCAACAGAGAACGGACAGAAAGGAGACCGGGTGGTCAGCAGAGAGCACCAGAGGAACATCAGCTGCTGGAGAGAGGAGCTCTGGAGAGAAGCAGCTTTTGGATTTAGTCTCTTTTCACAGATCAGATGAAGGCTGAAGAATTGAAGCGACAAAGCAAAGACATTATTGGTCGCATGGATTGTATTAAGTGTTTGTTGAGTGTGTTTTTTTTTTTTCATAAACGTTGAAGTGGAACTGAATTTCTTTTTTAACCCAATTAATGTAAATGTTGTGTTTTTTGTACTGTTAGTGTTGTAGATTAAATTATTAACATTAAAATCTGATCACATTGCCAGCTGCTTATATTAAAAAGTCAATATTTTATGCACTTCATGTTGTACTTACTGTCTGTATGAAGGATACTATTTGTTTTCAAATCTAGAGAACTACCTTTGAGAGAAACTGTTACTGGAACTGATAATTATTTCGTCTTTAACAAATCCTTCCATTTCGCCGTGTATTTTTAGGGATTGCCACAGCCAACTTACATTTCCATCTCCCCCTATTCTCCATGTCCTCCCTCACTGCATCCATCAATCTCCTTTTTGTCTCCTACCTGGTAGCCCCATCTGTAGGATCATTCTTCTACTGATGTATCCACTGTCTCTCCTCTGAACATGTCCAAACCATCTCAATCTGGCTTCTCTAGCTTTTTCTCCAAACCCTAAAAGTATTTCCAAAGTAATTTCAACCAGAGCAAAAAAAAAAAAAAACTAACACAGCTTTTGTACACATCCTAGTTTTATTTTGGATGCTTATATTATTTGCTTTATATTTATTTTCCACACAGAAATCAACTTACAAATCAAATTTGATTCCCAGCTGGATAATTGCTCAGCCTAAATTTAAAACCAGACTGCTTTGCCCATTTCTTATATTTGGTTGGTTTAGGTTAACTGTACACAACTAGTTGTGCATGACTATCAATACAAATAATTGGGAACTACCCACAGTTGCATAGTCCTTAATGTACAATCTCTCAGTTGTACATCAATGACTAAACAACTGGAAGGGTAGTTTAACATTCTGTATATTTGTATTTGTTTAAATATCAATTTTGTTATTTTTTTCATGAAACCTTAAATCAAATTACGCAAAATCTACCAGGGTCAAAATTATTAACTCTCTGCATCCTAATGATCAATTGTGTATCCCTTTTACTGGATAACTGCCTGTAGTTGTTTGTTGTAGTTTTCAACAAGTCTCTGACACCTCTTTTGAGGAGCCCTGGCCCATTCTTCTTTGGCAAATTTCTCAAGTTCCTCCAGATTCAATGGTTTTCTGGCTTGGACATATTTCTTCAGGTCATCCCACATGTTTTCTGTTGGATTTAAATCAGGGCTTTGTGCAGGCTACTAAATGACATTCAACTTGATCGCCTGGAGATAGTGCTCCACCAAGTGACGTGTGCTAAGAATTGTTGTCAATTTGGAAGATGAGGCGACGACTCAGACCCAGTTTCACTGCTGACTGTTTAAGGCAGACATGTCCAAACTGTTCCACAAAGGGCCGGTGTGGCTGCAGGTTTTTGTTCCAACCAAGCAGCAGCACACCTGAGTTGACAGGTTTCATCAACTGATCACTGATCACTGGTCATCAGACAGCTGATTGGTCAAGCTGTGTGCTCTTGCTTGCTTGGTTGGAACAAAAACCAGCAGCCACACCGGCCCTTTGTGGAACAGTTTTCTCCATTCACGATTCTTTCCACCATGGCAAGATTTCCAGTTCCAGATGCATTGAAGCATCCCTTCAGCATAATACTCCCACCACCGTGGTTCGCTGTGGGGATGATGTTCTTCAGGTTGAACGCCTCTCCCTTTTTTCCCACAAGCAGTGTCTCAGACCATAACAGATGCTTCCACAATGAGTAATCCTTCTCCAGGGTGTCTCAAACAAACTTGAGTCTGGCTTGAAGGTGTCTTTTCTTGGAAAGTAGAGTTTTTTCTTGGTCTGCAACCCCGCCATCCATTCCTGTGGAGAGCTCTAGTGATTGTCTTAGAAAACTATGATTCCTGATGTGACGCAGTCATTCGCCAGTGTCTTGGCAGTTGTTGTGGGTTCTTTAAACACATATCTCACTGATTTTCTTTCCGGTGTCTTTGAAATCTTTTGCTTTCTACCTCTGTCAGGCTTGTTCTGTTCTTTGAATTTCTGGATTATACATTTGACTCCAGTTCTGGACACTTGGAAATAGTTATATATCCTTATTCTCTTTTGTGTGCATCAATAATTATTTTTCTCAGGTCCAAGAAGCACTTTGTTTTTGCTATGTTCCTTTCTCCACTGACTTTTCAATTACCCATAGTGAGGCTTTTGTGTCATGTTTTACCTTCATTCATCACAGCACCTGTGGAGGTAAATCATATCACTGCACCAAGGTGGCTTGTGCTATGACTTACTAAATGGTCAATATCTAAAAGGGGCTAGTAATAATGTGCCTGGTCATTTTAGCTTTTTCTTACATAATGATGTTTTGGTGTGAAAATATAAATAATTTGCTCCTTCTAGCATAAAATAGCATGTTCGGAAATGCTCTGTTAAAGATTCCTTTCTCTATTAAAATGGTAGTTGGGGAAATGTTAAAGAAACTTGAATTTTCATAGGGAGGCTAATCATTTCATCCTCAACTGTTTCCCAGCCCTGCTTCCTGTCTTCTGCTTGTCTTCACCTTTGCTGACACTCTTCTATCACAGATCACTCCTGACATTCTCCAGCCTTCCTTACCTCCATTCTATTTTTCTCTTCTCTTCCACAGTCCCGACTGCTCTGAACAGTAAACCCTCTTGTTACCTCACCATTCCACTGTTCTCCCTGTCATTTGCACTCACGAACTCTGTCTTGCTATGACCGCCCATCATTCCTCTTCTCTCTTGCCCAAACTTCCACCTCTCTAGGTTCTCTTCAAGCTGCTCTGCTCTCTCCAGATTATAATGTAATTTGCTTGAACAGATGACATTTTCTTAAACAAATAAAGATTTTACATGAGGAAAAAAAAATCCCGCTCTCTTTTTCCAAGCGAAACTGCACCAGGACTGAAACAAATGTATTCAACAGCAGTGACCTGACGGGTAGGACTGGTTACGCACACACTTGTGTTAGACATTCAGTAACAACAACACACACACACACTGCTGACTCTATGATATCAATATCCCCAAGAAGCAGAAATGCCAGTTCAGGTAGGTGGATTCAAAACACATATATTTAAATTTCAGAGTCAACAGAACAAACATGGCATCCTCTTATGAGATTTTCATGCAACAGAAAAACAGGAAGGGAGAAAGGAGAGGCCAGGGAATGACGGAAATAAGGGGCTTTTTAAATCCAACACAACGTGCCAGTTCATCAGAGGCAGTGAGAATAAAAAGGGGTTAAAACAGTTATTTTAGGGGCAGCGGCTGTTGTTCCTTATCCTACCAACAGGAGGCAGTGACACTATAGGATTCCCCGAAGCAGAGGTGCAGCTGGTTAGGAAGCTCCTGTCCCAGATCAGTCTGGTGTCACGTGGGTGCGGCTGCTTTGGCACTACTACTGGACTGGAGTCGGTTATACACATTTCAGTCTGTGAGGTTATAAAATACAGGACATCAGTTTTATAATCATAAAATAATAATAAAAAACCTTCATCAATAATAATATTAAATCATTAAACGATACGCTACTCGAAAAAGTAAAAACACGAATTAAATCAATAATAATAGCAATAATATCAACGTGAATGATGACGATATTAATTATTATAATTATAATAATTGCCCCTGGCAGCCCCTGAAAAATGGGATAAGCCGATAGGAGAAGAAGATTGTAATTATAATCATATCTCTAATAAGTTCTTTAAAAAACAAACACGAAATAATGGTAATTGAACCTAACTTATTACATAAGCTGTCTTCCCTATGCCTACGTCTTTTACATTACACTGTCTGCAAACAAAAGTGATTAAGAAAGGACATTTCCGTTTAAAGTTGATATGCAGACACACTTTTATTGACACAAAGCTTGAAAAATACTTAAAGTAAGTGTATATAAATTAAATTATTACCTTTATGTGAATGCTATGTTAGCCATTTAGCTAAATAACTGTTTGTTTGTTGATTATTGTTTTATTTTAGTGTTGGTGTCTCTTCTTAAAAGCCCCGTTGTTTCTAAATTCACAGACAGAATTGTGTTTATAATATCCAACGGTTTATTTCACCATTAGCTTCTTGTCTTAGAGCCTCGTTGTTTTTTCATTTCTCGGAGAATTGTTCTTAACCTCTCCACCAAAATATGGCGACACATACTTTAAATGACACTTTTGTTGTAGGTAGTGACAGTGCTGCAACCAGTGACTGTTTTCATGTGCACGTTTTCCAGGAAGATATGGTTTGTAATGGGTAAAGTCAGAGCTAAGATGTTTTCATGAAACAATATGGACGTCATAAGCCTGTTCCTGAAACTAGGCTAAATTAATACCCGTGCATACTGAAGGCGGATCTGGGTTCTAAAAAGCATTTGACTAAAGCGTGATGAACGAGCCCTTAGTGAATTCTGTCTGTTGTTGGAAAATAGTGGAGGGGCGTTTCAAGGTGCCAGGGGGCGCTTCAGAGCTACAGAGAAACACAGCGACTGAGCGCTCAGTTACGTCGTCATCTGGTTTGTAGGAACATGCAGGATAGTGAGCAGTTACTTTATTCCTCGCTGACAAAGAACCTTAAAATACTTACAAATTAGGAAAACGCACCACATGGTAATACTGTCAAACCAAACATCGAGCATACAGTGCCTCTTCACACACGCAGTACAAGTATTCACGGTCAGGCCAAGAGCACGGCCACACTTTTAAAGCACATGGCAGCTCAGACTATATATGTGCTACTTGTTCCTTTTGTTCAAATGCATTATGGGACTTATTTCACAAGAATTCATTTGGTTTTTTGTCACAAAACCACATATTCCAAATAGATCGTCGCCTTCTCCCTCTGTCTGTCGCTGTAAACTGGAATAAATATGTAAATAAAAGCACAATTTTTACGAGTAAAAATTAATAATTAAAACAACGTCATGGAGGAACATCATATGTACAAATGAAAAATGCAAATACGTGCTAGTAAAATCCGTATGGGATCTTAGGCCTTCTTTTTCTCAGTGAAACATCATATAGCGATAAAATCCCAGTAAACCTCAATCACACTTGTCTCAGACACATCTCACATCTCATTCACATCACATTTGGAAGCTAAGCTACATAATACTGCCTGTTGATGCTGAAGTGTGTGCACCATCGGTCAAAGACACATGCACTCTGTCTCATGATAAATAAACATACAGTATGTACATGATATACATGTGCTGTGGAAGAGACGCTGAGTAATTAAAAGAATTAAATAAACACAAGCTCTCTGCCAATCTGAATCCCCATGTTCCAGAAAGAGAGATCTACCAATGTTATTGGACTCCTCTGCTAACTGACTAAATGCTTTGACTTTTAATATTCTCCAAATATACGTGTGTGTGTATATATAAAAAGAAATCTCTTTTCTCTCTCTTTTCACATTTTATCTCTTCTTAAATCCCTCGTCCATTCCTGCGCGCAACAAACAGAGTAAAGATGACGTGAGAGACGAGAACCATCATGCATTGATTTGAGTGACTGGTTCGATAGCAACAGAGGGGGTGAGGAGGAAGGGGCCGTGGAGGGGGCAGGAGTTCAGAACTGGGAGGCCGAGCTGGGGTCACACTGGAGTAGCCGCACGATGGAGGGATCGCTTTTGGCACCTTTGATGAACTCCTCGAGGGACAGTTTGCCTGCAAAATAGGAGAGAGAAAAAGAGAGATTTGAGGATTATTACAGTCACGTTTCTGTCTTCTCTAAATAAAGAAGATATTGTTGGGCCATGACATTAATCGTAGTGCATACCAAAACTTTACCCATCAATGAAACTGTTGTTGTAATGCTAGTCAATACTAATATTTCCCTGCTTGACTCATAAGCATTATCAGATTACTCAGCTACAAAATAGTAGACAAGGCTGAGTAGTCATGCTGAGTAGTCACACTCTTAATCACAAAATACTTCCAAACACATAGATCAACATGATGTAATTTGGCTATAAACAACAAAAACCTACCACTAAAGGTTTACATGAAAAGTCCTCACTATTTACAACCATGATTAATCATGATCAATTACGAACCATTCGGACTAATGAGAATTCTAATGGATCTTTATCTATGTATGAAAAAAACCCCACCACATTTACAGTATACTTTTACTCCTTTGCATGGCTGCAGGGGGCGCTACATGCTCTTATTTGTACTTCTATTCCAGCAGTAAACAATAATGTGGTATATATATATATATATATGTATATATATATATATATATATAACGGATTGTTTGTGACTAATGCTAACTCAGAGGGATCATTGCCTATATGATCAAAAAATATCACAGCAGGGGGCGCTACAGACAATTCTTGTTGCCAATCAAATATTAATATTGCTAATATGAATTATTGTACATTATATTGAAATATAATATGGCAGTATACATTGATATATTTGCCACAAAAAAGTATTAGCTTTTGCCAGTACTCATAACCGTGTATTTCAATTTTTCTGTGATTTTTAAAAAGCTGAATAGCAATTAGCAAATAAGCAAATGAAAGACTGTATTAGCAGATCAATTCTATCTTTGTCACTCAAGCCACCACCTCATTCTCCTTGTCCTGCTCATACTTCTCTATGCTGCATTAATCCTCTTGTGTTGTCTGTCCACAAACTCACCATCATTGTTCAGATCCATTTGCCTGAAGATTTTATCTGTCCTCTTCTCTGGCGTAGATTCATCTTCTGGCATCTTCATCACAGATGACACCATCTTGTATATGGCCTTAGAGGCAGAGACACAAAGGCAGGAGGAGGAGGAGGAGGAGGAGGAGAGATGGTGTGGGTGGAGGGACAAAAAGAAAGAGGGAGATAAGTGATTTCTTGACAGCAGGGACCCATTAAGGAGCCTCAGCAGGGAAGAGCTAAAACACAAGTGAACGGGAAAATAAAGTCAGCTGCTCCGTTCATTGCGATGCTGCACACTTGTACTGAACTCCACATGATTCAATGACTTCAACCACTCCTCATGCTAAACACTGAAGCGTCTTTACACAGAGGTCTATTCCTCCAGGGTGGCACTACTGCCAGACGCACAAGCAGATATTACAGCATTGATCTAGTCCATATCCTGTTTGTCAAATGCAGCACCTCATACTTTATCATCTGATTAAATGGACATCTCTAAACAACTGAGCCTCTGAATTTATTTGTAGCCTGTCCTGTAAATCAGTGATTCATTACTGGGGGGGTTGAAACTAGGGATGTCCGATACTAACCTTTGGCCATATCTGACTTTGCAGATATTGTTAATTTCTGAGCCATGACAATATTTCCCAATATTTCCCAGTATTGTAAATATGTAAATATTTTAAATCCTTCTTACATTCAAAACGGTGTCCTTTTATTGGGTTTTTCAGTCTGTGATTTTATTTCCATTGGTTGTCCATGTTAAATCAGTGGGTTTTTTTTTGTTAGTATGAGAAGTGACCTTTGTGTACAATATTTCCAATATTGTCATGGACAATTGCTAGAGCTCTGCAATTACCTTGATCAGAAACTCCTGTTTCCCCCCAGCTGACAGGGTATTTAAGTAGCGCTCTCACTCACCATGCAGTTAGATTGTTTTACCTGTTTCGAGTGGTTGGGCCTTTCCGGTAACATGAAATTGTTGAGAACATGCCTGTGGATTAAGATCAATATTTTGGATCCTGTTTTATGTTTGGGCACAATTTTTCTGTGACAATATCCTGACAAATGTATGCTGTTGCTTAGCCCCAAAATGTGGGAGGAGTACAAAGGTCGCTTCTCATACTTAAAAAAACAACAAAAAAAAACCCACTGATTTAACAGGGACAACCGCTGGAAATAAAATCACAGACTAAAAAACCCAATAAAAGGACACCGTTTTGAATGTAAGAAGGATTTTGAAAAATTCTAGTCTTGTAGTAAAGGCGACCTCATTAGTGTTGAAGTGTAAATATAAACAATAATGTAAATATTAACGATAAATATAAACAAGTGTTTGTATCTCCCATTCCCTTTCTCTCTCTTCGTACGCAGTGACACAATGAGGCCCTCCTCTCTCATCCTCTGGTGCGTAACCTTCATGATCTTGATAATCCCAGTGTTCTGCACACTCAGGGATAAACTCTAGTGTTCTGCATACTCAGGGATAATTTCAATTTCCTAATCCACAAGAACCCTGAACTGTGTTCACACATACACATTGACACACACACCCAGACACAGATACAGAATATTTAGAGAATGATAGCAGCGCTAAGGCTACAGTAGATACTGCTACGGCTGTTGATTCAATACTAATCCTTATAGTTCCTGTAATCATGTATGAAGCAACACACAAAGGTAAATCCTGTAGAATTAGACTTTTATAAAGGATAGGAATAGTCATGCTTTATCATGTACTTGTCCAAGAATGGGATAATTCACAATCCAGTCAGAAATAGGTGATTATGGTCACGTTATTGCATGCTTTTACCTATAAAGCAAATAGAAAAATTGTTCATTTTTCATAATCTCACACACAGTTTATTACTTGTCCCTTGTCCTGTGTTCCATTTCCAACTTAAAGCAGCTCAGGACCTTTACCTCTGTACAGTATGTACAACCAATGTATCAAATGTTATCCATTATCCACGTATATTACATGTTGAGACATCACAAGCAGAAACAATCACAACATCTGTTTGCAGTTTTCAAGAGATTTTGCCAGCAAACACAATGATATCTCAAGAGGACCATTGAGCCTAGAAGACATGCAAGCCTTTTTCAAACTATTTTATCAGTAAATCAAACAAAACACTGACAGAAATCATAAAATCAGAGAACGATAGCAATTGCATAAAATTGCTATCGGCAAGTCTTGTCAGAAAAACTGAATTACAATCATACTGCACATACATCAGTATCATCACAACTTCTGGTGATTATTATGTTAAAAGCGCACTTGTTGGCCATTTCTGCCTAAAAATATTTAGTGCTTCCCTATAAAAAAAGGAATTGTGTAATCCACCATAGTAACCCTCAATATTTAAGATTCATAAAATAGTATAAAAAGAGATAGTAAAGATTTTAATAGTCAACCTTGATACAGTATATGAGTGTAGGTGGAATATTGTATTATGCTTTTAGCAAGCATCCTTATAATTTGCAATTTTTCCAAATAGTAAAATGTTATTTTTAAGGGGGTGACCCAAGAACCACAAATTGCACAACCCTGACCTACATATTCCAATCTCTCAAATTTCTCATTCCCAGAGGCCAGCTCACCTGCACAATCTCCAGCATCTCCTCACGGCTGATATAACCATTTCCATCAAGGTCGTACATGCTGAAGGCCCATTTCAGCTTCTGCTCCAGCTTCCCACGGGACGTCACACTGAGGGCAATGATGAACTCCCGGAAATCTATCGTTCCATCACCATTGGTGTCAAAGGTGCGGAAGACATGCTCGGCAAACTTGGAGGCGTCGCCGTAGGGAAAAAAATTGGCATAAATCTTCTTGAACTCCTCAACATTCAGTGTACCACTGGGGCAATCCTTCAAGAAACCCTGGAGGTAAGACACAGAGACAATGTGTGTCAGGACGAGGAGGAAAATCAATGCCTCCATCTACACAGCAAATGTAACTTAGCTGTGTCACATGAGCTAAGGTGCCAGGCAGTAAACATGAGCACAGTGAGTTTTCTTAGCTGGATTTTTTTATTGCTGCTGTTATGTAGTACCCACCATGTCTAGATACTGTAGGTACTGGTTATTTATGACAACCTACAGCAGTAGGTCCCAACATTTGTTGGCTTGTCACTCCATTATGACATCACAAATTTCAGGCAATCCATAAGACATGTTTTTCTTTTAGTCACTTTTAGGCGCTATTTATGCGACTATTGCAGCCAACTATTAGGCAGTGCAAGGTCAATCAATTACTCCCATTAAGATTCTAGGATCTGAGGAAATATTAATCCAAAAGTCCTGACGCCATTAGACAGCTTTGCACTTCACAAAATATCAATGAAATGTCTGTCATTATCAATGTTTGTGCAAAGATCGCATGGGACTAAGACATTCAGTCACCCCTGTAATAGCCTAGATTTGGACAATGGCCTTCCAGTATGGCTTCACTATGACTTTCTCATTCTCATGACTTCCTCATTTTTATGATTTTAAGGGATTTCCTTTTGTTATTAGCCCTTTTCAGAATAATTGCCGTAGACGGATGCTGGGAATTACCCAAGTTCAACGGAATGACACTTGGGCAATTGCAGCTTAAATATTTTTTATCAACATTCAAAGGGGCAAAACCAAATAGAGACCCCAAATAATGTGAAGGTTATTAATAAGAGTTATTCTCATTATTGACCAGCTTTACAAAAAAAACTAAGAAATCTGGCAGTGTTTTTTCCAATGTTTTTGAACATAATAAAACATTTCAGGGGTCAGTGAGTCACCATTCGGCACGATGACAGATGAACACATACTGTAGAGCCGTGACTCAGAACAGCTCCTGCAGCGTTTCTATTGGTTTGTCCAGGCCATTATACAAAGCCACACATCTGTTCACACATTAGCAACTTGGTCCAATATGGCACTTTATCTTAGCACAACTTAATCTGGTCTCCTCTCTGGATTAACACACTGGGAGTGGGCAAAGCTGTACTGTAGCTGGAGGACTGAGACAAAGGTCATATTGAAGGCATCCGTCTGCTGAACTGATTACTGATGTTTATTAATGTTTCGTATCAATTCTGACTTAACCTTGAAAATGGGTAATCTAAAGATATATTTGGGCAGAGTTTCCGTTGACTAATTTATTGCAAGTTGATAGAAGTTTTTTGAACCCCCAGAAGTGAAGTATTAGAGAATAATATCTGGAATAATAGCCACTATAATAATAATAATATTACATTGGTTTTATATATTACAAAAAAAAGAAAAAAATACAATTGCGCTGGGGGGATTGGCAGGGGGTGGGGCATATAGGCGTGGTTTAGATTATATGAGTTGCTGGCAAGAGCATCCTGCATATAACCACCTAATTATTAATATAGATCTAAACAATGAGCTCCATTGCTGCCATCTACTCACTTTCATGTTTACATACAGCAGATTTTCCTTGAAAGCATTTTTCATATCATTTGTCGAATTATATATTATCTAAGGATAAAAACAATTGTCACAGATATAACATTATCCTACTTAATAGTCAGCTGATCAAATATATCTATATTTAACTATTCCACTTACTTTGTACCACTCCTGCAACTCGTGGTCAGAGAACTCAGTATTCTCCCGGAGGTCCTGCAGCATCTCTGGCCGCAGCTTGCTGTTTTGTTTCCCCATAGTAACAGGACGGGACGTTTGGTTCCTTGACAACAACAGCAGGTAACACTCTAGCCAGTGTGGTTTTCACACCTGTTAACCAGAGATAAAAATAATGGGAGATGAGTGGCAACTAGGAATGGAATAGTAAAAGCGTTGAAGAAAAGCCAACAGGTTTTCTGAGATCAGGGCACATAAAAATAGAGTGCAGATTAGATATTTGGATATCAGAAATCCGAAGAAACACTGCAAATGTTTAGTTACTGAAGCAAATGATATTTTAATTTGGTCACATTAACAATATAAGATGATTCTAATTATAGAATTACCAAGAGGAATCAAATAAACATAGAACAAATGTAATTCAACAATCTTATTTTATTATTACTCACTCAATGTTCAACATGGGCCTGTTTGCTCGTGAAACACTACTGTGCCATGGCACAGTGGTTGAAAAACACTGGTTAAGAGAACAAAAGCATAACAATGAAGTTCTCCAGCAGTGCAACAGAAATGTCAAAACCATTATTTGTGATTAACCTGAAGGGGGTTCCAATCAACATATAATTACTGTAATAATTACTAAAACCTGCAATAATTTGCAGACATTATTTATGGATTTTCCTGAGTGTCCAAACTTTTGTGGTAATTTATTTTCCTTTAGTACATGTTTAACAAGTGTGCGTCATATGGATTTTTTTTTTTTTTATACATCTGACCTAGGTCACCACTTCTACTCAAACTACAACAGGTTTGTGTGATAACATCTCACTTCGAAGTGAGAACAAGCACAGTTCTGTTTATGTAAACTTTGGCAAAGTGTCTGCACTCAGCAGGTGCTGCCTGGTAAGACTTTCATGTACAGAGACAGATCCCACACACTGTTAGCTCAACAAATGAAATTAGACCAGAGATAAAGCTCTCTCTCTCTCTCTCTCTCTCTCTTTTATGCCACTTTCAGCCTTACAATGCTGACACATGGCCAGGCGTCGCATTTTTAATCAAGTTTTTGTCAAGCAATTTAATATTCAGTTGTATACACTGAGGGATTTTGTACTGCTTACTACAGGCTGCACTATCATCACAGAAACGTGAAGTTTGTTAGATTTTGTTCTGGGATTATTTATCAATAGCTCCATAAACAAATAGGAAAGAGAACGGAGCCAAATTAAGATGGTTTGGACATGTTCAGATCAGGGAAAGTGGATACATTGGTAGAAGAATGATGCTAGAGATGGAGCTACCAAGATGGAGACGAATAGGAGATTGATGGATGCGATGAGGGAGGACAGTGTAGATGATGGGAGATGGATTTGCTGTGAACCCCATGAAATAGGGGAAACATAATGATGTAACTTGGACCAGACGGAATTGAAGGGCAACTTCCTGAACCGCAAACCTTTAACTGTGGATGAAAACTCAAAACTGTTCAAATTATGGCCTGTTGGCTTATAGGCTTGTAAGGGCATTTGGTTCCTTCCAGCACCTGTAGGTTCACAAAGAGCTAGCATGGTGCAGTGTGATTTGGGTGGTGGTTAAGGAGACTGCTGCCCCTTTAACAAGGTAACTGTCATGGCGCAATTAATCATTAAAGTTAATTACTAGTTACTATTGGGAAAGTTTGATTTATCCTGGTATTAGCATAATTATGGAATATCTATAAGAATGGTCATTGTTTTTATTTCTGTTGTATCAAAAACCTAACCACGCAATCCCTGGTATTCGCCAATTTAAGTGCCTGTGTTAAGTGTTAAGTGCCTTAATTATATTACTACCCACCTTAAATTTATAAAAGTTCCATCAGTCCTTCATGCGTTAAAGCAGTTCCCTACAGGAAATAGTTTGGAAGCAGTTCAGAGGAACACGTCATCATGCGGTGCTACATGTGAAAGCCAACATTTAAATTGGCTGGTTGTACATCACATGGGATTACTACATTAATTTTCATTTGTTTGTGGGATTTTTTTTCTTAGTTACAGGTATGAGTCAGACTCTTGATCTGACCAGGCGTGGGCAAACATTTTGATTTACAGCTCAAAAAAGGGTTCAGAAGCACATGATAAATTACATGTAAACATCCTGCAGAATCTGAGTGTCTGTATGTGTAATGTTTAATAAGAATAATAATGTTCAATAACTTAATTTACGTGAGTTGGATGGGCCAGATTAACATGCCAAATGGGACATCATGGGACACCATTTGGTCCCCGGGCCAGAGTTTTCCCCTGCCTTTCCTATATTATGTTCCTATATCCCTACAACTATGTGTAGCATAGTTGAGGGAGATCCAATTTATATTATTTAATCTTTATAATTATTTTATCTTCATAATCCGTTCACTTTTTCAAAAAAGTCTTACAATAAAATATATTTCACCAGAATCCACTATTATAACAACAAATGAGAATCATCTACCAATCATCACAATCCAGCCATGTTGTAATTTCTTTGCTTTAGTTTAGCAGAGTGAAAAACGGATTGAGTGCACTGCCGTGTCTCAAATGAGTTTTTGTTAAACCGCACAGCCTTTATAGACACAAGCAAACACAGAGATACTCACAGTTTTAGTACCTGCAGTAATAAAAATGTATTGCGTTCACCTCTGCCAAAACCTTAGGTGGAAGAAAAACTGCTTCTTGTGTTTGTGTGTGTGTGTAAACAGGTGCTTCAGGGCACTTGTGATATGGCAAGTAAAAAATAGGTCCCGTCGTTCCCTGCGCGTAGAAAACTAGGATGACTAGCTTTTACTTGCAGTAAAAAGAATCACTTCTCATTCTTTTACTTTCACTTCTCATCCAACAGGCATCTTAAAATTTAATTGTTAGTGGGTGGCAACAGAATCTATATCCTGTGAAAATAAAATTGATATATTACATTATCATCAGAGCTGTTTTCAGTAATCTTCTCATTTACGTATTTATTTTAAATATACTTTCTCAATATTTTATATTATTTCATTCATGTCCTTTAAGATCTACGATAATGTACACATTGAACATACATAACAATATTATACCTATACTATGCTGTACCACTTAAGGTGAATTGGTTTGAATAACTATAATATTAACAACAAAAATAGCTTATATCAAAACTGATATCGAGCCATTTTCCATGTTTTTTTAATAGTGACCAGAATCTCTTCAGTTATTCAACAAATAGGAATTGTACTGGCAAAAACTTCTTCTGGTAATATAGCTTTAGTGTCTGTGAAGATTCTCATTCATCCAGGCCATGATATCCAAAAAGGGTTTAGCTGTAAGCAACTGGACTTCTTCTTGGAGTTGAAAGACGTTTCCAGAAACTGATGAAGTTCCTCAGTTGTGGAATGAAACGTTTTTCATCTCCAAGAAGAAGTCCAGTTGCTTACAACTAAACCCTTTTTGGGTATAGCTTTAGTGGTACCATGCATAAAAATAAACAAGAAATTGAAGAAAACAAGGCTGGTCTCGTAATTGTTATACACATACATTTATGTGTATACACATGTTAAAGATTAAGATTCAATTTCTTCATTGTGACATTGTGATTCACACCACAGTGCACAACGAAATTTGGCCTCTGCATTTAACCCATCACCAAAGTGAGAAGTGAGCAGCTTTTGAGCTCACGAGGAGCAGTATGTGGGGACGATGCTCATGCTCAGGGCCCTCAGGCCTTCGTACCCAAGTCCATTCACCCCAAATGCAATGGGTTCAGTGAAGCTTATTATTTCAAAGCCTGACTCAGACAGAGAGCTGCTTCACTTGTTTCACATGAAGTATCTCAATTCTTTTTACACAAAATCCAGGCTTTGTGTCCATTTCAAGCTTCACGGAGGTTTAGCATTGCATTCCTTTGCGGTGATCTGTAAGTCCAGAAAAATCCAGCAGACATATTTTACGCTCTGACGTGACCCAAAGTTTGAAACAAACACTCACTGACCCAAAATAGGTATCCATAAGAAAATACAATGGCCTTCTGGAAGAAATAATAGTTAAACCCAGTCTACTAAAAACATTTATCTTGGTGCTAGTCAAAAGATACTCACATCTCTGCAGTCTAAGTGAGTTATTTTTCCAGCTAAGCTACTCAGTAAACCCTCAGGTTGTATCAAGTTCGCTTAGACACTTTCAACCTCTCCATCTGTCCAGGAGTCAAGCCGCAGGTAATTATGGAAGAATTATTATTTTTTTTTTCATTTCCGATTGTTCTATCCGTCAGCATTAACTTTAGAGTTTACATTATAAAACATTTAGCTCCAAATAAACTTTACTCTGTATTTGATAACAAAAATAATTTCATATCTTTTGGTGTTCTATGGCACCAAATGAGAACTTCCTGGAAAAAGCAACTCATTTAATATGAATGGCAAAGAGCAGCAGCAGTTTTCATTCCCAAGGAAACAAATTCTAAAGACATCGGCCAGTTTCGCAGCATTGCCCTACTGAACGAAGAAGGAAAGATCTTTTTCCCAGTACTAGCGAGAAGGATGAAAACATACCTGCTTGAAAATTGCTACATCGATACCAACTGCCAGAAAGCAGGAGTGCCATGATTCCCCAGTGCGTTGAGCATTCTACAATGATCTGGGAGCAGATCCCAAAAGCTAAGCCGGAGAAGACTGACCTGCTTGCATTTGGCTTGACCTTGCTAATGCGTATGGGTCAGTCCAACACCAGCTGATCAGCTACACCATGGACTTCTTCCACATGCCCATCTGTGTCAAGAACATCGTGGCAAAATATTTCAACAACCTGCAGATGTACTTCTCCGCCCAGGACTTCACGACCGGGTGGCAGTGGCTTGAAGTTGTAATTGCGATGGGATCAATGTTCCCTCTAAGCTGCGCGCCTGCGCGATCGCACACTGCTCCCATGTTCTCCGCACACAGCAAATGCAGCGCATAAAAACAATAAAATAAACAAATAACAATTTGGTTTTCACCATTTTGAACGCAACTCACTGACTGGCATGTGACAACAAGCAGAACTTGAGTAAAACAATAACTAACACTGTCCAGCCAATGATATGACTGCTAAAGTAACAAGCAAGTTTTCGGAGGGAAAAGTGTGGACTGAATGGATGTTGGACTACTTCATGTGTCACATTCAGCAGAAAAGTCATTTGAATGCTGTTGGAATTGTTCGAAGACGCAAGATGGGAGTGCGGATTGGTTGCTGTTGTCATTTGATTCTTTAAAGCCAATAAACTTGCCATGACCCCTAGTTTGATAGTGTGCATATTAAATGTTGCTCACAGTGGTTAGTTTGCTCAGGAAGGTTGCCTGTCTGCCCAGACATATGGAAAATTAGAGGGAACATTGGATGGGATGTGTCATTTCTGCGGTACTGTTTGTGGCAGCATACGAGATAATTCTCATTGGTGCAAGGCAAATGGTAAAAGGGATCAAACTACCAACTGGTCAGAGGCTTCCCCCACTAAGGAGCTACATGGACGACGTCACAATTCTACTTCAGACGCAAGCTTGCACATCGAGACTTTTGAAAAGGATGGATGAGCTGATGTCATGGGCGAGAATGAAGATCAAGCCCTCCAAGTCTCGCAGCTTGTCACTCAGAAGAGGAGTCAGAAATGACAACACCATCTTTGTTGTCAGAGCGAAGAAAATACCACTCCTCGCAGAACAGCCCATTAAAAGTCAGGGGAACATGGGGAAAACCGTCATGACACAACTCTGTGATGGCCTGCAAAGGAAAATTGGCAAGGACCAAAGCAAACTCCCAGGTAAGTATAAGGTTACACTTAACACTTTTCCAGAGGGTAATGTGGTGCCTGAAAATGAATGAAATCCCCTCATCGACCGTGAGTTAGATGGATGGGAAAGCCAGCACATTAATCCGAAAGTAGTTGGGGCTGCCACACTGCTTATCGGACACTGGCCTCTTTGGAAAGAATGCACTGCAGCTACCACTTTGCAAGATCGCACTTTCACAGGGCAGCTACAGATGGCGACATGACCAGGTCTTGTGAAAGCTGGCAGAAGTGCTGGAGGAGTGCGGACGGGGACACAAAACACCACCACCTGCAGAAGACCCCATCAGGGTATTTGCGGAAGAAACCCCAGGCCAAGGAAGACATCAAGGCCCTTCTTGCCCAACCAAGAGTGGAGCATGAGGGTAAACCTTGATAGAAAGCTTCAGTTCCCCACAGAGATCACCACCACATCCCTTCGGCCAGACATCATCATGTGGTCAGCCAAGGCAAGAGCGGTGATCCTCACTGAGCTCACTGTACCTATGGAGAAGGGGATCGAGGCCTCCTTCGAACGCAAGAAAGCCAAGTTCTGAGAGTTAGCTGCTGCGTGCCGGGAGGCTGGCTGGAAAACCACAGTCTACCTAATGGAGGTTGGATGCTGAGGTTTCACTGGATTATCAACCACACGCCTCTTGAGGGATGTGGGACTCACTGGAGACTCAGGAAGGCAACCAAGGACCTGGCAGAGGAGGTTGAAAAAAGGAGCTTTTGGCTCTGAAGTAGGTGCGACAGGCATCAATGCCCAACAGGAAATAACACCTTCCTGTATAATCCTGAAGATAAGGATCAATACTAATTGATTGTCTTTAAAATGTAACAGGGAAGCTAGACACAAGCAGTTTTAGTCTAAAGGCCCTGTACAGACTTTTGGACTGGGGGAGAGAACTGAAGTACTCAGAGAAAGGGAATAAACGCATGATTTTCAGAATGCTTCAGAGGTCTTTCCATTTCAATAAAAGAAAAATTTCAGAGAAGTGAGGATGAGGATACTGAAGGAGAAAAAAGCCATTAATGGAAAAGTTAAAAATAAAAACCAGGTCTGGTCCTTAGTGTCCATTCTCCCGATGCACTTTGTCACATTTTCTTTTGTATCCACCCACCAGTACCTCGTCCTGCAACGTTCTAGAAATCTACCTCTTGATATGTAAGGCTGAAACGCAAAAAAACAGTAAAATAAGAGACTAAACCCAAAGGCCAATATAATCTTATAAAGAATACAGAAGGAGACAGAGCGAGGAAGGAGAGAGAGAGACTGGATGAATCATCAACAACTGTGAAATTTCTACTAATGGAAAAAATGTTATTGCACTTTGATTATTCCCCAGTTCTGGTGCGCGAGAAAAAGCTTTTAGAACAGTTTGTTTGAGCGAACTTTCATCATTTCTGGAATCTGTAATGCACCAGCTTTTTCACATAAGCATGTACATCACCTTCCATTAGCTTTCATTTAATTCCTTCATTATGAAGAATAGGTAGAAACATTTTATCAACTATTCACTAACAGAAGACAGCCTTTAAGTTGTCGTCTTAAGTTCTTCATCACGTAAGTGTCCTTGATGACTGTTTTATGATGTTTTATTTGCAGTACTTATAAACAGCAGTTGCATTTATATATTTGTGTGTGTTATGTTTTTGTACACATACAATGGAGAACAAGGGGAAAATGAGCAACCACAATTGGTTTTTCAATAATTATTGAGTTTCGCCCAAGTTTTCTAATTCTGGCTGATACCCCTCAATTAAAGTGAGGCTAAGCATCAAGAGCAGAGCAATTATTCCATGTCCAAAATCCTAAATTGTTTAACTCCCAGAAACACATATAATGAACAAAAACACCAATAACGAAGCCAAAGAAGGAAGGTAAATAAAGCCATAACACAGAAACACTCAACCGCAAACAATGACCAAATGGGGACAGAGTGAAAGACAGAAGTATTTATAACCAGGCACCAGTGAGACTGATTACAGAGAGTCACAGGACACAGGTGAGAGTGATGGATCTTCTCAACCCAGGAGAGACAGACAGATCTTTCCCATAACTTTTTTTGACATTCATGATTTAAATGACCAGCCATAAATATTAGGCACCCAAAAACATTGTGTATCAATTATGGCAATTATAAAACCAGCCTTATATTAGTTTACATGAACTTTCTGCTCTTGATCTGGCCAGCGTATCAAATTAAATGACCTTGTATTGAGCCGTGACCACCCATCTATTTGCAAAAATTAAGCTCTGTAAATGTAATAATTTTCCATAGTGGTTTGTATAGCTGAATAAATATTACCTTGTATTTCAATTCAGATTTGCTGTACTGTACTACTTATAATCTGTACAAAAAAAACTAAATGTACTTGGTAAACAAATACTACTTTTTCTGGTTGTAAGCCTTGCATTTGTCAAGTTCTGATCTCTTTGACATATTGTCTTCTACATAGCCATGACCTTACCTGAAAAGATAAGGTTGTGTAAGATATTTATAGTCAGAGGTTGATTCTTTGGATCTGTGGTTACAGCACAAGTCACAAAAAGCATGAAACAAATGGGAACACTGACCGAAAACTAGGTCAAAATAGGAACCTTAGAAAGGAAGGTGACACTTAAATTAATTTGTTGATACAAAGAATGTGACTGGGATAGAATCCAGTATGCCACATAGGAGCTCTTGGCTCGGTTTTACCTTCTTGATTTGGGTCAAGAAGAGCTTTTGGCATAGAAACTTCCACTATGCAAACTACTGCCACTCAAAGTAACTTTGCTTTGAGAAAATGGTAAAATAGGAGGTCTTTCTGGTTTACAACATTCTTGACGTGTTTCTTGGTTCCATTATTGTCCCATCATCAAAAAACAAATTTTGCACTGCATTGTAAACCAAGCAAGATTTCTCAGTTTGCATCAGCTGGTTCTGTGCTATCCACTTCATGGTGCCAAATTAGCTTTCTTCATTTTGTGCTGCTGTTTAGAGAACTTTGGCTCCCAAAGTAGGGTTAAGCAGATGTTTTCATCCAAGATTATGATTATATCCATCCAGATTATGTCATATCTGTCTTAGCCTCAGTGAGTGACATTGGTACTGGTTCCATTTACCATATCTTCTAGACTAAAAGGTATTCCTAGGTTGCATCATTATGCTTTTATGCTCATTATGCTCGCGTAGAGGTTGCAATACTAACCACAGAAAAAGAAAGCTTGTGACTTGCAGTCTGAAAAATACAGTGTACAGTGGCAGAAATAAAACATCAAATTGATTATATAAGAAATTTGTCCTTGATTCTAGCTTCTTCGTTCTGCCTAATTTAATCTAATTTACACCTCACTGAAGAGAAACTTGCACAGAACAACAATCTTCGTTTCCTGAAAAGACATGTTTTACCTTTTTTTTTCCCTCTGCCTAATGATGACGTAATATATGTGACTGGATTTAGAACAGATCTCAGGAGATACTTTTCTCACATGTTGTTTTTCCTTTTCTTTTTCTAATTATGTTCTATGCCAAAATGTATTTGCTTTGCTATTTAATGTTTAATTTAAAAAATCACAACACAGATATACTTCTCTCAAATGGTCACATATCCTAAACTAGAGGTTGATGTCACAGTGCTTCACTGTGCAATAAATACACGTGCTTCAAGACAATCAATAAGATGTTACATCTAATTATATTCTCATCATCACAGCACATTATATTATGAATGGATAGTGTATAACAAAAGATACGCAGATGCAAAGAGTTCACACAAAGACTGATTAGATATTAATGGAATTCCTTTTTAGAAGCCACAGTTTAAAGGACATTGCAGGCAGCACTTTCTGCGTGCTAATTAAACCAGCTGATTTAAAGTCCAAGCGTGATTGCGGGCAGATGCTCGAAGCCACACTTCTGTTTCAGTTGGTGGCAAAAAGCAACGCTGTCTAAACACACTTTGTGTAGGAGGAAGAATCAAGCAGTTGGTTTAGCGCTGAGAACACTTTGAGACAGACCCATGTTCGCCAGACATACGGCGGAGGTCGGCGCTCTGTCCCTCTGCATACTGGCAACAGGGGAGGGCACAGAAACTTGTTCCAGGCTGTAGCACACCATGTGTTTGTGTAGGAAGGACTAGGTTCAAGGAGATCACAGAGCGAGCCTTGAACAGTTGGCGTACAAAAGAGAACGGAGAGGTAACATTAGTGAAATCACAGTAGCAACAGAAGTGAATAGAGTAAATATTACTGTTGGGCGGTTTAATCAAGGTGGAAGCTTAAAAGGGCCAGGATAAAGGTGAGGTGAGTGTGAAAGAAAAATCCTAAAAGAAAAAGTCACAATTTACTAAGCTCCTGAAACAAAAACCAGCACAAATATGAAACAGGATTTCTGTAGCATTTCGATGAATGACCTTTCCTTTGTCACAGCGTAATGACACAAGCAACAAGCAAGTAGAACAACACAGGCTGTGCTAGCTGTGTACATCAAAAAGCCAATGAAAAACTATTGTGTCGTTTATGACCCTAACCAATCATTGAAGGATCATAACGTTTTTCAAAATAAACCATCTTTTAGTATCAGAGTCTTAATAACCTAGTATTGCCAGATTACCTTTAAATATTTATAGCTGGTCTTCTTAAATGGGTAATATTAGTTAAACTTGCCTAGCGGACAAGAAAGCAGACTTGGGTCAGGTTTGAGTCCACCAGCTGGCAGGTTACAAGTGAGGTTCTCTTGGCGTGGGACCCATAGTCCTGACCCACAATACTTCCAGTGGGCTCACCACCCATAGGAAGGCTAGTACAGTGCAGTGTGATTTGGGTGGCAGTCATGGAGACTGCTGCCCCTGCATTCAAGCATGGAAAGAGGATTAAGATGAATGGATATAATTTAAACTCAAGGATAGCAACAGGGATAGGTTTACCTTGACCTTATACAAATACTTGTATCAATACCTGTGCATTCCTAACTTTTACTACATTGGTTCTGGCCCCATATATGTCTTATCTTTTAATAAAATGCCTTATTTACATCCTGGACATGGACAAAAGTGATGAAATACTTCATACACCATACTTGAAATTCTATATCAGCATTAATTGTTTTAAACCAAGTCTTAGAAGACGTCTTCGGGATTTGCACATATCTCCAAAAGAGATCACAGGTTCATCTATTTCTGCTGCAGAGGTGAAGGAGAATCCATGTACAGAGTTCTATCCTTAGCTGCAATCGATCTGCTGACACATGACACCTGTCGTCCCTGTCCTCTTATTTTCACTCTTTTTCCTCACTGCCCTCCTCCCTCCATCCTTCTGTCTTTCCCTCAAATCATTTTCAATGTCAGTTTGTCTTTTTCAACAGCCCTTGATCTCTGCTAATTGCTGTGGGCTGAGCTGGACTCCCCTGGTATCGTTGCTCCGGATTTTTCCATCCCACTACCTACAATGAATACCAGGCATCAAGACTGCCGGTACCAGGCCCTCTGGCCTTTTACTGGAAGTGGGTTCACGCATGTCATGCTGTGCTGTGTTCCACAAGAGCAAACACTTTGTCCTTGTTCAGCTGTCTGGACACTCGAACTTGACAAAGGGAACAACGTAGGCGCCGTAGGCCGTCTCCAACACCTGACACAACGCATTTGCAGCCAGCCTTCATATGTATTAAGTACAGCGCAGAATGTCAGAGCTTAAGTCAAAGTGTAAAAATCACTGGTAAATGTGATCATGACTTTGGTGCAGTCAATATTGTACAGCCGCTGAAGTCGAACAGGATGTAAATGAAACCTCTCCTTTTTCATCCTGCCAATTGTTTCATATTTCATGACAGGAAATAAATTCGTCCAATTGCATGGCCTCTTGGAGGACACACTTTAAATAATCTCTCTAAGGACTCTCTGGAAAAGGGACATCCCTCATGGAGACAAATCTCCTGGGCGAAGGGCTTTTGAGGCACTTTTCAAAAGGTAAAGGACACATAAGTCCTTTACGACTTATGTTTCAGTGCAACAAATAGCTTCAGCAAGGGGTGAGAGAATTTTTTTATTCTATGTGTGAATGACATGCAAAATAGCAGGGATTTTGTTCGTTGGAAAATTGTGTACAATCTAAGAGTCTAAAATTGCTGGGACAGAAGTTTGTGACCTAACTTGCCCGCTGCTCAGAATCACTTAATTTAACAATCAATATTTCACTGTGTAATTCTCTGTAAAGATGTTTTTTTTCTAAATTTTGTTTTGAAATAACAACAAACAGATAACATTCCTCCCACACTGCCTTCACTGGAGTGGCACAATTATCTCTCTGTAAATGTATCCCTCAGTGACACTCTCTGGTCCTCATTTGCCATACTTACTAAACAATAACCAACAAAGTTTAATAGAAAAAAGGTAATATGAATTGTAAAAAAAAAAGCACAAAATATCTAAAACGAGAAGACATTTTAAGCTATAAAGTATTAAATATTTACATGGGCACGAATTCTGAATACAAGGGTTAAAGTAAAGAACCAGTGTCGTGTGTGAGACTGTTTATTTGCCTATGAGGCAAGAAGACCAGCCCAGGACTTTTTCTGATTGGCTTAGCCTGGAATGTTAACCGATGTCAACTAATCATCGCTCCTTTTCAACGCATTGGTTCAGTAAGTATGCACAGCTGTCTTTCACTCATGACACACATGACACAAACACTGACAGGCAGCAGACAGGTCCCCTGCAACACAGTCCTCTCTGCGTTGCCAGGAGAAACTGTCTATTTGGACCACAGATAGTAATGAGCCCTTTTACACTACAGTGACAATAATGCGTTACTGAATTAGAAAAGTAATGCATTACATTATTAGTTACAGAGAAAAGTAGTTTTGTTACGTAACAGCATTACAAGTCACGCGTTAGTCCCAACACTGACCAATTGTGTTTCTTTAGTGTTCCAATGATCCACTACTCCATTGGCTTTATAATAAATATATATACAAAGTGTAAATAAAGACATACAAAAGAAAAGTGACAAAAACTTGTTTGATGTTTATTCGTTTTCAGTTATTTATCTACCTTCTGTCAATTATTCTATTCAAAGCTGCTTAGTGGCTGTAATGTGCTGACCGAGCACCAAAATCCCTTGGTCCCAAAATATTGGTAGTTTAACATGTATGTATTTATTGCTGCCTGGGAAATGATGTCTGACCGGAGATACCATCTTGAGTTTTCCAAATAATGTGTATGTAACTTTTGCAAGATTGTCCTCAAGATGAGAAAGCTTGGTGCTTGGTTGTTCTCCACCTCCAGGTAAGAGCTCCTGCAGGTAAAGAAATATCTCAGGAAGCTACCACTTCAGTTCACTATGTTAGCTACTTACATTTTGAATAAACAAATTCAATAAGTTAAACACTGGTATAACTTTTATTGTTAGCTCATGGCTTAAAAACAGTTTATATTTTTAAAAAGTGCGATAAATATAAATTGTTCTGGTTTCTTTGTTCCACGTCAAAAGTTAATCGGTCAACTTGTGACAAAGTAAAACATGTAAGAGAAGCAAGCCCTTTTGGACAACTTGATTTACACATTGTTGTCTTGAAGTCAGCAAGAGTGAGGGCAATGAATTAATATTGTCGTTTTAGACGGTGGAGGTAGGGTTGGAAAAACTAAAAAAAACAGCTAAAGTAGGGAAGATGTGAAAGCCATGGAGCGTAACAGAACTACTCACAGAAAAACTGCTGAGAAAACTGATCTCCCAGCTCAATTCTTCTGTCTTTCCACTTAATCCTCCAAAACTATGATTCTTTCATTCACCTTACTGTCCTTCCCTTCACGATCTGTCAAATCTCCCTTGCAGGCAATGTTCTCTGTAATTTTTCATATGTCTGGGCAGACAGGCAACCTGCTCCCTGAGAAAACTAAGGACCACTGTGAGCAACATTTAATGTGCACGCTATGGACACACAAACCAGTATTAAACCTGGGATCATAGCAAGTTTATTGGCTTTAAAAGAATCAAATGACAACAGCAACCAATCCGCACTCCCATCTTGCGTCTTTTCCACCAGCATTCAAATTAGTTTTCTGCTGACTGTGACGCTTGAAGTAGTCCAATGGTCCATTTAGTCCACACTTTTCCCTACGAAAACTCGCTTGTTGCTTTAGCTTCGCAGCATGTTTTGCAGAGCAGCTCTTTCTCACTCGAAACAAAAAACCACCCAGTAACACCCCTTGTTCTTCTGTTTGCACATACTTGGACAGCAATTCCATCTTTAAAAAAAAAACGCAATTCTTTACTTTGGCTTTGCGAGTGGATGTGCCACTGCCCGTTCTTATTATGGTTCGTTTCACCATAATAAGGGGTTTGCGAAACGTTGATCCACGTTTATCTCTCTCCACAGTCTATGCTCTACACTCAGCCGCACCATTAGCTACATGCTAACTTGCAAAACAGCGGCACTTACGCATAGAGTGCTGTTATTAACATTGATTGGCTGCGTAAGTAAACACGTGTAAACAGCATCATATCATTGGCTGGACAGTGTTAGTTAAGGTTTTACTGAAGTACCGCTTGTTGTCACATGCCAGTCAGTGAGTTGCTGTGCAAAATGGTTAAATACAAATTATTTGTTTATTTTATTTACACTTCAGCTTGGATTTGAATTTATACGCTGCATAGATTTGCTGTTCGCGGAGAACATGGGAGCAGTCCATGATTGCGCAGGCGCGCAGCTTAGAGGGAACATTGCTTGCAGGTGTCTTTCATGCTTTGTGAAGCGTTATGATAGCCTTCAATTCCACACGGTACCGTATCCATTTACTCTTCAGATAGGCAATCAAATGCAAACTTCTTCTTTTTCCTTTCCCTTTTGGCTAATACCTTTTTTAGGGGTGGACACAGCAAATCACCTTTTCCATTTCCCCTGGTTCTCTGTATCTTCTACTGCAAATACCTTCATGTCTTCCCTCACTGTATCTATCAATCTCGTTGTCATTCTTCTACCGATGTATCCACTGTCCCTCTCTAAAAATGTCCAAACCTTCCTGTATGTGTTGTCCCTTGTGTTTCTGATCCAGTCCGTCATTGTCTCTCCTAAAGGGAATCTCAGTATCTTTAAATCCTCCACCTTCAGCTCTGCCCCCTGTCTTCTGCTCATTCCTAGTGTCTCTAATCCAGACCTGGGCAAACTAAGGCCCGGAGGCCGTATGCCGCCCGTTTGGCGTTGTAATCCGGCCCGCCAAACTTGTCCAAATTATTCTGTCATTTATATTATCGTTATCCTTCTACCATTTTCCCTGCAAAGCCAGCATTTCCCCAATAGATGGTCTCAAAGAGGCTAAAAGCATTTGAGCATTTTGCCTTTATTCAATACTTTACTCTGCTCCTTGTAACCCACCATACCAACCCTTTTCGTTAACACCCCCTGGGGCCCTAGGGTCCCTAGCATCAATCCTACATTATAACTCAGGGGTACCATCCAGTACTAGTACACATGTTTGTCATTTGGTACCAAAGAACATAGGGACGCAGTGAAAAAATATATTAATGTACTTCTTATTCCCTTTATTTTAAAAATATCCTTACTGATCCTTCAACATTGGCATATTACAGATTTGTGTTTCCAAATAACAGTTAAGGAATATAACATGATTCATACTAAATTAAGTCAATTATTTGAAACTGAAGAGCATTTTTCCTCAGGTGCCTGGTATCTAATAGCTTATGATGCCTAACAAACCTTCAACAATGGCACTATTATACCGATCAGCAGTACCGGCAGATAGCAAAGGATTGGTCTTTGGTACTAATACAAAGGTTGGAGATGGCTGGCTCTATCAGCAATCTTGATAATGAGAGAGATTTTTTCTATCACAAAGAAATATTCTTTTCTAGCAATGCACAACTGAAATCTGCATATGTTACTCTGGTGTCTGAACATATAGAAAAAGTCTATGCATTCCCAAATAGAGGTCTGTGACTGTTAGATTTCCACTTCCGTTTTCATTTTTTCATAACCTACTTTAAAAAGCTGAATAAGTTGAATTTTAAAGAGAAGGCCCACGGCCACCTCAGAGAATTTCTCCTTTCACAAGAGATCTTGCTTCAACCAGCAGCGTCTTGTGAGCTGTGTGATAAAGAAATCCCAAAATGCAGTGGAGCGCCAGCTGTAGGCTGAACTGAAAAGATCATACATTCAAGTCCTACTCCTTTTTTACCAGTGCACTCCTGTTCAGCCTCCACAGCCTGGTCTCCTGGTCTCTGCCAGGCTCAGCTGTGGATTTCACACTTCAGACTGCTGATGCCGAGCAACCAAATCACATCCCTGCTAGGTAGCAGCTCCCTCAGGTTCTCATTTTGACTGCAGAGCCGTGGGTTGAAACCACAGGACAAGTGATTCTTTACTACTCTCAGATGATAAGATATTCCGTCACAGCACGATTAAAATTGGCTCACTGACTTTATTTAGCTGTGAATCTCGTAACAACTACAAATTATTGGTGTGAATAAAACAACAACCTGCTGGAACCTCCTGAATATAATCGCAGTGGATTTTACGTGTGCAGTTTTATTATTTATGACTGCACTCAGTCTGTACCAATACGCATTTTAGACCTCATGTCTACACAGGATTTTGATGCACTTGTATAAACACGACTGATACCTTGACCACTGTCTTGTTTAGTATGGCTTACCTTTGGGGTTTAATAAATATTGTTTTTTTTTTCTAAACAAACTGAGAAAGAAAAACATCAGGAAGCTGCATAACAGGACAACATAGCATACATATATTTTAAGTCCACTTATTAAGTCCTCTATACATGTATTAGACCAGTGGTCCCCAACCACTGGGCCGGGGAATGGTACCGGTCTGTGGGTGAATTGGTACTGGGCCAATGAATGTCATTGTTACAAGATTCTAAGTTTTATACCGGTCTGGTAGCAGAAAATTATATTTAGTTATTATTAATTATTATTAGGCTGTGTGCACTTGAACAATTGTTGTTGTGCCCAAGAACAGTTTATTTGGGTAGAAAGATTTAATAGGTAGGAAAATATTTCAACAATTCTAATTTTATTAAGGCGTATTTTTCTGCCACAACAACCGTTTCATGGGAATAGTATGAAATATTTAACCGGTCCGTGGCGCAAAAATGTTTTGGGAACACTATCATCGAAGTAGATGTATTATCGGTCATTTTTGACCAAAGAATATACGATTATTTTTGGTCATTTTGACACTTCTGCAGAATATTGCTGTCTACTGGTCAAATTTAGCACAGCCAACAGCACTCTGAGTTGTTGAAAATCATCATGATTGATTTATGCACAGCAATTACTCTGTTGGTAGCAAATATAGCTTAACATTAGTTGAACAGATATTAAACGTTTGAAAAATAATTATAAGGACCGTAAAGTACTGACAAACATTTGGCTGGAACTTGCTAGTGTTGGATCTAAAACTAAAGTAAAACTAGCAGCATTTCTTATAAAACTCTTATCATAAATTGTCTTGCTTCGCTTGCTCTACTCTAGCAGTGTATAAAATCCACCAATAGAAAACCGCAAAAAAAGTTTTTTTTTTGATAATTTCAGTACAGTACTGCACAGCATCAACACTGCATTTTTATCTGTCGCAATGATTGACGAACAGTTATGGAGCGCAGGCGGTTGTGCTAATTTTGAAAAATTAGCACAACCGTTTATAAGAAATCTTCTCAAAATTATTACCTTATTAATTATCATTGTTGTTGTTTTTATTATTAGTATAAATCAGGGATGTCAGATAACAGACATCCCTAGTTAATAATACTACTATTGGCTTAATATTAGAATAGTTATGTGATATTGATAAGATCAATATTGGTTTGATCTTTCACTGGGAATATTATTTAATGTCAGATAACATAATGTCTGGGTTTTTCCAAATTTGATGGAATTGCACACCTCTGTTTTGGGGGCAGACCACCGCACATATAGTTATCAGAAGATAATGGCATCAGAAATTTACGTGTTTGGACAATCAGCAAAAATATATATATATATATATATATATATATATATATTTTTATTTATTTTTTTTTTCCATCTCCACTCTCTGCTTTTAGAGTGTGTAATGTCTCAGCACCATTTTACATTTTCACCATGGGGCCAGAGTCTGCACAGCAGTGTGGCACTCTGATCACTCAGTGACAACCTGAAACACCGAGAAGCAGTTTCTCTCTTTGCCTCCATTTAAGCTCTCGTCTCCTTTACACTGATCTATTGAAAGTGTTCTACTGAGGATCTGCCACAGGGATGGAGCTGTTTATAGGTGACAAGCTGCCTGACTTCAGGCTCACATGCCATACACTGTGGAAAACCATAGGGCAGATAAATGTGGAAGAGGTAAAATCGCCAAGAAAAGCTCAGGGTCTTTCCACAACTGTATAAGTAAACAAGCTGTACTGTTATTATTATCCAAGGTTTGTGTTTGGTTGGTTTATTCTTGTTTTTATGCATGCATGCTTGTTTGTAAAGTGCCTTGAGATAACAGTTGTTAATGATCTGGAACTATAAACAAATAAAAGTTGAAATTGAAGTTAATAAAAGACAGGAAAAACAGATGAGGTACAAACAAAGTATCCCTACGACAGCAATTTACAGCCAGATCACATAGATATTTTCACCCTAACTGCATTTCCTCCAGTATTTTCGCAGCGTTCCATTGCACTCCCTCACTAGACTATGGTTGATTATCTACAAATTGTATGCAACTTTGACAGCGCTGACCTTTGAGGGACCGATGACTGACTGAGGGGTTTTAAGTGGAGAAGTCTTCCACATCAGCTGTGGACCATTCCGTTTATATGTCACTGGTTGGTCGTGTGCAACAGAGCTTTGTAATGAAGAAGCTACATGTAGGTGTAAAAAGTAACAATTGGGAAATTAAATAATCATCCACACATGTAAAGATAACTTGCCTCTTTCTTTATGCAGCCAAAGAATTATATTTAGTAATATAAGGCTATATGGGGTACATATTCAATAGAACAGCTGAAGAGCAAAGACTATATAATGAGAAATGTTTACAGGACAGTGAGACCAGCCATGATGGATGGATTAGAGACACTAGCAATAAGCAGAAGACAGGATGCAGAGCTGGAGGTGGAGGAGTTAAAGATGCTGAGATTCTCTTTATAGAGACAAGGATGGACAGGATCAGGAATGAGGTGATTAGAGGGACAACACAGACTGGAAGGTTTGGAGAAAAGGGTATAGAAGCTGCAATAAGATGGTTTGGACATGTTCAGAGGAGGGATAGTGGATACATTAGTAGAAGAATGATCCTAGAGATGGGCAGAAGAAGATGGAAAATGTTAATTGGCTGTGGCAACCCCTGAAAAAGAGACAAGCCAAGTTTCTAAGGATAACTATTCGTTTTGGCCCAGTCAATGTCCCTGTCATGTCTCTGTCGCGAACTTCTGGGCTTCCAGTGAGCTCACTACCCGCAGGAAGAACTGATGCAATGTGATTTGGGTTGGAGTCATGGAGACTGCTGCCCCTAGACCCCGTACAAAAAAAAAATTGGATGGATTTTCCCTCCTGAAGGTGGCAATCCAGTCTTTGAGAAACAATATTTTAAATGATGACATAAACACATTGATGCTCAGACAAACTGAGCATACTTCATCTGTTAAATCATTGACACCAGGAAAAAACATATTGTTAATTATGCATTGAAGCAAGCACCTGTATTTTTCTTTCAGATTACAAACACTTAAACTAACGAGCAGGCAGCAATGATAAAGGACACTTACATTAAAACACACAAAACATATCAATGATGACAAAGGTGAATTTATTACGAAGCATAATAATACTAACAATTACCACCTAAATACTAACTGTAAATAATCAGCAGCAATTATGTACTCAGAGAAAGCACAAGAGAACCAGTCGTCTGTAAAAGCACCATCAGCCTTGAGGATAATTTTGTAGAAAAATGAAATAAAATTTGATGAACCCTGCGAACCACATGGGCTACGACAGAAGGGTGCTGCTCTTTCATTCCACAGCTGTAAAGTAAAAGGTTGCTGCGTGATTGCACCAAAGGCTGAAGAAATGAATCTGCAGTCATTACAGCTGCTTGTAAATGCATCCAAGCCAGCCGGCGCCAGATCGATTTTTCTATTTCTGATTGGCCCTCGGTTACTGCCCTGGGAGACCAGTGTGAGTATGGTGGAGGGGGACGGATGGAGAGGGCGGTCTCTGAGTATAATTGATGCTGTCACGGTAATCACAGGTTATTTTTTTCCCTTCCATGAGAGAGGCATTTTGAGCCGATGCCATCTTTGTGACAACAGAGAGCATTGGACTATAGAGATTGCAGAGAGTCTAAATCAACATAAGAAAAAAATTGTATAAAGTATTGGAGATGATCAAACGACCAAAAAGGTTTTGTTATTAAAACTGCAGCTTTATGATTAATAAAATTCATTGGACTTATATGAATATAGGATAAGAGAAGATGTGAGCTCTGAAAGAATTATGTCTGCCGACTGAGATGCAATCAAAGAAGAAAAGAAAGACTAATTTGTGTTCTGGGGGAGATGATGAATTAGAACAGAGCACACAGTCACTTCCTCTACCAACATATTCCCAATTATGTAACACAGTTTCCTTTGTTTTGTCAGATTTTCAGCAGATGTTCCAAAAATGATGAATCACACTGTAATTTGCCATATATATGTATATATATGAAGTCTATGAAGAGCGTATGATTTTTGGCAAATTTGAAGAATAGCTGTGGCTGACTGCGCCTGGTGAGGAAAAAAAAACGGTACAGCAGCAGGTAGAAGCAAATTACAGCGTGATTAATCATCTTGGGGATATCTGCTGAAAATCTGACAAATCTAAGGAAACTGTGTTATATAATTGGGAAGATCTTGGTAGAGGAAGTGACTGCGTGCTCTGCTCTAATTCATCATCTCCCCCCTACCACAAATTAGTCACAAATTATATATACAGTGTATCATATCATACAAAAACAAAATTTTGAGCAGGAACTGTGCCTTGAACGAACCACATGTTCTTTCCACACAAATACAACACTAGCAGATCTGACAAAAGTATTATAAAAAGTCATTATTCATTATTTCAGAAAGGAAACTATTACCAACACCGCAAGAACTCACTGAAAGGCATTTGCTAACAATATTTGTAAAAAATAATATTAATCAAACATAGAAAAGATAATCAAAGCCCATGGCTAATGTATGTTTTGATAGAAACTCTAAAGGGGTTGTTTACATATTGTATATAAATTGATAGGGTATCTATCTATCAACCTCAAATTTTCCTATCTATCTATCTATCTATCTATCTATCTATCTATCTATCTATCTATCTATCTATCTACCTCTTATGTCCCTGGGATTATTTAAGTACCTACCTACATGTCTAGGTAGGTACATACCTACCTACATAAACTCTCCAATACTTAACAGGATGCCGTATACTATACTATACACCGTATGCCACAGGACATATAACAATAAAGACGAAGATGAACTGTCCACAAAGATATCGGCTGAGAGTGACTTCACCCGCAACCCATCATCACTTGAGAGCAGTTGACTCTCCAATGTTCATGACACACGTCTACTCTAACACCAACCTCCAACCCCTAAGCATCATTAGCAGAACCACATGCCAAGCCCTGGGAGTAATTGGCTGCCCTTTCAGTCTCCTAATGGCTCGAGGAGAGAGGAAAGGAGGTGAGCTTGCAGATTCACACTCATCGCTTTTTTAAAGATTTTCAGATTTCAAGCCATTTCTGTAGTCAATTTGTTTATGGTTTCCTCTATGTCAATTTCCTCCATTTGAACCACAGACAAGTATGTTCTGTTACATCTAATTTCAGGTCCTTATAAGTAAAACTAATAATCATTATAATATATCATCAGGTTTTCAGAAGCGAGGCGACACAACTAGATGGATGAAAGACAATACAGACAGACAAACACAAACACACAAAAACCTGTTCAAACGCTTTCACCCCTCATGCGCATATCATAATCCATCTCCAATGAGATTAAAGCTCATTACATTCTGGGAGAGTGACTAAGCATCCATGGAGAATTAAAGTAAAAATTGTTTTCTTTCAGAGCCTGAGCTGTGCTTTGCTTCAAGCAATCTGCCTCCAGCAGGGCAGCTGCTCTGGCAGCCTTATCTTAAGAATTATCAGACCGCATATCTAAAGGGCAGGAGGCGCCCCCTCGCCAGTAGGATCAGGGCAGATTAGAGAGCCAGCGGTGCACATGGGAAACACAGACCTCATGTCAACCCCTGCAGACCACATGCCTCATGTAAGACTGTGACTACTGACGTAGTGTTCTCACATCCAACAATATGAAATATCTCAATAACAATGGTCATTCAATGTCTTTTTAAATCAATTAAGTTCAGTTTGGCAAAATATATATATATAAATACAACAGCAACAATTTCTACTTAGTGGAGACAAGACTCTCTTAACATTGGGTAAATAAATGCTTAATAGCAACCATTACCATTGCTATCCCTGGGAAAATGGGCCACTCTCTGTTGGTCATTAAGAAAATAGTACTAAAGGAAGCAAAACCTAACACCCAATGATAAACAGAACCATTTCTTCCACATTATTTTACTGCATTATACCCAAAGACCGCAGAGACATTATAAAACCTCAGTAGTCCTTCCCAGCCTTATCACTCCAAGCTTGTTTGTTTTTTTTTCCCCTCGTAAAGTGATTCTCTGCTGAGAAAATACCACTGGCTTCCCACATCCATCACTCTACCACAAGACATGAAAACATCAGATCTCAACGTCAAGGTGGCTTTGGTTCTTGCAAGAAGAAACCAGAGAGAGAAAAAAAAGTTAATGAGGGGTTTGGATTGTTGTCTCCAGGAGAAGGACGGGTGTACAATGTGCTGAGGTCAGTGTGTTTGCATCCCATGATCTACTACTGACCTACATTTTCGCATTGCAGGACGACAGCCAAACGCACAGTGACTTTGGGAATGCGAGGCATGTGCATGCTTGCATCCTCCTCTGACAGTGCTGACACAAGGATGGGACATGGTGTCATAGACTTAGAAAAGAGAATTATTAAAGAGCAAGGTCACCTACAGGGTACAGTTTAAGCCCCGGACTGTTCCAGCCTGGAGCCTGCAATGTTAAATGCTGAAAGATGATGCTGCAGAGGAGCTGTGCAGTAGATAAAATAGCAGATCAGAAAGTAGGGGTAAGTGTTCCTTTTCTCCTTTAGAAGTCTCTGCAGAGCAAAATCACCTGGCACGCCGACACCCACCTTGACTACAATATTTGTCCGCAAGATCCAGCACACATTTATCTCCTTACATAACTACTAGACCAGCATTAGCATACACAGGCCCGAAGCCTCAGGAGCAGAAACAACATCAGTATAAAACCAGTGGAGGTTTCCTCGACTCGTTCCCGCAAGTTTCCCATTAACCCGAGGTCGGTACCAGTAATGGTCAGGATCACTTTCTCTTTTCACAAACGTAATCTAGAGGTACGCTGTGACTCCCGACACTTGAACCTTCTCTTAATATCCACTGGTGGACAAAAAAGGAAGGGCAGGTTGATTGTAAATTTTGCTTCTGGGTGATGAAGTGTCAAGCCAGTTAAATCTGAGGGGATTATTAAGGATTATAGTAGGGAGAGGAACAGCTGGGCGGCATTTTGAAAATGAGTTGTAGAGGCAAGTGTGTCATAAGAACTGACTGAGGCTTGAGTGCACTCAACACTTGCTGTCTGGCGATGTCTGAGCAGATTCTCATCCACCAGGTCACGGCTGATCCAGAAAGCTTTGACAACATGGAAGTCATCGAATTCAACCATTACAGAAGAAAAGGAAGAAGATGTAATGAACAGATGTAAATTAAAGGTGGCATGATGAGCCACCCTAGGGACTTTAATGTCCTTTGTCTTGAGTCTGATTTATTTAATTTCCTGTCAGTCAGGCTGTCAATTTAACACATAATACCTGTTAAAACAGGAAAAATAACAGCGGGTTCACAGGTAGATTATTGGCGATAACATTGTGTGTGACCCCCCAGTGTTGGCTTCACTGACACACAAAAGGATGGCGATGTGGACAAGACTCGTGGACCAGTTATTTAGCAGCGTGGGTATATAATCTGCAACAGGAGACTCATAAGAAGCTTAACACGTCGGGTCATTAAACTGGTATTATTGACCTGCTTTATTCTTTGGAGCAATATAAAACAGTAGAACGATGGATGGTCTCAGATTCATCAGCGACTGCTTAATCCGTTCCCGATCTGTTCATTACAACAGTGATTTTTAACCAGTGTTCACAACCAGAGATTGTCAGGTGTGCCGTGGGAAATTATCTAATGTCACCTAATTAACCATTGTTGGGTGTCTGCACTGTAATTTAGTGTGGCTTATAATGTAATACACTTCTATTCCAGCAGGTGGCAGCAGAGACTATGAATACCTGTAAAAACAATAGCATTATTGCAACGCGACAGTGACCGTAACAGCAAGTGACAGCGAGATGAGGAAGTGAAAGTGATGGAGAAGTTTTTGAAAAGGGAAAATACAAACGCCGAACAGAGCCCTGCACAAAATCATGACCCAGATGAAAGTCCTAGTAGGAGTGGTCGACAAAAGAAAAACTAACTCCACATATATTACATAAATGTGAAAATATCGGTTGGGTGATATTATCAAACATCCTTGTTTGTAAACAGTGAGCTGTTGTATTGTCATTTTGGGATTACTGTTGGTCAAATAACACCATTGATTTACCTAATTTAGCTTCTCTGTTCTACTCAGGAAGTCTACTGCAGTAAATAGTCAAAAAGAGTGTTGGTAAAAGCTTTCAACCATATATCAATGTGAGCTGAGCTTCTCAAGCTTGACTGAACTAAAAACTAAAAACAGAGAGAGCTGTTGGTGAGGAAGAGCTTTTTGTCTTTTTACCATTCCTTCCAGGATATCCAATTTGTGTTTATTGAAACAGGCCCAGGTTTCACAATGAGTATAAAAACATTTTGAATTGGAACATTGAAACTATATTAATTACTATATGTATTATATGTACCGTGTTAAAATGTAATTTTGGTTGGCGGTGTGGCCCAGGATTTTGTAAATGTAAAAAATTTGCCACGGCTCAAAAAAGGTTTAAAAAAAAATCACCGCATTACAAGACAATAGTTAACACTAAAGTCCACAGTCAGTCTGCTCTAGAAACTGAATTACTCTAGGTTACCACTGGGGGGTCGGAAACCAGCAAACCCCCATGTCGGAAATGATTTTGTTGAAGTAGTGATGAATTATTTTGGGAACAATATCTGTGTTACAATTGTATGTACATATTATTAATTCCCAATGAAACCTAGTCTTAAATAAAGAAATCTTATAATGTTCGATGAGTTATGGTAATATATTCACCTCATGTCTGCAGTCAGACCCGGGCGGTAATTCACACTAAACCTTGCGCAACGTTGGTCTTTTGTTGATCATTCATAAAAATGGCAGGCTGGGCTGCAGACCTCCTATTGGCTATGACATGAAACCGTCCCTCCATGTCATTTTATCATTCGACGTGCATGTCATTTGTCATTTTTAAGTAAGAACTCTGTGCAAATGCAACGGGACAAAACCCAAAAGAGCTCGAACAGATTCCAGTGACATACCATGACTATTAGTCACACTAACAGTTTAAAAAGGCTAAGAATCTGCGACCGTGAAACATCTTTCTTACCCGGGGCAGTGCTGATGCTGCGGCGGAGGTACGGATGTGGGATAGACGGGATATCCCTTCTCCGGATCAGTGGCGTTGGAGTGCGGGTACAGCCAACAAGAGCAGACGCAGCAGCGACTACGGTTCTCCAGGAGAACTGCCTCCTCTGTCCGAGATCTCTGCACTGTCTCAAGCTCTTATCCGCTACAATCACTGACCTCAAACATCTACTGTACTCACGCACGCTCGCAGCGGCTGTGTTAGTGGGAACGTAGCTCGGGGGCTGCAGCAGCCGAGTCCAGCCAACCACGGTGGAGTGCAGCAGTGATGGTGGTGCAGAGAGAAGCTGCTTCGAGCCGCGGACGGAGCTGCGTTTCCTTTCTCCAGGACTTGGACGGGGTAACGGCGAAGGACAGCTGCAGGAGGGTGCGCTGCTGGTGTGGATTTAAATGGGGATGGTGTCGCTGGGATTACGTAGTAGGGGTTTAATTAGAAAGCGCCGCGCCCATTGGCAACCAGGTTGCACACGGCCCTCCTCCCTTTTGTCCCCTCAGCCTGTCCCTCTTCCTTTCCTTTCCTCTCTCATTTCACTCTCCAGTATCTTTTTTTTTTTTAAATTAAACAAAATAATTTATTTTTATTTACATTGAATTCATTAACGGAAAAAACAAAACAATAAATAATGTATAACATACATTTTAAATGCATTTCAAATACAGTGTTGCATAATTGATACTGCCTTCATCAGCATGGATGCTACGCTCTCTCTGTCTTTTTCTGTTGATCCATATTGCCACATTGCAATTAGAATGGCAAAAAAGAAAACTAAGGATACAAAAAATAAGTAGCAATGGATATTTACAAATGTGTATGCCTTGTTTGTAAAAGTAATGTCCACTGTGTACATTTTAAAATTATCACATGAAAAGGTTGTATTGCGGGTTTTAGTGCGGGTAATAATAATAATAAATTCTATTTTATAGGCACCTCATCTGTCACCCAAAGATACCGGCATACCGGTAATTAGGATCCTTGAGGAAACTAAACTACAGTTCTATATACGGGGCTCCCATCACATAGAAAAGCCGTAGAAACAGGCTCAGTGCAGGCTCAGGCTCAGTGTATCTCAGGACTCCAAGCAAGATATTACTGGAGCCCACACCCTATCAGTAAATCATCATTTAATCATCACTGGTCCCTGAACTAGAGTTTGGGCACCCCTGAGTTAGACACTATGAATGGATAACTTTAAGGACTTAGAGACAGGATCTCTTGGGGCATCAAGCAAGATATCCGCAGGGGCTGCCACCCTATCTGTGCACACATAGTTCTGTGGACTTTGCTTTGGCCCAGACCCATTGCAAACGATTTGGGAAGCAGTTGTGCGAGCTCCCGCACCAAAACTCTGGAAGCAAATAAGGATGGATGGATTTTTTCTGTAATTTGTAAATTTCTTCTCAAATAACAAGCTGCTCTGGATAAAAGTGTGTGCCAAATGTAATGTAATGTTATAGAGAACTTGTTGTGCGTCCATGGCTCTTGCCCAGGTACCCCTGCCCAACCATTCATCCATAGCAAGCAGGATTGTAATTATTCAAACTGTAATTGATACTTGAAGGCCCTCAAACTGTGGTGCAGAGTTTACAAGCTGATAACCTGAAATATATACAGTATTTTTTTTATTATATGACTGCATTCTATGGCTTGACTCATCATAATGAATGGACCCTTAACTCATTGAAAAATGCCGCCTGTGTCTGTGTCACCGTATCTGCTTTCTATTCCCATTTGGATAAGTCCAAGTCTGGGTAATGAAGTGTTTGAAGCAAAGGATTCTCGTGTCAGTGTGTTTTCCCCTTGTATGCTGAATGTGAAATTGACAAGCCTTTACATATACTGTATGTGCACACTCAGATATACTTCACCTAAAGCAAGCAGCTGATTGTATCCATAGATCTTCTCTTGTCAGACGGGAGCTGACCTTCCCCAGACACTGTGTGGTTTGTTCCCATAGGTTACTGACCTTAGAGGGGTTCAGTGAATTCAATGCTCATAAATACTGAAGGCATTTGGGGTTCCTGATACACTGGCACTTTGCAGAGGTTGTTGTGTGTCTGGTTGTAAGAATAGATGTTCAACCCAAAGCTGTATCATCCGTATTCCTTATTAGGTTTACCCAAGGGAAAACCAAATTAGGAAAAAATGGTTTCTGGAATGTACAGTATCCAAAAGAGCCCACAAAAAGAGAATATAAACAGGTGATTTGGGGTTGTTCGGGAGGAGACCCACATCAGGCCAGGTTCTTCCAGGCAGACCTAGGTACCTGACTTGATGCTGTACTACTCTTTTGTTAGCAACTAAGTCGGTGATGGCAGAGACTTCTTCACTCTACATCTCTACATCATCGATACTGAACCAGATACCATAGTATCTTTTACAGTTTCCCTCCTGGGAAATACCCAACTGTTAGGTCTGTTAGGGACCACAGGAGCAAATGATCTGCCTCAATTACCTCCTATAATTTGCTACCTGTACAGTTACATTAACCATCAATGTGCTCTACACTACTTCCATTGATGTCTCAGGGGTCTTCCTCTCAGGTGTCCTTTTATTGTACTGTACCCCTTGCCTCTATTATGTCATTTAAAAACTTTTGGTTCTTTCTACATGCTGCACACTTTGTACAGCCTTGCCTCCTGTCTTTCATACTGTACCTTGCCTACAAGGTATAGGCATAGTGTAGTCAAGGGGTGTCAGAATCAGTTTGGTTTATTTTGGTGCATTTAACATGCAATCTATATCAATAAATCAGGATTTTTACCCTTGTTTTCATGCAAAAAGTACAAGTATGTGAGTTATTTGTATATGAGATGTTTTCCTATTTTCTAAATTCATCAATTGATTTTGGGAAGCAGACTACATGTTTGGCACCCCTTATATAGTCAATACCAAACTTTCAGCTTACATACCAGGAGTATGTTTTTAAGTGTTGGTTAATGTAGGTCACTGAGGTGAAACACTTCATCAGTCTGCTTGTGGTTATCAACAGCGACTGAACAGACTGATTTTACCATGCACTCCGTCTACCCCAGTCCCCTAGGTAACATCAGAGGCAGACATCAGCTGCACTTTGTCACACCTCATGGAACTTTAGGGAACTGCGAGAAAGTAAGATTCTATTAACTGCAGAGGTAGGTGGATGACTCACATCTGTGGTCTCTCCTGACTATGTTTGTCTGCTCGGCGTAAGGACACCTGGCCTAAATTACAGGCTCTCTGGGAAAACGCGATATGACACATACCTAAAAGAAGCAGGGGAACACGTGTTAAAGTAATAAAAACATCCTCAACTGACCTCATGTTGAAATTATGGTTCCTTTAAAAATATAACAATGGGGGACACTGAATATAAGCAGGTTTTCCTGATTTCTCACATAAAATAGCATTAACTAAGATCAGAGGACCTGGAGTTTTCATATAAACAGTGGAAGCTAAAGATACAGGCATAATTCACTCATATATTGAATTGAACAGAAAAAAGTCAAAGTTATTGGATAATGGAATATAATGGACAGTATTTTAATTACCATTAAGGATGTCTGCCAAGATTGGGGAACACTAAATGTGCCTGATGTTAGAATAATTATCTGATATTGATAAGATTGCTAATTTTTTCCTTTGATAATAAAATCCCTGATATTTTCCCTTATTAGGTTGAATTGCACATAGGGACATTTACCAGTTTTGGTGGCAAGGAGTGGCATATATCAGAATTATTAAATAAAGTGTTATATAACATTGGAAAAATGGAATCCTGGAATCTATCTATCATCTATCTACATCAGTCAGAAGTTGTTACTATGCTGTCTGCATGTTCTAATCATAGAAAATGGCAGTTCCCCAACTCAGCATTGTAACCCTTTAACCAATCACTTTGGAGGAGAAAAAGCTTTAAGAATCATCCAGAGAATTTGAAAAAGCAGAAAAGCAGAGAATTTGGTACTACCTCAAAATTGCCGATACAGTTGCTCTTGGTTTGAGATCATGTTCCTCAGGATAAGACTATCTCAGCCCACACATAAATACTCTTTCTACCTCAGTTTTATTACAGAGTAAACACCTGACTTAGCTTTTGCTTATTTCATCAGTTGTTTGTAATTGCAACTCCCCTCCTCAACTCCTCATTACCCCTCTCTCCTATTTTGATGTACTATTATCATTGCCTTAACAGGGGTTCATTGCTGTTGCTGCAGTTTTTCTGGTCCTGCATAACCGCGGAGGTTTTTACTGCTTTGCATCCTCAGGCAACGATGTAACAGTGGGAACAGCGGCCCAGAAAAATGACCTTATTTTGCAGCGCTCTATAAAGACTTTCCTTGACCCTCACCGAGTCCTCGTCTCCAAAAGGGAGCATTGGTAGATCTATTTAACCTCTGTTATAAATTAGAAAACCAACACACTTTAGAATAGACCCATACCAGTGAATCAAAGATCAGGTCTCAACAGGGAGAAATTGATCAACAACATAGTTGGTGTTTCATTGTTGCCACAAAACCACAGGTTCCAAACTTGGAGAGTTTTCCTCAATGAGAACTTTAGTGAACACAGATTGACTGTCAATAGTGGTATTTTGGACACTACTACTTTGGACAACGTACCTCAGAGGTACACACCATTGAGAGAGTTTTGTACTTATTTAGATTCATAATGTGTACTTTTGTGTTCTGTTTGCCTGCACCTAAAGAAATTCCTATATCACTGTGGTTTCTCCTGTGTTTATTTGGTCTCTGGGCTTCTCCGACTAATCGCCCTTGCCCAGCAGTTCCTCTAGTAACCTCTCTCCGACACACCTTGCTCCGCTCTCCTGCATCCCCATCTAATGTCTAATTATATTCTAAAATGACTAAATTGGAAAAAATATTACAACAGGGATAATAACGAGAGAAAGCTAAAATAATGACAACCCTGGAGACTTAATGTGACAACATTTCAAACATAAACAAGTGAGTAGAGGCAAGTGCTGGTGGGAGAAATAACAACGATATTAGTGCAAAAACAATATGCAATACTTACGAGCTTGAATCTGCTGAACCTTATCACGGCCAAGAGCAACGACATAGGCAGAGATGCCTTCTAAAGTTGTTCATCAGATGGCTCACCATCCACAGTAAGTCTTACAGTATGGTGCTGTGCCCAGTCAGTGATAAAAGGATGAAGATGAGTGAATGGATAATGTATATTTTTTGCATTAAAACAAAAGGGTAAATATTAGGGGTGTCAAGATTAATAGTTTTGAACCGGTTATCGATCTGTGACCTACACGAACCTTAACAGTCACCTGGCATAGTAGGACTGATATGGGAGACAATGACACAGACACTGGCACAATGCTGGAATATGTATTTTCTATGGAATATGTATTGTATACTGTATGTATTCTGTGCTTCTTGTTGTTGTTGCAGTGTCCACAGCACAAAAACACTGTATTTCTCCATCAACATCCTCAAGGCAAATTTTGGATATGTGGTACTCTTTCTCAGCATAAAACCATACTGTTGTTCGCAAATATTATTATTATCAAATAAAAACCAGTATAATAATCAACAACGGGTTTGCTTCCCATCCTCTACATTATTAAACCTATTATACAGCAATAGTAAAATACATTACCGCTCATCACTCATCCCTTCAATGACATAAAATTGTTCTGAATGGTTTTCTAAAGACAATATATATAGAACCATATAAACACTTAATGCAGCGAGTCATGGCTGAGTGAAACACAACGCTGTTGTTGCGAGAAATAAAAACAACCTCCCAGTTAAAAAGCAACAATCAATACCAGCAGCTGTGAATATCTAATGACCGGCAGAAAGAGTTGTAATTGAAAACACTCTTACAACAGCTTCACTTTCTTACACTTAAACACATCATGAACAAGAAGGCTAGTTTTAATGCACCTGGCAACTCTCACTAATGCCCCCCCGGTGCACAGTGTAATGTGTCCACTTAATCTCTTTGGGCTGTTAGTAGGGGAAGTCCCACCTGTAAGATCAACGCTGCAGGGATCGTTGAAGAGGCCTGGAGCCGCAACATAAGCAGGGATGATAAATGACTGTCCTCTGACACTGTGGTGATACACAATCTATTCCTGAAACAAGAACAACGTATAATACACCAACCCTGCCCGACAACATAAAATCTATATTTCCACTCTCAGCTTGCCGTCTTCGTTATTATTCTTCATAAAGATCGTATTGTTTCCACTGGAAAGAGTTCTTGATGGAGGTGGACAGGGGGAATAATCAGAGCATAGTTCCAAGATCAAACTAGTGTAGAATTAGATGATGCACAAGAGGAGGTATGTGATGCACTTAACGTTAAGAAATTTAAGTCAATGCATTGACTTTTGTCAGTACATACACGTATGTTGTTTCTCTTTGCTTGCAAGGCAGGTATTATCAGAAATTACACCACTGGTAATTATAAAAGCTGAAAGGCTGGGTATATTTTACATAAAATACAACAGATGAAATAAAATTGGAAATATGAGTGCTGGACATTTTGATTGTGAGATTCTTTGTTGTGATGTCATTTGTCCCTTCAGGATTTCCATAATTAGGTGAGTTAATATGAAGAAGCTAATCAGACACGCACTTATTTCACTTTCTTGCTAAATAATATAAAATAAAATATCAAAACAAAAGCTTTAAAGTTGTCATTTTCAGAATAAAATGCACATAATATAATGCATCCTCTAGTTTTAATTATATTAACTCATTAAAGTATCAGCAAAATAAAATGTCCAGGAAACATGGACCGAAAGGCGGAATATGTGAAGAATGATTTGCTTTTAAATTACTATTTCAATATACAACTGGACTTCGAGTATTTAACTTTTACTGTGAAAACAAATCTTTTATCAAACCGTTGTACTATGAGACTATGAGAAATCCAAAAGCTTGTGCATGTATGTGATGGACTCTCTCTAGTCCTGAATACAAATATTGTTTATCTCACCTGCCTGAGGATTTGACTCTAATGACAAAGAAAGAAAAAAGATGTACTGTATTGTACTGAATAAAAGAAAGTATATTCCATCCCATGGTCCATTAGACCAAGGTTAAAATCCTTCAGTGTTTTTCTGCTTATCAAGATAGAATAAAGTGTCTTGGCCAGAGGGGTCATTAGAGAGTCAGATTAAGATGGTTTGGACATGTTCAGAGGAGGGACTGTGGATACATTGGTAGAGGAATGCTGAGATGGAGCTATGAGATAGGAGATGAGGAGGAAGGTCAAAGAGAAGATTTATGGAGATGGAAATTGTTGAGTCGCAGTGGCTACCCATGAAAAAGATAGATAGATAGATAGATAGATAGATAGATAGATAGATAGATAGATAGATAGATAGATAGATAGATAGACCTTGGTTATTTATAGGAATGAAATAAAAGTCTTATGCAACCTTAGTCAGACTGTGTTGCAAACCCCTGCCTGGTGATACATCTGTCGGTTTAAACAATTAAACGGCAAAATCAATGAGTATTGACATAATGCCAGGGTGAAGGACATCAGTGAGGTGAGTCTAAGAGTGACCATCGTAGACATTTGACTAATAAATCCCACCCCACTGGGGGATGTAATTATTAACCATACATGTCGAGGACAGAAATTCCTTCTGTTAATTAAGCTTGTATGTGGATTTGAATATTTTCCATTTGGATTGCTGTTTTTTGGGGGGGTAGCGCTGTGTGTGTGGGGGTGGGGGGTGGGGGGGAGTGCTGTTAACATTAGGCAGCAAAGGGAAAACAGTAAAATAAAACCTGAATTAGTAATGTGGTGTGGGTCTGCTGGTATCATCCTGGAGTGTTCTGTAATATTGATAAGGTGAGAGCTGTGGCTATGACTCATCTGAAGCTGACAGTGGAGTTCAAGAAACAGGGGGGAGTGCTGTTGACATTAGGCAGCAAAGGGAAAACAGTAAAATAAAACCTGAATTAGTAATGTGGTGTGGGTCTGCTGGTATCATCCTGGAGTGTTCTGTAATATTGATAAGGTGAGAGCTGTGGCTATGACTCATCTGAAGCTGACAGTGGAGTTCAAGAAACAGGCCATGGTGTTTGTGTTTCCAAGTCCATGTCTCTGAAATAGAACTTTTGTTTTGTCACGATTAATTTTACATTTAGGCCTGATGTTGTCTCACAGCTGTTGTTTAATAAAAGACAGTGTCAGAGCAGGTGTTGTTACTACTAGAAATCTGCAATTGCTAGCATTAATAATGAGATAATAAGAATATTAATATGAGATAAAAATTTCAGTTTTTGTGCTACATCATATATTTGACATAATGTGGGAAATGCTAAATACTGTTTAAATGCATTATATTGCGGATGTGCACATGAACATAGAGTAAAAATGGACGGAATCTATCACTCGTTATATTACATAACAATGTCCTGCGTGACTATATGGCTACAGGAGTGCTGTAAACCTTTTTAAAACTGTAGGGGTGTATTTCACCTGATCTGGATATAGGAGATAAAATACAAATTGTCAATCAGTATAAATATCTTGGGTTAATATTAGATTTACAGCTCTCCTTTAAGGGCCATATTGACAAATTGTGAAAAAAAAAATCAAGTTAAATCTTGCAAATGTTCAATTCGTAAAGAGATGCAAAATAAAGCTGAAAAAATGTCTTAATTGTAAAAAAAGTGTTTGCGTATGTATACATCATGGCCAGGGGACTACATATGAAAACTATCTTTTGTCTTATTCTTTCTTATTTAACCATGTGTTTATGAAATTCCATTTCCCCCTTTTAAAAAAACTAAACTAAAAAAAAAAAAAAAAGGCAGCTGTACAGTGTTGAAAGATGAGTTGCAATTTTTTATTCAAGATTAAAAAAAACGAATCGAACTGGACCAAATCAGATCGAACTGGATCGATTGTTTAATATTTTTTTAAGAATCGTTCATGAATCGGATCGTAGCCTTGGAATCGATATATGAATTGGATCGTTATATGAGTGAATCGTAAGACCCCTAATATATATATACTGTATTTTTATTTCTAATGCTGCAATGAATAGTGGTTAACCGTTGTCTTCTCTGCCAAACGTTAGTTCACTGTGCTCAAGGAGAAAAGAAAGGACACTACACAGTTTCCCTCCTCAGGGTTTGAAGAATACTACCAGCTGAAATTTATTGCACTAACATTCTTGAGGTTATAAAAAAATACTTTCCTTCTCATCTTCTTTCTTACTTTAAGGTCTTAAGACTGAGCACACTTCTCATTTACATAATGCTGTTTCACTGTACAAAATACATTCATTGTCTAATTTAGGCAAACAGCCTCCAGGTAATTCCTTATAATTTACTGGGCAGTAATGAATAGGTGAATTCCCGCAGGTGATCATTATATTGAAAACCGTTAGCCCTGCGTCTGCAGACCCTATTGACTGGCCTTTAGAGGGAAGGGATCAATGCGTAAACATTTGTGAAATAATAGCGCAGTATGTATGGAGCATGCTCGTCGTGTGATCATTATCTTCTCTGACGTGGCTGTTTAATCGCGGCTCTGATGAATGAATACACACTAATGATTTCACCCGTTCTTAGCTACTGCCTGGTTCAAGTTACAATTCAGACTCTGTGCAAATGACCTTTTTTTCTCACAAAACCTAATTTTATTGCTAGAAATAGAAACATTACCATCATTGCAGAATGGGTAAGGGTTAGTCAGAATTGATTTTTCCTCCTTTGTCGTTACTGTGTAAACATTTTTGTATGTTTATGTTGGGGGAATCTCTAGCAACGTTATCACCAGTATTTTTTTATAGTCATTAAGCCCCAGTAGGTATCTGTATGGTATCTGTGAAGATTCTCATTCATCCAGGTTATTATATTCAAAAAGGATTCAGTTTTAAGCAACTGGACCTCTTCATGGAGCTGAGAGACATTTGATTGTCCAAACCTTTGTCCAGTGATGAAGGGAAGGGTCTAGAGTAGTATATCTACTAGGGTTCCCTCCTACATAAACCAGAAACTGATGAGGTTCTTCATTTGAGGAATGAAACGTCTTTCAATTCCAAGAAGAAGTCCAGTTGCTGACAACTTCACCCCTTTCGATACAGCACAATAACAAAACATAACATCATAACATCCAAATTTAGTTACTTTGAGGGCAATTAGACATAGTAGGTTTCTTGAAGATGTTTCATCTCTCAACTAAGGCTTCTATCAAAAAGAATTCCTTTCCAACCGATTCCTTTCCAACAAGGCTAGTGTCCAGTGCTTTTTCTGTGAAATGACCCATTTTTAGAGGTAATTTACAGAAACCTGTAGAATCGCTTAATATGTTAAAATACATCCAAGCCCTATATTGATTCCACTGCGGTATTGGGGCATTGGGGCATTCTCAGTTGTGGAACTGAGATTCTAGAAATTAGAAAAGCAGAAAAAAAATGTTTGGTGATATATCTTCTTTACTTGGATTTGGATTATTTGGATTTCAAATTAAATTGGTTTGTTGGCTCGGGAACATTTTGTACAGTGTGTTGTGTGTGTGTGTGTTTGTGTGCATATGCGTGTGGCACCATTCTCATTCCACGTAGGCTTTCCTGATTTGATTCTAAGCCACAAGTTGAAAGGCTGCTGCTTTTATCTGTTTGCACCTAATTAGCATGCTTCGATAGTGGTTATTTATTATAGTGTTGCATGCCTTGCGCGCCCAGGTCTACAGCAGAGAAATATGGCACAATACAAAGAGTTGATGTCAAATTCTATGACTCTGCGGTTACTAACTCAGGTATCCAGATTTTTTTTTATCTGACTTTTTGCCTTTTGCAAAAATTCAGTAAAGTGCATAAAAGATAAAAAAAAACCATTAAAATAGGATATGAGTGAAAGGAATCTGCTTAAGAGAGTTGTTTTTAGGCACCTTTCCTTTTAACTAAATTAAACATTTTAGTAAACAGGTTTTTTTAAGTAAAAATCATATCTTAAGCCTAATTTGCCAAATTGCCTCAGTCATACTTTAACATATCTTATTAGGCACATTGGTAAAGGCAGGCAGACACCACAATTTGGCCAAAACATGACTTGGGCAAACTACTTTTAAGATTGTGATCCAAATCCCTGCTCACAATGAAATATGACCTCTGCACCTCAGTGGTAACTTAAGGACTCTAAAGGACTACATTTTCAAGAAGGATTTTAGTGGATACGTCTTCAAGAATCCTACTATGTCCAATTGTTCTTGCAGCCCAGTTGTCCACTTTTCTGCAAACATTTTTTTTTTACGTGTTTTCAGGTGATTTAACACAGTTTTGAATCAACCTTGTATATCAATCTTGCATAATTAACCTTGTGAAATGAATTCCTATTAATGGGCAGGTTGGAGGCCTAGTGGTTAAGGAAGTGGACCTGGGTCCGCAAGGCCATGGTCCCCCCACACTGCTCCCCAGCTGCTGGCTCAGCCAGCAGCCCCCTGCTCACCAAGGGGATGGGTTAAATGCAGAGGCATCATTTCCAGAAGAATTTTCCCTAGGGATTAATAGAGTTCTAAAAATAGAAAAAAATTTTAAAATTGAGGCAAAGTACTTGATGCTTTGAACCATCAAACAAACCCACAATGTGATAGAAGTGCAAAAGTCTCAGATAAAGCATTAACAGGGCAGTGGCCTAGTGGTTAAGGAAGCGGACTCTGCAAGGTCCCCAGTTCGAATCCCACTACTACTGAGATGCCCTGAGCATGGTGTCGTCCCTACACACTGCTCCTCCGGCGCTGCCCACTGCTCATTTTGATGATGGGTTAAATGATGATGGGCCAAATTTCATTGTCCGCTGTGGTGTGAATCACAACATCACGATGACAAAAAAAAATCTTTTTTCTCTTAAGCTTGAGAAAAAATATTTTGGCTGCAAAGGAACATGACAGAAACAAAAAAAAATCTACAAGATCTGAACTGCCATCAATAAAGTAGAGTAACTAAAGTTCTGATGTGTTTTTTTGAATGCAACAGAGCGTTTTGGACCAACAACGAACCGTTGTCTTAGGTAGGAGCATTAATCCTCCTTAAGCTAAGAGTGGTGTCAGGGACAGGTTTCACATGCAGCAGCTTTTCATGGTAGTGACTCATTAGTACTGTTGTGGGAAATCCATCACACATCTAAGATAATACAAGAGATGACTCTGTGTGTGTGTTTGTACCTTTATCATTATCTTTAAGACAAACATTTTTCTTCAGCAACTGGCAGCTGTTGTCAATCCCTGCAATGTCCTTAAGCTTACGCTTGTCTGATGTTTCACTGATTATTATACAGGGGGCAATGCTGGGAATTCTGAAGATGTCAATGTACCTGCTTCTGTACCTTACCTAAGAACATGAATATATATCTATGTGCCATATGTGATTCTTCAGTTACACTCTAGATATCACTATTATCAGAATGAATATATGCCTAATATATTCTGGAAATTACAATATGATACAATAATGATACGATTCAGGATGTCTGATATTTACTTTTTGCTGATATCCAATGTGTTCATATTGTCCGAACACTTAACCTTCGACTTCCGATATATCACTAAGGTGATGGGTAACTACTAACTACAACTAAGGATGGCTGATAATATTGTTCCACCATTGCTATCGGCCCCAATATCAGCAACCTTTTAATATCGGAACGCAGGGGCGAAGGGGGTTTTAAATTCTTATTGCAAGTTTTTATGCAGCTAAATAAAGAAAAACAACACGAAATAGACAACAACGCAGCTGTCTCTTAAAGATGCTGAAATGCTTATTTACTCTTATACTGCAGCTGTTTCTACTGTATCTGTGGGTCTATTTTTTGCCTATTGTTGTGAGGGCTTGGGGTTTTGGAAAGTTATTCCGTCCAAACCTGATGCTGCACAAATAATCATAGGACTGTTTCAGACAAAATGGTAAAAGAAATCTATAACTTAAGTAGTGTTTTTATGTTGCACTCAGTTATTTAAAGAGTGCCTTTTGTTGGGCATCACAATAATTCAGGGGAAATCAACTGCATATATCAGTATCGGTTAATATCTGCATCGGAAATGTGTTTGGGCAATATCAGCAATATCAGTAAATTTTATATTGCACAACCCTAATATTCACATAAAAAACTTAACTTAAATAGTTAAGTAAAGTGATCTGTGCAGAGTAGGGTTATTGCCATTGGGATGTGAGGTGGTGGATGTAATGTGTGTGTGTGTGTGTGGTGTGTGTGTGGTGTGGTGTGGTGTGTGTG